>CM054182.1:29077500-29677500 GCA_028829895.1 Sinotaia quadrata
GGCAGTTTAATATTCGATCCTTTCAGACCTCCTCACCACACCCAGAGACTAGAATTTGCCATTTGTGTTGCGTGTCAGCATGCTTGCAAAGAGTTCAGATCAGTTTATAAATGTTCCAGTACTTGTCTGCCTATCAGATAATTATCGATTACATGTGTGAGCGCGTGAATTTACCCGCATTGATACAGGCACGCACGCACGCACGCAAACACACCACATACAGACGAATTTTTTCACGCTAACCCTCTTGTCGCACGCATAGCAAGAAGCACATTACCCCCTCCTATAAAGTCACACAGTCGCTCTCAAACGTCGTACTATTTTGCCGGGCTACTGACAGTTCGCAACTCGACTCAGGAATGTGCAGATAATTTTTTTTTTCCAGAAGCAGCAAGGAAACTAGAATGTTGTTCGTAGTTACTGACAGGGTAGGGATTAGCTAGACATTCTATTTTGGCATGACTATGTTTTAACAATGATGGGGAAAACCCCTAGAATGCTGTTCGAAGTCATTGACATAGAGTTTAGATTTAGAGTTAGACAGATACTCTCTTTTGGCATGACTCTATTTTAACGATAACGGAACAACATTTAAAACGGTTGTAACGTAATACACTTTTAATAAGTATAATATACATAAAATCAATGCAATAAACATGTAATAAAAATAATGCAAACATTAAACACACTGACAACATAGGTGCTTTTTTATTTAAAAAAAAAATGCATAGTTTGGGAAGGTTTGTGTGATAAATAATATGCCGGCTTTTACCCAAAGCAGTTCATAAATTTATAACAAGGACATACTGACGTGAGCACGAAAGAAAACTAACCTCTCTTGCCTCCAGCAACAGATCTGTGAAAAATCACTATAGCTCTGTGTGTCTATCTGTCCACTCTCTGTCTGTCTGCTTCCTCTCTCTCTCACTTCAGTCTCAGTAACTTTAAGTAAATTCTGTATAACTCTTAGTTTACTGTGCAACAGTTTATTTAACACGACGAGAGGGTCTCTTTAATTATGAGAATATTATCATCTCTATACGTCTTTAATACCTTTTAATTTGTGGCCAACGGACTGGAAGAGTAACCCCATACCCTTCCCAGAGTAATCCCAGGTAATGTAAATAAACACTACCAAATAACTCTTACTGGGCAAACAAAGCAGTGGACACCTTCTGAAAAGGCCTACATCCGTCTTAGGAATTATAAATCCCCAATACTACTCCTAACCTTTTAACCTAGTTAAAACACGAGGTCAAGGTGTTGATAAATAAAGAAATAGAATTTATTAACAGTACAATTAACTACATACCACACAGCGATTTAACATTGATCAAATACAAATAATGACATATACAATGAAGATATATAGAAATGCACACATATATATATATATGATTGTCCAATATAGCTTTAGACCTGAAAGGCTTTCTTATTAACTGTCCATAATGGTGTTTCTGAAAATTATATCTAGTTTTCTCTCCCCCCCCCCCCGAGACTCCTAGAGTGAACAATATTCATTAACATTGTTTCTCCAATTAACTGACGTTCAGACAACACTAATAATGCATATCATAAGATTTGAAGTAAAATAGTTTCATGAAATGTCAATGTGACCTAAATTAAGTTTCAACTCTATGTTTTTCCAACTGCAGTGGATGACATCACACCTTCATCAGCTGGCTTTGTGGTCATGCTAAAGCACACTGGCAGTCCAGTCCAGTTTAAAGGAGGGTGTAGAAAAGTGCCAAAGGGAGTTCAATGGCTGTAGAAAAACAACAATAATTCTTCTGTAGAAATTCAGCTGGAAAGATATTGACTGTCTCCCATTCCTTAATAACTCCTCAGACTGTGTTTTACAATTACTGAATGCAATTATTTAGTTTACCACAAGTGAACAATGAATTCAGGCTACTTGTTCTCTCACAAGTTACATGCTTTTTGAGATACAGTTATGTAGTATTAATGAAGTAAAGTTAACAGACCGAACAATGGAAATAGAAAAATCCTAAGTTATAAACAATATTTATGGATCAACGTCATGATAATAAGGTCTCTGAATCATAAAAGTTATGCTATAAAGATATAAATATTTTGGTTCAGATTCACTACAAGATTCTAACAATGACTAGCATGTTAATTGCAAGTAAATCAACCAACATTAATTGTCTAGCATTATACTGAATAAGATATCAAAAGGTATCTTAGAATTATAAACAGCATGCACAAAGTTATACTTAAAAATCAAAACACTTTATTACTTAGCTGAAAGAAAACATACGAAATACATTTTTATTTAGCTGGAAAAGAAACATGGAAATTACAATTTTAAAATTTATAGCTATGTGTTTTATTCATGATTAAGGCTTTTATCATGGGAGTCCACAAGAATAGAGACTGAGAGAGAACATGTCTGACTGCATGCAGAATTCCCAAAACAGTGATTGCAAAAGGGACAGTTTTCCACAACACAGGTTCCACCTGTATTCCCATAGTGCCCATTGGTAAGTTACAGTTGACCAGTAGGCAGCCATTGGTTAGCTATAGTTGACCAGTAGGCAGACATTGGTTAACCCTAATTGGCTAGCTTCTCAGAAACACTTGCATCTTTTAATAAGCTATTTATCAGGATTTGAGGAGGATTCGTGCATTCAATGGATCTTAGACTATTGCATTCCACCAGAAATGACACCAGTGTCATTGTCTCCTTAACATACCATTTTGATTATCCCATCTTACTTTCAAAATATCCAAATATTTTTTTCTGCATTTACACTGCCTCTCTTCTAACAAACTGCTCGAAAGAGTATACTTTCTCAGTGTCAAATTAACAGAACCGAAAGATGACCACAAAATCTTGAGGATTTATAAATGTCGCCGATCTTGACATATATTTTAAGTTGGTCGGGAAGGTTGTGAATATTGACGTTAAGCGAGACTCTTAATTAGTATATAGCCTGTAGACATGACGTTGAACAGAGACAAAGTAGACAGTATCACTATCACACTGTAGTCTAGCTTTCTAATACTAAATGTAAATGACCCAGAATCGCCAGAAAGGCGTTAATTATTAATGGCATGTAGTTTTATCTTTCAAATGTTGAAAATAAATTATCTAGAAACGTGAGAAAACAGTTGCGTATCAATGACATGTTGAAGTTTTATCTTTCAAATATTGAAAATAAATGACTCAGAAGTGTGAGAAAGCCACTGAATGTCAAAAGTAAGTTGTGGATTATCTTACAAATATTGAATGTAAACAACCCAGAAACACGAGTAGTAACGACATGCTGTAGTTTATCTTTCGAATACTCTGTGAAGCATAGTCACGTGTTATGAGAAGAAAATCGTCACCACTCTACAAAATCACATATTATTATTACAACATGAACGTAATGAAATACCGAAAGAAAGACTAATCAAGATAGATAGATAGATAGACAGACAGATAGATAGATAGAGATAAATAAGATAGATAGAGATAGATAGAGATAAACAGAGATAGATAGATAGATAGACAGATAGATAGTACTGTCTACTCTAAGCGGTTGTTTGTGTGCGTGTATTTTATTTTGTTTGGATTTAAAAATAAAATATTTTCTTCTCGCTTTTATTGCCTGTTTTGTATGCTTACACGGACTGCATTGAAGCGATCTCTACTACAAAATCAGCCAGACGTTTGTGCTGTGTTGACAGTTTATTTGTTAAAAAAAAAATTAATTGTGAATGACTTCTTTTGACGTGGATGGGCTTGGAGATGTAAGAACCCAGCAATGATTCTCACTCGTGTTTGACATATCCTTGTCGAGTGTGCTTTTTACAAGCGCGTGTCGTGTACTTAAGACTAGTCATAATAAATACAGGACACGTATGCTGATTAAATATAGATCGCGCAAGCCCGCATTTCACCTCTCAAGTTCGCACGCAAGTGCGGCTTATAGATTCGCACACTTGGAACTGAAGCTCAGCAAATGAGAAAAAAAAATTACCCAGCAACTCGAGTTCTGTAAGGGAAAAAAAATTAGATAGAGAGGAAAAAATGTCATAGTATCGATTAGTTATAAGAGCCTTAAAATAAATAACTGAACATGCCATTGTCTAACACGGCAAAAAAAAAAAAAGTGCATAGGAGAGCGAAAGAGAAAAAGGAGACTCGGGAAGTTTTGTCAATGACTTTGATTCTGAACGTGACGCTGATCAGAAGAGCGTTCAGGGTCTGATGGGCAGCAGCAGGTTTGACACTTGCCTCTTGTTGAAGTGAACGGGGTTCAATCCCCGACCTGGGTGGCAAAGATTACTTTGATCACTCTGAACTGCTCCCTTAAGTTGGTGAGTTTTGTGTCTAATCCGTCTGGTGGGACGATAAATCAGGTTTCGCGCGCACGATAACGATTCTTAGGCAGTTTAAATCGAAAGAACGGGTCCTAAGCTGCTTGCCTGTGTTTTAAGAAAAAACAAATTAAAACTGAATCAAAAATCCACTCAAGCCTTCACTCTCATGGTACCGAATCTTTCTTCCAGAATTTTTTTAAAAAAAACCTGCCTTCTGGCAGTGAAATCAGCGAAAGTTAGCAACGGGCATAAAACTGAATTTAAAAAAAAATTAAATACAATTAAAACTTAAATTAAACTTGATTAGTTGCTCACAGTTCAATAAGAATGTCGATCTGTGAACGTGGCGATACCAGACGACCAAGTTGTCCAGAATGCACCCACTTCTTCTTTTGTTGTATTTTTTTCTTGTTTGATTTGTTGTGTGTTTCACGACCTTAGTGTTCCGATTGCTTTTGCATGCAGCCGCAGTCGCTCAACCAAGGATCCAAGTTCTAGACAGGAAAGATATTCAGTAAATAGCTTCATCCGGATTCTTGCCAGCCAGCAACACAAGGCACAACTGGTTTGTGAAGTACACGAGCACTGTATCAGTAAACCATGAATACAATATCACGAGGTGTGGGAAGTGCGTACGCTGTGAACCCAAATACCGTACTAACACCACCAGGGGTATGGTGAAGAAGGCACGAAGGGTGTATAATTGTGAGCAATGTACTCGTCTGCGAAATCAACGCACGTTGTGAAAACCAGACAAAAAAACCACAATCGGTTAATCAACCACTCTTTGCCTGCGTCGTTGCTGTGTTGCCCTAAGCAATGCTTGGAGAGCATAATTATGTACTTTGGGCTCCAGTGCTGCCCAAAGCAGTGCCTGGAGAGCATGATTATGTACTTTGCGCTCCAGTGTTGCCCGAAGCAGTGCCTGACCAGAACGCATTTATTATTTACAGCTGTCGCCGAAGACAGTTAATTAACGTTCAGAATCTGTAGCATGGAAGCTCTACTACTTTGCCGGGTTACGTGACTGAAAGAACGATATTCAACGCTTTGAACTGGAAAGTGGTCAACACTTTTCTCAGGCCTGTATTATCATCTTGAGCTCAACCTCGAAACTGTCTTAAAGAGGAATTAAAAGGGGCTGGGGTGGAGGAGTGGCTTGCCTCCACCGTGGTGTTGGTTTCAAATGCAAGGACAGGTGTTTGTGAAAGGGATTTCAGTTGTGGCAAGGAGTTACACATTTATATGACGAATAACGCATGAAGAGTATGAATATGCGGGTCCCCATCCAATGACCTCCTCTTTCTGATTTCCAGCTGCCTAGATGTCACATTCATATGCTTTTTGCTGACTGATTGTTTCTGCTTGCCGTTCGCTGCCAACTGGAGTGATTTCGTGGAAAGGTGGTGAGCACCAAGGGAGAAAACTGAATGAGGAAAGAAGAGAAAACCCTATACAGTGGGCAAAAAGGGGAGGGGGGTGGGGAGTTGCAAGACAGAGAATACCGGGCTAGATCTCTGTTCAGACACCTTAAGAACTTAACAAGTGCTAGTTGGCCTGGTGTATTAATTTGTTTCGATGAACAGTCTGTAAGTGTGATAATGGTGATGGTGTAGGAGTATGGTTTGTTTTTCTTTCCATTATTGTTGTTGCTGCTGCTGCTGCTGATGATATATCAAATATGTAAGTCATTCCTGTTGCTGTCTGTGACGTTTTGCTGGGAGATGGGCAAGATATTAATTCTCCACTACCCAGGGCCACCCATAACCTTGGGCTAATCCCCCAAACACACCTTCTGGCTAGTCACACATGTTAGAAAGATGAATGATAGATAATGTAGAATAGAAGAGTGACAGTTCTAGAAGATAATTCGAGCCCCCTTTCTTTGTCCTATATTCTCTGGTCTGAAGATTTTATCATTAGAAAAGTTAAGTTGAGGAGCTCAGATTCACAATAAATCACTTGTTACAGTGACCACTTTCTACTCTATGCTATTAACGTTCTATTGAGAATTAATCTCTGTACTAAATGCAATTGACGTTCTACTGAGAACTAATCTCTATAGTTTGTACTAAATGCAATCGACGTTCTACTGAGAACTAATCTCTATAGTTTGTACTAAATGCAATTGACGTTCTACTGAGAACTAATCTCTATAGTTTGTACTAAATGCAATTGACGTTCTACTGAGAACTAATCTCTATAGTTTGTACTAAATGCAATCGACGTTCTACTGAGAACTAATCTCTCTGGTTTGTACTATATGCTATTGATGTTTTACTAAGAGCTCATCTCTATGGTTTGTACTAAATGCCATTGAGTTTCTACTGACAGCTCATCTCTATGGTTTGTACTACATCTTCTACCGAGAATATATCTCTTGGTGGCGCTGCATTTGATAGGGGCGTCACGTTTCCTCATCTACGCCAGATGGCATCACCAGCAAAACTGATCGACAACAGTTTTCAAAATGGATGGGGCAGACAACTCATCGGTCACAGTCCACACTGAATTCTCTCGTTTCCCTCCAACTTCGGCGAGATCGATCCCGAGTTACACAGCGGATGTGATTTCCCGCCCAAAAGTCCATATGTCGAGTTCCCCACCCTCCAAGTTCATAAGTTGCAATAGCACGTAGGCTTCTCACTGGGCAATTCACAAAGCAACAAAGATTTTTTTTTTAAATCAAAAGGATAAACAGACCCGTAAGAAAAGTGACCACTGATATATTCTTTGACTCAGCTAAGCAGACTGTCGTTATTATGCTGAGAAAAGGGAATGTTTCTTCTGTCTCTGTTAGTAAATGTTGAGAAAATTGACTCTCTTAATGACTGAGTCTTTTTTCTCGGGGTGGATGTGGGTGTCTCCATATTCGCTATTTTTATTCCTCCGGTAATCGAGCCATTACTAGTTGCTATAATAACGACCGCAATTAATTTTTTGCTGTGCTGTGTGTAAAGATTGTCACATGTGGTGTCTGTCCTTAAACTATTTTAGATTGTGAGTCAGGAGGCTATTAACTCTAGTCTCAATTCATAGTGTAATTGAGACCATATTTATTGCTATAATAACGACCGCAATTAATTCTTGTTGTGCTGTATATAAATCTTGTCACAATTCATAGTTATAGTGTTTCTTTTGAAACTTTTGTCATTTGATTCCATGGATTCTTTCCTGGAATTCTTTTCATTCTATTTAGCCCTCCCAACCCTACCTAATGTTCATGACAAATACGGATTTCAGAATTTACAGGCGTGTAAAAAAAAAAAAATAAGGCGTTTATTCCAAAACTGCATTAGAGATAGTTCCGTCAGGAGGACTGCGTAAATACCGTACGTATAGTAGAACTAACGTTATGAAACGTTTGCCCTACTTAACTGTTCGCCGCAAACGCTTTGTAACGTAAATTAACGCTAACATTAGCAAATGGCGGCAATTCGCCACATAATGCAATAGGTCTTCGCATTTAGCAGGGTTAAACGGTGCAGACTGAATTTTCAGTTCAGGAGTTGAAAGGAAAATAAGACTGTTGTTAACTGGTCGTAGAAAAACACAGTGTAATGACAAATGTTTAGATAAATTTTCTGTGAACTAAGGCATAGTGAATATTTTAATAATTACATGTCAATGGACTGGATACAGCAATGAATTCATGAAGAGGGGGGGTGGGTGCAACTCTGCCAGGAGCGAATACTCTGAGCCGAAGTTTATGTCCAAGCGTTAAATCACCTTATCTGGTGTTTTGTCCATGCATTAGTTCTTACTTTTAATATTATGATTATGACATTTGCTATGATTTCTTACCTTTGCACATTTTTATGGAATCAGTAATGTAGTAAGGGTTTTTTAAGCACAATACCGCTGTGGAATAGGACAACTAATAATGTCGCATGGTGCTTACATTATTACAGAAAATACACTAATACATTTCTCTTTTTACTCTTCCATTGCTACTACTACTATTACTACTACTTCTATGGTTGTTCTCCATTGTTTATAATCGAATATATCAGAATCAATATTTACCCGTAAATAGAGGAAATATTTCCCCACTCTCTCTCTCTCTCTCTCTCTCTCTTGTTTCCCTTGCTCTTATCAGTTGCTTCCCATTGCCATCTCACTTGTGCATTAGTATAGAGTTTATAGACTTATAACTGCAGAACCAGTGGGCATAAAATGTACTTAACGAAATACCATTAGACAAGGGAAGGTTCGTGCCTCAACATACAAAAAGTCACGTTGTTTGATATGGTACAGCTCCACATTCGCAATTTTTAACTGTTTGGCACGCAACAGCGCGTGCAATAGCAAGGGTTAACGTCTGACGTGCAACATAACATTCAGTAGCAAGGGTAAATGTTTGGCGTTCAACAGTGCATTCAGTAGCAAGGGTAAAAAGCGTTTGGCGTGCAACTGCACGTTCATTAACATTTGGCGTGCAGCAGCGCTTTCAATAGCAAGGGTTAACGTTGACGCGCAACAACGCGTTCAGTAGCAAGGGTAAACGTTTGACTTACAACAGCGCGTTCAGTAGCAAGGGTAAACGTTTGACTTACAACAGCGTGTTCAGTAGCAAGGGTAAACGTTTGACTTACAACAGCGCGTTCAGTAGCAAGGGTAAACGTTTGACTTACAACAGCGTGTTCAGTAGCAAGGGTAAACGTTTGTCGTGCATCATGTGTTAAGTAGCAAGGGTAAACATTTGGCGTACAGCAGCACTTCAATATCAAAGGTTAATATTTGACGTGCAGCAGCGCGTTCAATAGCAAAGGTAAACGTTTGACGTGCATCATAAATTCAGTAGCAAGGATTAACGTTTGACGTTCAGCAGCGCATTCAGTAGCAAAGTTACCGTGCGTGGCTGACGTTAATGTTATTGAAAGCATGGCTATTTTCTGCCTACGTTTTTCTTTTTGTGGCTAATTGCTCCCAGTTAGCCAATGAGAATATAATGTTATTATGTGCATTTTTTTTTATCATTTAAAGGACTGTTTAAACTGTTGAGAGAGAGAGAGAGAGAGAGAGAGAGAGAGGGGGGGGTGAGATTCCAATATTCAGACATAATATTTTATTATAAGTATATTGATGAGGAGGAAGTGGAAGAGGAAATGGAATAAACCCAGAAAATATGAAGTTACGATTGACTGACTGACCGCCATATTCTTTTTTTTTTTCAATAGATCCCTGCTACACTGTCAAAAACCCTTTAATGTATATAGTCAGTGACCTCTACTGCAAGGACAGCGATTGGTTTTGTTTCTTTTTTACACAAGCGCGCAACTTGATCAAATTTGTGCAAACGAGAAAATAATATTCAGTAGAATTTTGACGATCTGTCCGCAATTTGTTTGTTTTTTTTTTTAATACAAGGATTTTCTTTACTCTACTGGAATTGCTATCTTACCAACAAGCAAAAACACTTTGCTGAAGACACTGTTTTCACTAAACAAACATATTAAAATAGTATGAGTATGAACTGAAAAGAGGTTGGGGGTTTTTTTTTTTTTTTTTGCTTTTAACAATTTCTTCCTACTTATACATCTTCAAGGCTTCCGCCAGTTTGTCGTAATGGAAAGGTCGCGCTGTATACATATAAACCTAAATAAGCACGGTGAGACAGTGACATATCTTTTCCTTTTCTTAATGCGATTAGTTGTTGACTAGTTTTGGGTCGTCTGCTATTTATAGAAAGGCGTAGCCATCTGTTAACCATCGCACACATAATTCATTTTCTTCATTTCTGTTGTATTACCATTATTTTATTCCGGTGCATTTCTTTCATTCTTATAGTTATACTAAGAATAACTGTGGAAGCATGTCGAGAGCATGCATACTTAAATAATTTAATCACGTGACAGGATGTAATAGATGCAACAATGTAACTAACATGAGAACGTAGTCACTTTGTTTACTGTATAATGCCGAAGTCCTGATAGCTGTTTCTTTTCTTTTCATTTAGTCATTTTAGTGTAAAGTTAATAGTTCTATAGAACAGTGTAATTATGTTCGACAAGGAAAACTAATTTAATTTGTTTGTGGAAACTTAATAATTTTATTGAACAGTGTAGTTATGTTCGACAACAAGGGAATGATTTAATTTGTTAGTGGAAATTCAATGATTCTAATGGACAGTGTAATTATGTTCAACAACAAGGGAATGATTTAATTTGATAGTGGAAACAAGTTGGTTTAAAAGTTTTAAAAAAAACAACTTAAAATAGGTGATGGAATTTTTTAAAAGTAAAAAAGTTGGATGTCTTAAAGTTTACCTTCTTTCTATCGGTTATAGTAAAATTTATTTGCCAGGTAGGGAAGAGGGAATCATAATTATTCGTTCTTAGTTACACTGAACGAGTTATCTATCCCTGAAATAACCTGAAGTCTGGAAGACATAACCAAAGACTACAGCTAACTCGAATCCTCCTGAAGAAAGAATACCCACTAGTACAAACTCACTGAGTGTATTAAGTAACGGGTTCTTAACACTTCTCAAATGCTTCTAAAGCAATGCAAAATTTTGTTGTCGTTGTGAATACAAAAAATAATCGACATTATTTAGACTTTAACTATATAAATCCACGGACTGCATTTAATTTATTGTAACCCATTATTTTTGTTCACTTGTGGTCAAGTTGTCATAGAAGCGCGTGAATGTCATCTAGCATTTTATATTTTGAATAATTAAAGTCACCTACTGACTAATTTTTTCTACTGTCTATTTTTACTATTTTATAATTTGAATAATTAAAGTCACCTACTGACTAATTTTTTCTACTGTCTATTTTTACTATTTTATAATTTGAATAATTAAAGTCACCTACTGACTAATTTTTTCTACTGTCTATTTTTACTATTTTATATTTTGAATAATTAAAGCAACCTTCTGACTCATTTTCCTACTGTCTATTTTTACTATTTATTTTATATCTACACAGATATGATTGAAAGTTAATGGGGTTCGGGTGGGTTGAGGCATGGTCTGCTGTCTGTCACCTGTGCAATCAGACACATCATTTATGACATTGGCTATTTTCATGTAATCTGAAAGGAGTTTATTATTGACAGGTTCCACCGCTTCAGTCTAGTACATTTTTCTTTATCATCGTCGACGTCGTGGTCATCAATGTTTTTCTGTAATTAAGAATGATGATACAATTGCTGGATGTGGAATGATGATAACGATGATGAATATCTTAATGACTGGAGCTGAGGGGCAATGTACATGAAGAGAAAGCTGGTTAAATTCTCATGAATGTATCGACTTGGTCATTTGCATTTCTTTTTCTCCAATACTTTGCACTGCAGACGTGTCGACAGGTCGACGTTTCACAGCAAGGCGGGCACAGCCCTTGTCGGCGGTGAAGTTTACGTCCCATGTGACAAGTTTGACTCATCAAGACCGTCTCCATTTTGATTTTTTTCCCCCCTTTCTCTTCTTTTCTTTCTTTTCTGGTTATTATTTATTTCGTTTTTCTTTTTGTCGTTGTTCCCATTGATGTGGGCGAAGGTTTGGAGGAGACCGTATGGTGCCTTGGCCCGGTCAGGCAACAATCGATGTCTATGAGCTGAAGTGTGACGTAGGTCTTGGCCGGAATAGTGCCAGTATCGACATCGTTCAGCCTGTATAGTTCCAATGATTAATTGACATTTCGATTGAATATTGAGATATTTGTACTTCACTCAGTTTCCGGTGCTCTTGGGAGTTGAACGTTTTATAAGTAAGGAGGTGGACACCACAAGGAGTCAGTTTCAGTCATAAGTACTTCTCATATGCTGCGTTGAAGATGCATTGCTTTTATTTTCAGCAGACCTATCCGACATGGCTTTCTTTTTTTTTTCTTTTTGCATGAGCCATAGATGAAAATGTTTAAGTCCACTGTGTAGATTTGTTTTGTCTCCCCGTGACGTCAGATTAGATCTATCTTGAATTAGGAAAAGTCCAGATTTTATTGTGATTGTCTGTCAAAGCAAGATTTTGTGAGATTCATCGGGGTTTGATACTGAGAGACTGCTGAGAGACTGTCAAGCAGGACTTGAAGGGATTAGCCAGAATTTGATTTAGGGTTACTGTAAAATAAGCCTTAAAGGGAATAGCCTCGGTTTGATCTTGAGTGAGGTGTCAAGGAAGACTTAACAGGATAGCCAGAATTCAAACAAGAGTTAAAGAAGCTGGCTATGGTATGATTCTCAGTAACTTGTGTCAAGCAAGAATTTAAGGTACTAACCGTGGCTTGATTAAGAATGACTGTCAAACACGATTTAAAGGGAATAGCCATGATTTGACTTTGAAGAAAAAATGTTATTCTTACTGATGAAAAATATGAGAGCTTCCTAATAGTCACCATGGCCTTGAATCTCACATCTAAAGGTAACCCGCAGTCCAGACAGTTGGACAAAGAGACGTTGAACTATATGTCTTATGTTTTTTTTTTCGAAGTGTTTAAAATTTATGTTTGATCAGAATTTAGGTATTTAGGGCTACGAAGCGTGGTAGAGAGAAGATCTTGAGTTGTACCTTGCTATGAACTTGTAGCCAGTGAGGACTGTGGAGAAGAGAGGTAGCTTGTTCTGTTCTTGGTAGCCTAAGAATGCTCCTAGTTGCAGTATTCGATTAGCCAAGATTTGATTTAGACTAGAGCAAGTGTCAAGCAAGATTTAGAGGGACTCGCCTAGTCGCATTCTAATTGTGAGTAAGCGTCAAAGAAGATTTAAGGGGTAATGTGGAACAAGACATGGATGGAGTAAACAGGTTTTGGCTTATGGCAGCTATCAAAAGGATTTACCATTCCCCCTCCTTTCTCTCTCTCCCCTCTACCCCCCAATAACCAAAAAGTACACGCAGTAGAGGGAAATAATAAGTTTTTAACATAATTCTAAATGGCTGATTCACAAGTCGAAACTCTAAAGCTCAAAACATTTATAGTACTATAGTCGTTCAATATTTACAACTGCATTTCTTGCAAGGAAAAAATAATTATGTTTTGCACAGCAGCAGAAAACTGCCGAGACACAGCCACACAGTTCGTGGCTTTAAAAAAACACTGTCCCAAGGGGGGACGCGGGTTCTCTCTGGCCAAGATTTGAACCAGGGTCGAGACCACCGGGTATCAAGCCAAGCTCGGCAACTGGTGATTCACCGCTGTTTGTTGACCTCCCGAATGATAGCCACAGCTGGATCTTGGTATGTTGGGGCGCATGTGGGCGATTGTCTTTTTCTCTTTTGCGATGCTTGCATTCGCTGTCATCAGTCATCCGACTAGATTGTCAGTCCCCAGACCGAGCACAAGGGAAGTTATTCAGGAGACTGTCAGCGGTTGCGTGCCTTTTCCTTGTTTTGTGAATGGTGCCGATATTATCAATACATTTATAAACACACACACACACACACACACACACACACACACACACACACACACACACACACACACACACACACACACACACTCACCGACATACACAAAGAGGGTGTCTTAGAATGAACTGTGTATTCTTCTACTAAACAGTTTTATATAAACTTCATTTTATTGTTAGTCTGTTAGTATATTTGACCTATTTAAGCAATTGAATTAGTCAAATTATTTTACCAGTAGGAACTAATGTTTTGTTTAGAATGCGTGTTTTTTTTTTCTTCTCTATTATATATCACAAACCCCATGCCTACCACCACCACCCCGAAATTATATGCAGCAAAGTATAAGGTGTTCTCAAAAGTGCAGAGCTTCTTTAACTTTCAGTTCACCTTGCAATCAGTACAATCTTATGATTTATCATTACCAATGTTCCTTCTTTAACTTTCAGTTCACATTGCAATCAGTACAATCTTATGATTTATCTCTACCAATGTTCCTTCTTTAACTTTCAGTTCACCTTGCAATCAGTACAATCTTATGATTTATCACTACCAATGCTTCTTCTTTAACTTTCAGTTCACATTGCAATCAGTACAATCTTATGATTTATCTCTACCAATGTTCCTTCTTTAACTTTCAGTTCACATTGCAATCAGTACAATCTTATGATTTATCTCTACCAATGTTCCTTCTTTAACTTTCAGTTCACATTGCAATCAGTACAATTTTATGATTTATCTCTACCAATGTTCCTTCGAAAATGCTGAGCAGCAGTTTCAAAATTCCGCGCACAAGTTTTGGTAGCAAGCTCAAACAACCGCTAGTTCCGTACACACAGGAAAAAGTTCCGCGCACACAGGAAAAATATTAGAGGGAACGTCAACACGAATTATTTATCTAGTGTCGTGTAACAGACAAGTAAACAAGCATATTTTAGTGTTTGTGTACGTGTAGACAATCAAATAATGTGTTCAAATTTTGCGGGCATCTTTGTGTGTGTTCATACGTGCGTTTGTGTTTATGTATATACATCTCTTTCGAGCATAAAACTAATTACAGAGAAAAATAAAGTTTAGTCACTCAAACATAAATGTATGAAGAGCTCAGCTGAATCCTAGTTACAATTGAAGCAAGCAAGCGGTGATCTCAATGCCCGCACTTTTTTTCCGGGCAGAATGCATCAAGGCTGGCACTTCCTGCCAATTATGCACTCTTGGGAAATGCATCGGTCACGTTCGTATGAAATTAAACTTACGATGAACGAGGGCCCGTTCAGTGCGGTCGGTGTGAGAGCGTTCATTTTGCTGCCAGTTTAAAACGTTGGACAAGGATCGGTCGATTACTCGATTAGTTCTGAAATAATATTATTGTTTAAAACTAAAGTAACAGAACGGTTCAAAGGCGTCCAAGCTCTTAGCAAGAGTTAGTTTAATACATGTACTTCAGTTCACAATACATTATTATGACTACTGCTACGACGGTAATGTTGATGACGATGATGATAATGGTGATGATGATGAAGATGATGACGACGGTGGTGGTGGTGATGATGATGAAGAAGACGACGACGACGGTGCTGATGATCATGAAAGACAAAATTTACTACTACTAATAATAATACCAACAACAACACAAGCACCATGGACACAATGGCGATTTTGTTTTATGAAAATTAAAACTGGGTTTTTAAAATGGTTTAAGTTGCTCTGTATTTTATTAATCAATAAAGATTTTGATTCATTTACTTTTATAATTTTAAATTTCACTGAAATACATAAAATTTTAATTGACTCGGACCACCAGGAAGTAAAAAGTGACAAAAAACAGAAGGGAGAAAGTGTTCATCTTTACACACACAGAACTCAGACTAATAAAAATGTTTGTATGCTTGGTTGCTTGTTGGTTGCGTTGTTTATTGCTAATGATTTTTCTTTGTATATTGTTATGTTTATTTGTTTTATTGTATATTTAATAATATGCATATTTATTTCTTATTTTCATTTCTTTATATGCTTGTTTCTAGCAATTCAGTGTCTTCACACAACGCTTTTATTGACATAAAACTGTAGATTAAAACTTTTTATTTGTTTAAATGATAATTTCATCAAAATACTATATGTTCTGCATTGATGCTTTAATGTATTTAAATTTTCTGAACACTCAGAAAGAAAGAAAGAAAGAAAGAATTGAAAAAAGATAGTTTTTATTAAGGAATATAAAATAATTCACACAAAAATAAGTATCTATGTTGAATACTACTGTCTACTGCTACAGTTGTGCTCTACATCTACTGTTGAATACTACACATTATACAACAATTGTTTTACGTGGACTTATTTTAGAAAGCTCAAGCCTGTTCATATTTTAAAATAAAAACAAACACCACCACCTACCCAACCACACACACACCTAAAAAGCAACACAGCAGTATTGCAGATTCTATTTCAAAGTGCAAAGAAAATACAAAACTGCAGACAGTACCCGTGGACAATGACCTTGTGGAAACAATATGTTCAGTTAAATAACAATAGAAACCTGATCACATGATATTACAAAAGTTGTCCTTAAAAAGAAAAGAAATTTTAAAATCGATGAGAAAACAAGAAGGAAGAAACGTAATCGAAAAATAATATATATTTTTAATTACATGTATTAAAAGCTCAGAGGTGAATATTGTAACTGGTATGATTTTTTTTTAATGGCGTTCTTGAAAGCACACTCATCAGACTTCGTCCCATTCCAATAGGCGCCGAGACGGAGAGTCCTTCCAGTTCAAGAGTCGGGTGCTGATGAAAGCTACAACTGTCACGATGTTGCCCGTAGGACCTTGCTCTGATAATGCTGGCACCTGCGGCAGAAGTTCCAGCTCACGGCGCTACGTCTGGCAGAGGAAAAGTGCAGCACTCATTATCTCGAAAGAACGTCTCCAGAAGGTTGGGATCAGACTAGTTCGTTATCAGGACTCGGAACAGTCGAAGAATTCAGTTTATGATTAAGAAAGAACTAAAACGAGTTCCAGTCACACTAAAAATCTGGGGCTAGTGGTCAATCGAAAGTGAGTAGCTTGTTCGCAGGATGGCTTCCGTCATGCTCTAGTTGGTCTGAACACGTCACCTCCGGGATGGGCAATATTCTTGTAGAGGTTGTTTCCCTTGCTGTCTGCTGAAATTAAGTTACTGATGATCGCAGAATCGATTGTCATAAATACTCCAAATACAACAAATACTCCACTCCTGTATCATTCTATTTTGTTATTTTAAGTATTACTATTTTCAGTGTGTGAAAGAAAGAAAAAGGTGGAGCGAAAGAAGGAAAGTAGAAAAGAAGGAAAAGTCACAAAGAAAGAAAGATAGAAAGAAAGAAAGAAAGAAACAAAGAAAGAAAGAAACAAAGAAAGAAAGAAAGGAAGGAAGGAAGAAAGAAAGAAAGAAAGAAAGAAAGAAAGAAAGAAAGAAAGAAAGAAAGAAAGAAAGAAAGAAAGAAAGAAAGAAAGAAAGAAAGAAAGAAAAAAAGATCTTAGTGCGACAGTCATGTTCAGTTAAGACAAGAAGACAAAAGAAGAAAAGACCAAAAAGTAAACACGTATTTTCATGATGTGGTCTTTACATATACACTTTGTTACAATGCGTGCAACAAAATTAATTGTCCGTACCACTAAGTGACGTCTTGAGCAGTCAGTGGAATAACCCGTACGCGAAATCAGCAGACGTTGAAAGTAGACCGTTAGACAATAATAAATCAACCAGGCAAGGAAAGCTCATCAGTACCAGCCCATCACAAACGCATTTACCCCCACACCTCACAATGCTCGCGCGCGCGCGCACACACACACACACACACACACACACAGACATGCATGAATAAATTATAGTAAAAATAAAAGTGATATATCTGTGATTTCAGCGATTATTGTTTGTTTTTATACGACTTTTAAGGGCAAGCGGAGACGCGCATACTTCTCGATGTCTATAGATCGATTTTACAACGGCATCATTAAAAACAAGTTTGGGGTCGGGTGGGGCGAACACGAGTAGCCGTAGGCTATTTCTCCCACAAATTCTGGAAATCAGCAATGCTGCAGTAAACTTCGCGCAGAGACAGCCCACGTCAGGGCCCTCGGCTCTAGGCATGGGACACTCACTATAAAATGTCTTAAAACTTGAGCTGAAAATTCCTTGCAGCTTCTTCTTGCAAAAAAAAAAAAAAAAAAAAAAAAAATAGAAATGTTGTTATTGTTGTTGTTGCTCGGCATTGGCTTGAACTCCATTAAAATCACGTGACTCCATAGACTGGCTGTTTCCGGCTGTTTTGTTTGTGCTCAATACTCTGTCACGTGTTGTAGACAAAATTTGCCTAAGCTGGCTAAATATGTTCATGTTATGTCTTGTTTACGTGTTTTTTTTTTATTCTCTCTTAACTTCTAGTCAACTTACCTCGCTGAACTGCTTGTTAACTATCATCTTTGTGCTGACCTAGTTATGGCAGAATGCCAAGACGCCCGGGCGTCCTCAGGGATGAAATAGGCTCAGCATGAATCGGAATTAATTCCACACGCACGTATATTGTAAGAGGCAATAAAAATACAAGTAGCTCAGATACATGATAACATATGCACTACACGTGTCAGTAACTGGACAACACATTACTATTAGTGTCAATAGGTGTACTACTACACGGGTACTATAAGTGTCAGGTCAAATACAGTGCAAATACTGTGTCGATACCTGGGCCACAAATTACTTTTAGTGTCAATACATGTACAACATATGAATTATAAGTATCAATAAATATATACAACACATGTACTATAAGTGTCATTATATGTACAGTAGATTACTGTTAATTTTGAATTCATATACAAAACATGTGCTCTAAGTGTCAATACAGGTACAACATATGTATTATAAGTGTCAATACATGTACAGCAAATTACTGTTAAGTGTCAATACGTGTAAAATCAGCAAGTTTACGTAATATAAGCGTCAACATGTAGACAATTGCCACACCCTGCATGCACACTCTCTTTCAAACATCATATCAGTCTTCACGCAGTGTCGAGCATGCTAAATGGTGTCGACACTCAGCTTTATGTCTGGCCAACTGAAGGCAGCAAGGACTGCGTTTCTCATGCTAAGTGAGGTGTGAAATATATTTAAAAGCTATAGATGCATGATAAAAATATTCAAGCCATACTAATCCCTTCAAAATATGAATACTGAATACGAATATAATCGTCATACTTAGATTTCCATCAACTGTCAGTTAACAACAGTGACATCCCCATCAAAATTGTGCCAACCATTAAAAAATATGGGTGTCATATTCGCCAGTGCTCTCCCATTATACCAGCACGTCATAAATACAGTGCTCTTCCATAAATGCATAAATACAGCGCATTCCCTTTACACCAGCACGTCATAAATATATAAATGCAGTACTCTCCCATTACATCTACAGTATAGGGCTTGGGGTCCTTTCAACAGGGGAGCTCAATATTTGTTCCTTCCCCCATATAAAAAAAAATTAATTTGAAAGATAAAGTTTTCACAGGGTGCACGGTAAGCTAATTGGAGCAAAGAGAGAGAGAAAAGAGAATAAAGAAAGAGAAAAGAGAGAGAAAGTGTGAGTGTCTGTGAGTAAGTGTGTGTGCATGTATGCGAGTGTGTTTGTGTGTGTGCGCGCACACGCACGTGCATTAAATGGGGTGGAGGGCATTTTAAATATTTTGCAGGGAGCTACTGATTTGAGTCTTGTGGAAAGTATTCGGGATTGTACGGTAGAGCATTTGAGACCTTTTGACATTCTTATTTTTATCCACAGTTCCACTAACATTTGAAGACGATATATGTGTTTACTTACCTCCAAGGAAAAGTGTGCAAAAGTGTTTGATTTGCGAAAGAGAATTTAATCATTTTACTTCGCTAAAAATGTTCAGGGTAGATCAAATTCAACATCGTAGACAATAAGATGGTTTTAGAATAAACTGTATAATTGATCCGGTCAGTGAGTGGTGTGCTCACTAATATAACTTTAAATGTATGGCCGCGGGCAGCAAGGTCCCTGAAATTCACATTCAAGATACGCGAAACATTGGCACGATCATTTCAAAGGATCTACGTCAGGGGTCTCAAACATGCGGCCCGCGTGACGATATTTTGTGGCCCCCACTTGATATCAAAGTTTAGTGATAGTGCGGCCCGCATGTTTTTCTCACGCAGCTTGGGAGTTTTATAGTTTTTGTCACTTGTGGGCTACCATACCTCAGGATCGTGACAGTAACGGTGTGTTGCCAAACTCGGCGACTTTCTTTCCCAAGCCTGTTACATATTGCTACTGTTTAGCAAAGTTCAAAAGCATCCAGATCTAGCAAGCTAATTCTATATAGATTATAGACCCTACAGGTCTACCCACAGATGAGTTGTTCGGAAAAAACAGCATTTTCATGTCGAAAAAGCAGGTGAAGTGTTTAGCAAAGAAGAAAAATAGTAGACTGAAAGAACAGAAAAGGAAGAACAGAAAAATAACCAAGGTAAGTTGGCTTAGCAAGGGACAGTTCTTGAAGAGGTTTTATGAGTTGAGAGCTGAAGTGAAAACCTTCATGGAGAAGGATGGGATGGCTGTTCCTGTACTAAGTGATCCCAAATGGCTCATGGACTTAGCTTTTCTTGTTGACATCATAGAAGAGCTGAATGTACTGAACAAGAAATTACAAGGCCAGGGGCAGCTTGTCAGCGCAGCATTTGACAATGTCAGAGCATTTTCCACAAAACTTGTGTTATGGAAAGCCCAGCTTTTTCAGACAAACCTCTGCCATTTCCCAGCTTGTAAGGCACTCGTGGATTGTGCCACACCATTCAGTGGTGAGAAGTATGTTGATGCCATTGTAAAGCTGCATGAAGAATTTGATCACAGGTTTGCAGAATTCAAGAAACACAGAACCACCTTTCAAATATTTGCTGACCCCTTCTCCTTCGATGTGGAAGATTCCCCTTCTGTGCTTCAAATGGAGCTAATTGACATACATTGTAATTCTGAACTCAAAGCCAAGTTCAGGGAGGTGAGTGGAAAAGCAGAAAAGCTTGGGCAGTTTTTAAGAGAATTGCCCCTTACCTTCCCTGAGCTTTCCAGGATGTTCAAGCGGACCAAGTGCCTTTTGGGGAGCACCTATCTGTGTGTAAAGCTCCTCTCCACCATGAACTTTAATAAGTCAAAATTCAGGTCCAAACTTACTGAGGGTCTCAGTGGCTTCCTCCCTGAAGCCAAATGTGTCTGAGCTATGTAAGAGGAAGCGTTGCCAGGTCTCTGGCAGCAGGGAATAATGATGCGGCCCAGCTTCACCCAGACTCTACTTCCAGCGGCCCCCAGGTAAAATGAGTTTGAGACCCCTGATCTACGTGTTATGTGCAATGCAAATCCTTTATAACTTTAAAGGTATGGCCGCGGGCAGCAAGGTCCCTGAAATTCACATTCAAGATACGCGAAACATTGGCACGATCATTTCAAAGGATCTGCGTGTTATGTGCAATGCAAATCCTTTATAACTTTAAAGGTATGGCCGCGGGCAGCAAGGTCCCTGAAATTCACATTCAAGATACGCGAAACATTGGCACGATCATTTCAAAGGATCTACGTGTTATGTGCAAAGCAAATCCTTTAAATATATTTCAATTTATTTGTGTACAATTTGAAGTTTTTGCTCGTTTCCGTCGTATTCACGCATAATAGTTGTCCACGTGACCTTCGCTTTCAAAGTTTTCTTTAAATTTATGGAGAGAAAACTTAAAAACTGTTTTTAGTAAACTCCCAGATTCGTTGATGAATTTTATTTATAAACATCTTTTTTCAAAGCTTTTTAAATATAATAATTTTTCATCTAATTTTGTATCTATGTAAAGTATTAATAGCACAGTAATTTTATACTTTTATTAGAATCGTATTAAATTGTGGTAGCTTGATGTGTTATATTGCTCTATAAAGAACAACTATAAAGTTTAAGCTTTTATTACAATAGTCATATTCAAATATTTCTTCTCTAAAGTTTTAACAAGTGGTATATTTATATCCATCGTCACATGTACACACATTATTTTTATATATTTACCAATGACAGTTACTATGTAGATGTATTTTATACACACACACACACAAACACACACACAGACACACACAAACACACAAAACACAAAAAAAACCCACACACAAACACACAAACAACAAAAAACCACACACAAACACACACAAACACAAAATAAAACCCACACACACAAACACACAAAAACACAAAAAAAAACCCACACACAAACACACACAAACACACAAACAACAAAAAACCACACACAAACACACAAAAACACAAAATAAAACACACACACACAAACACACACATCATTTAATTACTTTGTCAAAGAGCATGAGTAAACAAACTCTGCTTAAAAATATTAGTTATTATGTCAACTTCTGTGTAATGTGTTATAATTGCAAATTTAAATATTTTATCATAGAACGCGAGTCAGCCACGCCTACTTGAAAATATAAGTTACATCAGTTACAGTGTATATATACATATACGCACACATTTAATTATTTTGTGCAAGAAAGTGAAAAAAAAAACCCATCTACTTAAAATAGTTATATGAGTTATATAGGTCAGTTTTTAAATTGCAACATTATTTATTTTGTCAAATTCATCAGTAAATCATTCATTCTTAGGAATATTTCCACATGACAAGGATAGAGTCATTCAAGTTTTAAAAATAACCAACCAGTTGATATTATTTATTCACAATCCTTAACTAGTTTTATTTGTTCATATTCTACTGGTTGTTACAACTGCTGTCTGATAATGTTTAATAATAAATGAAACGTTATGGCAATATCACATGAGTGGAACTGAGACTGTGCTGTACTATGTAAGGCAAAAAGAGGATGACATTTACCTGGCATCAGATGATTTGCATAAACCATCGCATAGGCACACAATAATAATTGCAATTGTGTAGAAATTAGTGCTTTAAAAAATTTAAAGTAGAAGTCACTCGCTTGTAATGATTTTATAATATATATATTGGATGATGGTTAGGGGTGTATATATTTGGGGTTGGGTGTTTGCTTACTAAAAATAACACACACACACACACACACACACACACACACACACACACACACATACATTGGATGAATTTGTTAAGAGCAAGTGTGAGCCTATTGGTGAGAAAAACTACTCATCTACTTAGAACTGGTTTGGATTGCAACAGCAATTTTCTAGCACATTCTCCACCTGCGTTGTTTACTTCCAACTTTGACATTTAACAATTTATACAACAATTAAATTTAGAAATAGCAATAGGCAAATTTACTCCACCACAACTGCTTCCTGCTTAATGACTGTGACTGGTGATATACCAGGAAATACTGTATTTTAATAACTGTGACTGGTGACTTACCACAAAATACTGCTTTCTAATAACTGTGACTGGTGATATACCACGAAATACTGTATTCTAATGATCTTGACTTGTGATATACCGTGAAGTACTGCTTTTGAATGATTTTGACTTGTACCGTGAAATATTGTTTTCTAATGACTATGACTGGTGATATACCGAGAAATACTGTATTCTAATGACCTTGACTGGTGATATACCATGAAATACTGTTTTCTAATGAATTGACTGGTTTTATATATATACCACGCAATGCTGTTTTCTAATGACATTTCACTGACGACATACCGTGAAATACAGTATTTAATTACATTAAGTGGTGAATAGCGTGAAATATTGTTTTCTAATGACCGTGACTGGTGAATACCGTGAAATACTGTTTTCTAGCTTTGCTAATTTATTCGTTAACTAATCTTCTTCTCTTCGACCCATCCATTCTTCCACTCTTCTCTCACTCCATCCGTATTTTTATCACGCTTTTAATTACTGTTAATTTATCTTTTTAAAATAAATATTATTTTTCCTAGGATTAATGTAGTCATCCTTCCAGCCATCCTGGCTTCAACCAGTCAGCACCTCCCAGCCTCCGTTCCCCAACACCTCTTCCAGTTTCATCACTGACAGACGAGTCGCAGAAAGCATCACAGGTGTTGATTGCATCGTGGTTTCAGACACCACTCTCGCAGAAAGCCTACAACTCAAGTTTCCTATT
Source organism: Sinotaia quadrata (assembly GCA_028829895.1). Classification (NCBI taxonomy): domain Eukaryota; kingdom Metazoa; phylum Mollusca; class Gastropoda; order Architaenioglossa; family Viviparidae; genus Sinotaia; species Sinotaia quadrata. Next base: position 29,101,338 of record CM054182.1, read on the forward strand.
GGGGCTGTTTCTTCACGATTGCCACTCGGACTGGTCTTGGTGTTGAGCGGGTCATTTCTTCCGCACTGTTCATTTAACACCAGCCGACCATTTTCACACCAACTCGTGCCAGAAGAGCTTGTTGTTCTTGTCTTACGTAACACGCAGCGCGAAAGATATTCAGTCTAGGAACCCAGTTCAGTCTGTCGCTCCCTCTGACGATCACGATTATAGAGGGAAAGTCACACGAATAAAAGTCATAGCAAAAACATCACAAAAACAATGTCGTAGGAAAAGAGTGACAAGAAAAAAGTCACAGGAAATAAAGTCACAATGCATATATTAAGTATAAAGTCGTAAGTGACAATGTGTATGTGTTATACTATTTATTAACTGTAAGTGAAGCAGGAAAAGGCACAGTGGTTAACTGCTTGCTCAAGATGTGCATGGTTCAAATCCCGTTCGGGGTGAAAAACCCTACTAGGGAATTTATACGTGTCCACGCGTTTGTCTTTAGTGTGCGCGAGCGTGTATTTTATATACCGTATAAAAGCATTCTAATTCATATATTTAGTTCTGTTTTAATTAACATTAATTGTAAGTCCATATGGATGTTTATTATAGACTGAATAACAGTAAATGGAAGTAAGCGACGGCTCATTAGGATCGTGGTTCGATTCTCCCTCGGGGTTAAATGAGCGTGTGCACGCGTGTGTTATTTGTATAACGTATACATGTTATCATTCAAATTATAATTCACATATTTAATTATATGATTGATCCATACTTAGTTGTTATACAAACTGTTAAATTGTCAAAGTGACCCGATCTCGGGCACTCCAGAAATGGTATTTGTGTAAGTGTCACAGTTTGAGTAAACATCTTGGGTTGAGAATATGCTAGAAATTGCTGATGCAATGCAAACCAGTTCCAGACCGGTCATGAAAGGCAGTCGCTAGCTTAATGGTGAGTTAACTGACTGATTGAGAGAGAATGGACACAGAAATATTTCGTACATTTTGCTATTGATATATTATACTTGTGTTTTACACAGAGATGTATTATGCGAGTAGACTATTATTTCTACAAATTGTGAACTATGATGCTTATATGTGGCATGCTAAACACTTGACATTGTTTCTGGTGAACCCGTTCATGAAACTATTATTGTATTTATTATGATGTGTGCGTGTTTTTAGACTAATACACACTTTTGCAGGAGACTGTAAGCTGAGACTTGAATTTAAGAAAAAAAATGGAGTTAAAAGGAATAAACTGCAAACTTAACATTTGTTTCCTGATTATATTTTTACAGGAAAAATGCATCCTTTATTTGTTTTATCAGTTCACTGATTATAGACAACTACCATGACAACTACTGCAAGAGATGTCTGCTGCAATGTGTAAATTTAATGAATACACTGCACCCCACTGATGTGTGGTGGCAAGGTATGCTGACTACATTGAGCCTTTTCTGGTACAAGAAGGTTACTGGAAATTGCTATAATTGTTTTTCTTCTTGAGGGAGCTATTATGGCAGAGTGCCAGATTAGCCTTGAGAGAATAGCAGTGAATCAGTGATCTACAAGGTGAGGAGGGAAACACTAAATTGGAATTGACATGAACAGTAACTTGCTACTTTATTAAAGAAGTGTAGAAAGACTATTGATACAGTGCCTAAACCAGATTATGTAGAAACTATTATTATCGGTTATTTCTAATAACTCCATTTCTGTTCTCTGATAAGAACTATCCTGTGATTTGTATTGACACTAATCTATTGAATTGTGTGTTAGGATATAAGACTGTATAGATATTAAAATTATTCAAAAATGGTTTCATGGAAATATTGATGTCAAGTAATCTTTAATCGCTGTATTTGTTATATGTATAGTTGCTTGTTGGTTTAATACATTTATTGTTAAATTTATTGACCTTACACACATTGGTAACCACTTTATGTTGGAAGAAATGTGGGTGGATGGGGGTTCGCTAAATATAAATTAAAGACAGATTTGTCTTCTCCTTTAGTAAAACGTTTTGCACCTACGGGAATATTGTGTGACGTAATTAAATGAGAAAAGAAGAGAGAAAACGTTTACAGCACCCGCATATCCGCCAACTGCGAGAGACAAGTGGTGTCTGCTGTAGAAGTATTAATAACATAAATTAAGATTCTCATCACTTGTAACTGGTTATGGTCGATGAATGAATGAATGAATGAATGAATTAATAATAATAACCATTAACTAGGTGGCGTTGTCGTCACACGAGGAGTTACTAATGTACTTCGATATCACTTATAAAAGTGGCTCCCTTCAACACATTCAGCAGCCTGATGCAAATGGTCATCTGATAATGCCTTTGAGAATACGCCAACTTCCATCTATGTTCGCCCCTGGTACAAACAACATGTGCGAAATTTGAAATAATAAATTCTACCATCTCGTTGGGCATTATCATCTCTCAATCTGGTGCGTATTTCAATGGCTTCAGCGTGAAGAAGCTACAGTCAGAACCCTTACTTTGCAAAATGCTATGGGCTGATGACCACAGAAACGGGTATGTAGACGCTACATCCCAGTGCTACAACTTCTTCGAAATTTGTGTGTAGCCCAAGAAAACCGCAATACAGACTTTCTTCGTGGAGTCGGTTGGAACATTCGCCTTAATCATGAATATTAAATCATAAACAAAATATTAAAAGCTAAAATCCTTCATACATCACACTACCAAACGCAAAATAGTAACCACAAATATATGAAAAATGCTTTAAAACTTAGAAAATTCTGTAATAATAACATAATTATGTAGATATAAAAACCTCATAAATTAACCTGGTATTTTTTTTTAATGTAGTTGTGTGTTTTTGATAACACTGTACTCATACTTGCGTTATGCGACTGGTTCTCAGACTTTTTCAAGTGGGTTTTCTCCTTTGAATTTTTTAGGTAGCAAATAAAACTCTCTATAATACTGGTACCTTTATGCCCCAGTCGGCAACACGTTTGAACCTCACTAAGCTCTATCAAGGAGGCGTAAGATTTAAAAGATTCTGCCTCTGATCTCTCCAACACAACTCACGTAGTAAACAAGATTTTAAAAAATAGCTACATTTAAAAAGAATTTTGATTCAAAGCAAGGCGCATTGCATTGATGTCCGTCAGACGACTATAAACAATACATACATACACATTTTGTGTGTGTGTGTGACTTCTTTTCTTGTGACTTTTTTCCTAGCAAAACTTGTGACTTTTTACCCTGTGTAGTGTGACTTTTTCCGCTCACCGACGATTAGTGCATTAGACGTAAATTGGTGTGTGGCTATTTTTAGATTCATATCGCTTTACATGCTTTTATATGCCTTGTACCATTTTGAGCTGTGGTTTTAGTTATTTTAAATAATAATATGAAAGAAACGAAATTGTAATAGATATATATTTTAAGAGTACAAGCTTAAACATCCTAGACTGAAGTGCATCTTTACAAAATAAAAATGTAACGACTGATTTAAGATGATCAGGAAGGGGTCACGCCAGTTTTCTTTCGTCTAAAATAATTGTTTGTATAGTTTGGTATTATTTTCCTTCTTCCTAAAGCCGGACCTGGCGAAGTTATATGCAAGCGTAGTCTGGAAAGGCAAATTAAGACTGGTACATAGCGTTAGCATTTTGTGCTCAAGAGTCTGGGTTATCTGGTACACAGAGATCTGGGTCAAGGTTGACAGGTGTATAGCGAGCATTCCCAGGTTTGGAAATAAAATGACAGTTTACAATAACCAGCTGTTGAAAACGATAAAGAATGATTAAATCAGTCTACAAACTCAAGTCTTGAGTTTGGTGTACTAAAAGAGTGTAAGGGAATTGTACACGGGATGTAGTCCTAACGCTGCATACCTACCTATTACTGTCAATTCATGACAAATTCCAAGACGTAAAAACATTTTCATAGAAGAATATGAGAAAGTGCGAATATTTTTTTTTTGTTGTTTTTGTTTTCAATCACTATAAGTTTAAGGACTGCGTTAAGAATATCAGTAGTTAAACAATGCTTCTCGCCCACCCCCAATGCAAGACACGCCCAATAGGCTTAGGTTCAATTACACTGTTCTGTGAAAATAAAAAAGTGGAAAAAAGACAACCGCTTATTAGTTCAAGGTAATTGGTTTAATATCTGGTCTGCCTGATAGAAAGTAGTCCATTGTGTACCATTCCTTGGCAGCTGAAAATCGGAAAGAATACTAATTGGCCGCTACCGAAACAAAATTGCTTAGAATGTCGCCCCCCACCCCTCCCCAAACCCTTAAACATCTTCTCTCCCTATGACGCATTAGTGGTTGAATGCGACTCTGAATGTTGTTATTCATGTGCCACACTCCTCTCGCACCCGAAATGTGAAAATGTGACTGGTCGTGCACCAGACTGATAATAGGTACGTGATTCTCTTACAGGGACACATTCTGCTATGCCTGGACGGTAGAGAGAGTAAATAGAATTCTGATGAATAAAGTGGATTCCATTAAGTGACAAAAGGATTCATTTGAGACCACGCAATGCACTAGACTAAAGAAATACATGTACTGCTGACATAACTGACTTCGTCTGTGTACATAATACTAACAGTTAAAGCTACAGTCACACAAAACAGTTGTTGAGCTATTAGCATGAACACTCTTAACCCGTTGACTATGGTACAATGGCTGTACCACAGAAACGGGTCACTATTTATAGTTACACTATTCATTCAAAACAACCAATCAGTTACTTTTTAAATTCCTTAACACATTTCTATACTACAGAGTATTTTGAATTTTTAAAAATCACTTTATAAATAAGTAATTTTTTAATATTTTAGTACACTGACCCATTCCATTATCACTAGCAAAAACACAGTGACGACCAACATTCAAGTCTCAACTTACAGTTTCCTGCAACAGTATTCGTTAGCCTGATACAAGCACACAGCATAATAAATACGGCATAAGAGCTTATGAACAGGTTCACTAGAAATAATGTCAAGTGTTCAGCACACTACATATAAGCATCATAGTTCACAATTTGTAGAAATAATAATCTACTCACATAATACATAAAACACAAGTATATCATATCAATAGCAATAATGCATGAAATATTTCAAAGTCCATGCTATCTATCTATCTATCTATTTATCCATCCATCCATCCATCCATCCATCCATCCATCCATCTGTCTATCTGTCTCTCTCTATTTATCTGTGTCTTTGCGTGCATCTGTGTCTGTGTTACCTGTAATTATATAAAAAGCGAATTGGCTATATACAGCTATTTAAACACATATATACTAAAATCCGTAGCATACATTTTAATAAACTATACACAATATTAAGAGCGAAAGTCAGTAACATAAAGTTATAATCGTGCACACTATGAACAGCAAAAGTCGGTAACCTAATGTTACATAAACATATAACCATGCACACTATGAAGTACGAAAGTCGGTAACATAATGTTACATAAACATATAACCATGCACACTATGAAGTACGAAAGTCGGTAACATAATGTTACATAAACATATAACCATGCACGCTATGAAGTACGAAAGTCGGTAACATATTAAACATATAACCATGCACACTATGAAGTACACTGACAGTCGTTCTTAAATACCTCGTCAGCGTTTCGAACTCGTTCCGAGACTGTGGAGCTGAGGGTCCTGCGGAAACTGGCGAACATTAATACTGGAATGCAAGACATGGTGCAGTCGGAATCCTTCCCGTCATTCTGGCATAACTGCACATCAGAAATGGGACGTTACAGGTTACAGACTGAAGAAATTAGTCTTAGGCTGCTGCTGCTGCTGCCAAACGTTGGGATGGCAACCATACAGGTTACGTTGACTAATATATCTAAGTTGTTTGTTTTGTTGTTTTTTTGTGACGTCATAAGTTTGAACTAATCAGATACCTTGAATTTCACCAGTCAGAATAGCTGAAATTTTTAATATCGAGACAATCAATCAGAATATCTTACATATGTGATGTCATAGAATCTTAAACAAAACAATAAAATAATAATGATTATTATTTATTTTCGTTTTTATTTATTTTTTTGGTGGGGGAACTGGGAGGGGGGGACTGTCGCGTTTCCCATGTTGATAGCAGTTTGAATGATAGAAATGGGTTTATTCTGTAGGTAAATTGTCTGTTAACGGTCGACATGAATCTGAATCTGTGACTGTAATAGTCATTTTTCAGTTGGTTATGAAGTGGTGTGCGTGTATTTTGAAGGGAGGGGAATAGGGAAGTGTGAATAGGTTGAGATTTGTGTTACTATTAACTTAGTGAAATACTGGTTGCTTCGAAACCTGGTCAGTCGGCTTACAAAGTATTATTTTCATAGTCATAGCCAGGTTGTCTATCATTTATATATAATTCGACGCTCTTCCTGTCAATGCTGGAATTGCTCGAGTGAATTACCGAGGATAAGCTGCTTCTCTCGTGAACTCTCGTGAACTCTCGTCGACAGTTTTTCTTTGAAGACGCGCGTTGTGTGTGTCATCTTGTCGACGTGCTTCAAAATCGGTTAAACATGGTCGTAATCATAATCCTTTTCCAGTACTATAAGCACCAGCCACACAAGGGTACAGGGTTGAATTGCTCCTGCATACACCAAGAATAAACAAAACAAAGCAAAACAAATGTCTTTTTGAAAGTAATTATCTCATTCTGTGTATACATAATTTAATCATTAATTATCCTCTACCATTAACTTGATCGGCCTTCAGTTTTCCCTTAGTCTTACCGATCGACCGTCCGCCCTGCGAAATCAACAAACGTTAGAAGCAGACAGCAGGAAGAAATCAATCCGAAGTCTGATTCAGTCACTGAAGTTGTACACGAGAAGGAACCTGCATGTGCGATTTATGTATTCAGAGAGTTTTCTTCGAAGGGGCATAATTAACTTAATTATTTGTATTTGAAGCCTATAATATAACTTAATATAAAACTTACATATTCTGTCTGTCAATAGATAAGTGCTGAAGATTTGACATTTATACTGATTTCTCCAAGCTGACTTTTTAACGTGATTTCGGAATGCAGAACTATTCACATTTGGATCAGTGGGGAAAAAAACAATTGTTGCTGATCACAGGTGCTTGAGTAGAAGTTTGGACATAAAATGGAGGGAGGAGGTTGACGAAAAAGCAGTCCCCCAAATGACTAGGAAACTAGATCAGTTCGCTAGGAAACAAGATCATTAATTACTGGGCTAGGACACTTGACCTAGTCACCCCACTACTACTGACTTAGGAAACTGGATCAACTCGATAGTGGCTATGAAACTGAAAGCGGTTTTATTTTATTTTCCTGGAGGGTACACACTATACTTCTTTCAGAATATTTTGAAAATATTGACCCATCATCATTAACTGGCCGCTATTCAGGTCGTATTAGTTGTTCGCTGTTCCTGTTTAAGGAATTCTGTTTAGTTCAACTCATGCTTTTGACAACTTAATGAGAGTTGTTGAGTCTATACACAGTTAAGATGGCTTCCAACAAACAGTATGGCATGCGCACAATACATGCATAGTGAACTAGGAACAATGGGCACAATAGATTTTTTAAGTTTTTCAGCATGTAAGTAGTGCGTTTGAGAGTAGAAAACATTTTTTAAACTTTGTGCTTAAAAGCAATATATATATATTCCTTGTTGCATCAAAATTGTTATAAAAAACGAAAGTGTTACGCATTAAATTAAATATATTTTATATAGTAATAAACATTTTTATTTATAACAGAATAACCCTTATACAGCAGCATACATTTTATTTATAACAGTAAATCATTTTGCAGTATTATAAATTTTGTTTTATAACAACTTGTATGAAGTAACTATTATATAGCCTAGTAATATATATATATATTATTTTATAACAGTATGAGGCAGCCATTGTAGTAACATAAATTATACTCTATAGTGCATAATGCCCACTGTTAATGTGTAACCTTGCATAGTGATCTATTATTTTTTTTTTTTAAAGCAAACATCTTGCTCCCCGAATGAACGAACTGTCATCATTGAGTTTCTGCATCTGGAACAAATACTTGTACAGCAAATGGTTTCTGAAATTAATTGAAGTGAATAACTGTTTGACATAAAGAATGTTTAACACTAATATATGTTAACTGTTATGTAGTAAAAATGGAGCCACTAACTTTTATTTTGTATGCCAAATTTGGCTGAAACTTTAAGTATAATTATGATATTCAGCTCAGCGTTACTGACCACAAGGCTCAGTTGTACTGGTTTTGCTTTCACGAACATATAATCTCTGAATGAGCTTGAAATGGGATTAGCATCCTGCAACCCCTGAGTCACCATCCCATATCTTTCAACATGAGCCTTTCCTCGAATGACTTCACAAAGAAGCGCAAAATCAGCGACAGTCAGAAACACTTATTAACTCAGTCATCTGTTATAAGAAATTATATTTTCTATTACATATTAAAGAGGTGCAAATCATTTTAAAATTCAATTTTGTATTGCGCGTGAAATAAAATATTTTCATTATGAATAAAGCATAAATATATTCTGATAAATAAAGCATCAGTGTGTGTGTGTGTGTGTGTGATTCTGGGTCTCGTTTCAGTTATCGGTTTACTGTTCCAGTGCCGTCTTAACTCAAGGGCAAGCTGGGCAGCTAATCTATGTATGTTTTATTCCTGTGAATGGTTATGTAGGTAGGGGCTCCAGTGCACTGCTTTGCCCGTGGGCCTATAATGTTGTTAAGAAGGCCCTGTGTTCACTGTCTAGGCATCACGTTTTTTTTTAAAATCCTGTCTCAGTAGTGGGCGTTTTCTGGCACTGTGTTGGTTTCACACTGATTTATATAGTGTAGGCAATTGAGACAGGAACTAGAGACCAACAGATTATAAAGTGATGACCGTGTTTTCAACATCAAAACTGACAGGTGGACTGGACACGATCTTTCCGGATCCGATGTGAATTCTATTAATACTGACTCGAATATCATAGTGTGGTTTTTATGTAGACTCGTCGCTCGCAGTAACTGTGAGCTTTGTTTTGCACACGGCACGCTAGAACTCTCGCAAGCATCATTTACTCCAGTCACAAGATGGCGGAAGAGCCGACGGGGAAAGGAGTACAGCGCCGTGGCGCTTTGCGACAGAAAAACGTTCATGAAGTGAAGAATCATAAATTTTTAGCTCGATTTTTTAAGCAGCCGACATTTTGCAGTCATTGCAAGGATTTCATTTGGTACGTATACAAAATCTTTAATGGGTAATTGCAATACAAGACAGTTTCGCTTCGTTACTCGAGTCTCTTTTATGCCCATTTTGGTCCCTTAGAAGCAGATCACCATTCAATGTCTTGTCTCTTAGGTGACCTGCTTATATGAATCATCTAGAACGTTTACTTGTAATAGATTGTAATTTTATCTTTTCAGGGGATTTGGAAAACAGGGTTTCCAGTGTCAAGGTAAGTTTAGTTTTCTTTTTTTTGACACTGACAGTTGTAAAAAGAAAAGGTCTGTTTCAACTGAGATGAGAGCAGACGCCAAGTGTTTATATTTAAAGTGAGCTGTTTACTTTAAAAAATAATTACTTGCACTAAAATGAGTGGATTTTTTTGTTTGATCCTTAGACGAATATAAAATCATTTCTAAAGATTTTATTAATCTATTAATAGAACTTTTAAAATTCTTTTAATTTATAGTAATTTCTAATGTCTATATACCTAATAATACATTAAATGATTAATAGGCCAATATATTAACCTTTTGTTCTGTATTATTTCTGTAGAGAACTGTTGATAATAATATTACCGTTGGTTTAAAATATACACGTGCACTTTCAAGTGTATTTCAACTATTTGTTGTTTAATTACTGTACAATATTATTATGTGTTGTACATATCTTCCTTGTAACTGTAAGTTTTGTCTTTTAAGTTCTGTTGCTTACTACTAAGTACTAGTACTGTAGTAGTAGTACTAGTAGTCCTACTCTTAGCATTAGACTATTACTAAGACTAATACTATAATATTAGTATTAGTAATACTATTATTAATTTATTATTGTTTATGAGCTTTACTTTGTAAGTTGGTAATACTAATAGCACTTATAATGAAATATAAATTATTGTTAATATGCAACACACCACTTTAAAAAAATTTATTCTTATTTTAATTTTTCAACTGTAAATCAAACAAAATTTTTAGTGTATTATTGTCATTTTATATACTGTGAAGTGTGAATGTGTACATTTAGATTGACTATATAGTATAAAACAGTGATACACTTATTACTAAATACTAATATTTTTTTATAAAAGTGATTAATCTGCTAAAGTTTTAGCATTATCTTGAATTATATAAGTAAATTGCATTTATTCATTTAATTACACTTGATTAAATATATTTTTGTTCTTATAATCAAATAGATAATATTTATTTTAATACATATGATACTAATACTAATAGTAATACTAGATACTGCTACTGCTAAGTGCTAGTATTAGTAATGATAATAGTAATAGCAGCATTATAAAACAAACGCATTTATTGTAATGATTATTATATAGCCAGAAATAATAATATATTATTACAATTTAATAGTCCAAATGAAAATTATGTTCCAGCATTAAGAACTACATTTGGGGTAACATTTAATAATTTATTAAAAAGCTGCTTATTAGTTATCAATAATAAACTTTGTTTTTCTTCTCTTATAGTTTATACTAATAGTTTTATTGGAAATTGTGTTTGTTGACCTCTGTATTTTCCAAATATATAATATTTGACAAATATTTTTTAACACTAACATGTTTAATTATAAATTTAATACCAAGTTGTCAAATTTGCTTTGTTTATTATCTTGTTGAGTTGTTCAGATATTTCATTTGTGAGTTTTTGCTGTATACATCATTTATTATACATCACATACTAGAAAAGTATTTTCAGAGCTATTATTTTATTATAATACTAAAGCTCAGTTTACAGCATATGTGCTAAGAATTTCTTCCATGAACCTATAGATTAGATATAGTCTTATATAGTTTGTTGTTTTATGTGCTAGTTGTATATAGAATTACAGTTCCTATTAAAAATATTATTATTATTTTTATAAAATGTTTAGGTACTGGATATTTCTAATAACATTTTATAAAAAATTAAATGTTTTTTAAAATTTATTGCCTTTTAAAAAGTTGTGCCTATAAAATTCTTATGCAATATTAATATTAATTATTATATATTAAACCTCATAGAATAGCAAAATCCTCCATGGAGTCAAAGAGTTTATATACTACATGAAGATTTTAGATTCACAAATTGGCTACAAAGTTTGTCTATATTATTTAATATAATAAGGCATGATTTCAGAAACAGAATTGATATTTCAGAATAGACTTTAGATCTATATTTATAACTAAAGACAAGACTGGTAATTAATTACTTAACAAACATATCTACTTTATGATTTTTGCAGACTCCTAAATTAAAAAAAAATATATGATTATGAATAATATATTAATCTTATTGATACAATGATAGTGATTCTGAAAAGTATAAGATGTTTCATTGTGTTATCTTAAGTTATACATTTATCTTATCAGGTTTCAGTAGCATAGCAAGTTTTGTTTGGGCCCTTGTACAGAGCTTCAGTGGTGGGCCCCATCAATTTCAAATGAAAGAAATGATCTTCTTGTGCATTGCACAACCTGCACAATCCACTGCTGGGTTTATAATTATGAGCAAATGTTCATAGTTTTAAGAGATTTTAAGCTTTTAAAATATTCTAGGGAGATCCATAATCTTTAGACATTTACACTTGCATGGCAGTATTGAACATATTAGTTATTACTGAAAATATAAATACACACCAGATAGAAAGAAATATATATATGATCATTTTAATTATATTTGTTGTACAGTGGAATACTGTAGTGAATATTTTGATTTAGATGTTTTAAAAGTGTTTTAGATTTATAAATATTTCTTATACTGGATATTCATTAATATGTAGAATGGTATAGATTATAACCTTAATTTTCACTGTTACCAAAATAAAACAAAACAAAAAACATAATTGATTCATAATTTACTATGCTTAATTCCAGGTGGATTTAGTTAGATGTATTGTTAAAGATTTCCCTCTGTTGTTTGAACCTATTTCTAATGTCATGGTTATAACTTATAATGTTATATGTAAAGAATTAATCTGTAATAGACTTGAGCAAGAAAGATTTTGAGTTGAATGTCCACAAGGTCTAGAACTATAGATGATAATCACAAATGCAAGAAAGAGGTAATTGGTTTTTAAACCCATCTTGGTCACTGATTTTTCTATAAATAACCCTCTCCTTTGATTAACCCTCAGAAAAACACTTAGATATATTTTATGATATTTTAACCCTTTCCCTAGATTAAATCTGTATATTAAGTATATAGTTTATGCTCATTTTTGGTATTTGTAACAAACCTACTGGAATATTATTTTTATTTTCGCTATTTTATCAAGTGTGTGCTTGGAGATCATATATATCATTATGTGTGTGGGTGTGTGTACCCAGTGCTAGAATAATGCATAATTTGCATTTTGTAGTCCCCATGCTTGTATAATAAGGTAAGTCACCTAAACTCACTTACAAGCTGTCTTCTACAGTTCAACCCACATAGACCGATATGGATAACAGAGAAGTTGAGAAATAACCACTACGTTATGTTTGTGTTAAGGGCAATGATGATGATTATGATTATGTGTGTCTTCTGCATACAGTGCCATTTGTACAAATTTACAAAATGAGACACTGGTTCTGGGTAATACTTTAGTAATAGTGATTGTTTTATTTTTATAAAATGACATCTATGTGCTGACAGAACAGGGGCAGCAAACAGTTAAATGGTACAAGTCAAGCGGCAAGTCCTCTGCACAGTACATGAAACGCATATCTGTTATAATGCAGTTAAGTTCATTGACACCAGAATAATAATGATACCATCTCCTACCCTAACCTCTAATTAAATAAAAGTTCTTCACCTACTCTGTGCATATGTCTTATTTTTTTTGTATCCATACTATACTCACTAGTCTAACCTAAACTACCCACCCTGTCAGCCCTAAAGCCCAGGAGTCCTGGGTTTCTCCACACATCTATCCTCTCATCTTGTCTGTTTGTCTGTTATCCTTCTTTCCCCTCTCACCTATATATATTTGAAATTGCAACTGTCAATGAGAGCCCATGGAGGCAGGATGGAAAATCCAGAATTCCAAATCCAGAAAATCCAGATTCCTAAAAATAACTTCTGTGTTTCCGTACTTGATTTTGAATACCATTACCAGTTACAGCTAAATGCCTAAGAGCTATATACTAAATCAAATATCTAATGAAACTACCATGATTTAATACATAAATATTTCCTAATATATAATCTTAAGGATTAGACATAAAATAAAATAAAATCTGTTGATGGGCTGTAAGAAAAGCATTCTGACATACATTAATTGTAAAATATACAAATACCATAGCAATATTCATCGTATAAAAGTATATCAATTAAAAATGCAAACAATTTCTTTGTAAATACTTTGTAACTACTAATATAATTAACAGGTACATCTAACAGCATATATTGATAAAAGTATATATCCTCTCACTGTACATCAGATAACATGGGCACAATGCACAGGGCACCGCATGACCAAAAAACAAACTCCCCAATCCCAAGGTGTAAATCTAGTCACCAGTGCCAGAGACCAGATTTCAGGGATAGGCAGGCTATGCAGGCCACAGTGAACACACAAAATAATACATTAAACTCATGCTATGTGTGGATACAAGATTAGTCTGATGGCTAAGAATTGAAATTTTATAAGAATTATTTTTAAAGTGTTACATCTTAAAAATTATTCCAAATGCTTTACACTTACAGTAACGTAATGAAAGGTACTGAAGTAGGTTTATGCATCTTCTACCCTAACTTCTAATTAAAGTTCTTCACCTACTCTGTAATGTTCTAATGAACTGTCTGAAAATTATTTGGAAAGCTAAAGAAACTTTATAACTTAAACTAGCAGATTACCCATCTTTGCCCAAGTAAAAAAGCATAACTGAACTTTTAATAGCTTTTGCCAGTTGAAAAATAAAATAAGGTTTAATTAGTTCTGTATAAATATATATAATTTCATTGATAAATCTGTCTTTGAGGCTTATCCATTGATATATAATATTTTCTCATTCAGCCTGCAATATTCCCCATTTAGTTTTTCTTACACTTACATGACATGTTGTGTAAATACATCATGTTTATTTGATTCCTTTTATTTTACTCTCTTACAGTCTTAGACGTGTTGAGTAAATATTTCGTTTTTAAAGTATGAAGCACACATGGCAGATGTTGGTAGTTTTGTTGTGTTGCGTAAATATATCACATGCCATGCTCTAAAATAAATGGCTGATATTTTTTCACTCTGTGGGGTAATGTTTTTTGACTTAGTTTTATTTGTTGACTTATGAGTAGTAACATTGATGTGTCAGTGCAGATGACACATAGGTACTCACGTAATATTCATCCAGTGAAAAATAGGCTGTTTGTGTCATGCTTATGGAAGACACTTCATGGGTAGTGTATAGGCAGGGATAAAACAGATTCTGGTGTATATGTCACAGTCATGAAACAGACATCAAAGTACTCATAAAAAAAAAAAATGACAGTCAAGATCATTTGCTAAATGAAGCAGAGTCGATTTTAAGATTTTTACAATTGTCCTGTGAAAATAAGTATTCCTAAATGATGCTTGAATTTTCACTTGTAATGTGACTTATAATCAAACCTTCTAATAAATAAATTCATTTATGTTCTTAACAATGCATTTATTTTAATTTTCCACCAGTCATATAATGGGCATATAATATGCCTATCATACTAATTATAATCTCCCTATTGAATTTTTTTTCATACTACAAATTTTAGTAATCCCACTGTTAGAAACTTTTCTTGAGGGCATTGTATTCGTTGAACTTTTCATGTGCCAGGCACTTGGAACAATTTTTTTTAGTTAAAAAATAAAATCGAGAACTCCACTCTGAAGATACAAATTAAAATGTAACAAATGTTTTCCCAACATTGTGGTTTTCAGGATGTTCAACCAATTTTAATGCTCTTATTTGGTTATTCATTATTGAATTTTAAAAAAAAACAAAACTGTCATTCAGATTTACATGATTAATTATCCTTACATTAGACTTTAGTCTTTACCCTCTTCTCAAGTCTTGTAGATCATCAATATTAACATTATTCTTAATTAGAGTTTATAAAAATAACACGAGCTTTGCCTTTAAAATCTGTGTTCAGCTGCATACTTTTTTATTTTGGCAAATTATAGTCATTTACTTATCAGTCTTTAACATTAGTTTATAAATTATAACTCACCACAGTAATAGTAATACATGTAATAACATTTTTGACTTTTTTTTTTTTTTTTTTTTTGCATTTGGAATTGTAGGGATTACTATTTTTAATATATTTAATAGTTTATATATATATATATATTAGAGAATATTGAGTAGGACCCTCCAAGATTTTTCTTGAATTAATTACAAATGTGTATATATATATATATATAGTAATTTTATTAGAATAATTATACACTAGAAATTTAGAGTGTGTATGTTTTGTGATTGTTTTATATTAGCACTTTACTTAGTCAAAGTTAATTGGTGATCTTGGAGGCATTGGTTTTAGTGGTAGTGATTTTTTTTTTATAATTTACTTATTTAATAAATCAGTTGTTCTTGGAATTAGTGATTTTGTAGTTTTTTCCCTTGTTAGCTTTTAAGTATGTAACCTGAAGATCATTGAACACTTGATTGATAGTGATGGTGTTTTTATTGTTTGGTTTTTAATAAAGGCATTTATTAGGTAGAGTCTTGTTAGTATACATATGTGTTAAAGTATTTATGTCATGGTTGTCATTTTATCATTTATTGCATCTAAACTGTTACTTCTTTTAACAGTATTTTATTGTGTGTATTAGACTATTACTCTGAACTCTAATAATAGTAATTTGGTGTTCTTTTAACAGTATTATTTTGTGTATTATACTGTTACACTATTCACCAATATGTTAGTAATCAATGGGTGGTGTGTTTTATTTTATAGAAATGTCAAATATGAATTAAGTTGTAAAATATCATTAATTGAAGAAAAAGCTAATGAATATTGTTAAGTTATTCAATTGTATTAAAGTTTTAAACATACAATTTAGCATTCTTTGGTTTTTTTAAAGTATTTGTAAATGTTAAGGGAAGAAATGCAATAGCATTACATTTTGTAAATATTCCCAGCATGTTACCTTGTCCTTGTGAAGAGAATTTGTATTTACTCTGGTTAATATATGTTTCTTTTGCAAATTTACCTTGACAGGAGAGTCATTACAACATTCATGCAATGTTTGTTACAGTTTGCAGTCTTGTAGTTCACAAACGATGCCATGAGTTTGTCTGCTTCATTTGCCCCGGGGCTGACAATGGTCCTGATTCTGATGTAAGCAGTTTGTTTACTAGTTTTTATATATATATATATATTAGTAGTTTATTCTCATGTAATATGTTAGTGCTTAGAATAAACCCCATCTTTCCATATTAGAACCACAGTGCCACTACAAGTACTGAAGTACTTAATGATCTTTAATTGACAACTGCCTTTTATGGATTAGCATTCTCAAGGACACTCGGTGACTCATTTATCACATAGCAGCAAGTGTTTATTGACTGGTTAGTTTGCATAGAGCTAACAACCTATAGAAAGTAAACTTTTAAGATGCAAAAAAAAATTTACTATAGTATAACAGCCACAAATTAAAAATTATCATATAATGGTAATAAATCAGAAATTATGTGATATTTCCTTTTTTTTCTTTAAACAGCTAAATTAACTTTGCATTTTACTGTATATAAACTAAGAAGCTATGTATTTGTATTTTTTAAATTATAAATAGAATAAGTCATTTTTATTTTAAAATAATATGAAACTAAGCTGTTTTCAATAAAACAGTAAAAACGATTTTTTTTTAGAAAGAAAACTTACCCAAGTTCACCTCAAGCACCCAAAATTTTATCTAAGACATAATCAAATATATCTTCACAAAAACAGTTTGAATCTTGCACACAAACTCTACAGTAATTGTGTTATTTTTATTTTTGTATGTCTGTTGACATAACTCATGATAGAATGATAACATGATATTTTTGTGGGCATTATATATTACTTTGTTACACTGAAAATAAATGATTGAAATTTGTTAATAACTGATGTGAAATGAACAAACAGAACAAGAACTGAAGAAGTGATGCACAAAATACACTGACCATATAATAGAAAAGGATGATAATGTAAATATATCTTTGAATACTGACACTGTGTAGAATGTAATTCTTGTAATGTTGTATAGCTATGCATTTTCATGTCCGCCAGTATTGTTGAATAGAATTCACCATATGCAACTCCTTTGCTGCAATAGTCTAATGCTATGTCAAAGTATTATATTTGTTATTATACCAATTCAGTAGTCTTCTAACTTGCAATATACACAGACACTTGTAACAGGCCTCAAACTAAATGTGCGAGTTTTCATTGCTTGATTAAAAGATAATGTGTCCTTTGTTCACACACAAGAATAAAATTCTTTTTGTAGCTGTGAGCACATTCAAATTTTCAGAAGTGTGATGGGTGCCAACAATTTTTCAAAGCTTTCCCTGATGGAAACACGCTGAGATTTAATTACTGAAGTGCATATTTCCGCTCTGCTTTCTCAATTACATAAAGCACGAATTTCTGCACTGCTGTCTCTATTATATAGTGCATCTGAGCGCATCTGTTTTCAGGAGCAGATAGTTTTTTTTACACAATGCCAAATTGAGGCTGATTTGAAGCCAATCAGAACTTTGTTCATTTTCAAATTAGTTTTGACTTCAGCAAGCATTGCTTATTTTGAAAAAATACATTGGCCTTTTTTGCATCATTTGCTAATCAGAAAATGGCAGCCACGTGTCATAGCAGTTCTGAGTCAAGTGATGTTAAATGTTCAGTCCCATCAATTTTTCTTCAGTCCATTGAAGAAGGATCATTTTATGGATTTCAGATGTAGGCACATCATGATGTGAATGCAGATGATAGATTGAAAGTGATATTGCTTTTAATCAAGACAGCGATAGTAGCCGGTTAAAATCCTTGATTGGTATTTCAGTATTATTTTCCATAGTAACCTTTTAAAAATAATGTCAGCAATTAAAATATGTACACATATTTATTATCTACTTATCTCAAAATGATGAAAGTTTCTTGAATTTATTCAAATATTTTAGAAAGTTATAGCAGTTTCAGGGTTGGCAGTGTTGCTTACTGAACACTGAAAATGGAATTCCGTCTGCTAAAGGTTGAAAAGCCAACTTGCAATAGGACAAAGATGAATCCAGTTCAGTCATTGATGATCTGAATTGATTGAATTCAGTTCAGCATTTGCTCAAAGTTAGATCACATTCACTTGTTAGATTCAAAATGTCACTCACAATTATCATTAAGCTTAATGTCTACCTATCTTCATTTAGAAGCTGTGGAATGATTATTCTTCACCAGGTTGAAGATAAATTCAAAATATATTTTATCCTGTTAATCTTGAAACTGAGAAAAATCACTGCCATGAAACTTATCTATGTTTAGATTGGATTCCAAATTAGTTTTGTTTTTGCTTTATGCGCAAAATTGTCTGCTGTAGAAAATAGATGTGCCCAAACATGTTATAATACATCTGTCAGATGTATGTCAAGGCATCCAGATGAAATTAATGAGGTGAGACTGCAAAGTGACCAAATGTATTTATGGTTGAGAGAAGGCAAGGTAAACAAACATGCTAGCATCAAGAAAATATTTAAAGGTTCAAATCTATATATCACTGGTACCAACAAACTAACACTTAATTATACATTTTTTAAAATCTTGATTGGAATTAAAAAATAAGTCATAGAGTATCTACAACCTCATACATTTATGCATATTTTCAAAACTAATTGTGCAAATACCAAATATCTCAGAATAATTTTTTTTCATTACATATGAATTGATATTTTTTTTCTTTGCATGGATTTCTTATGTAATATACATACTTTTGTGCACAAGTACCTTTTAGATGTGTTTTAAGACTTTGGCACTTTTACTCTTTTGGTTATCACATGGCAACAAGAAATTCATTTAATGGAATATTGCTTTTTGATCAGCTGCCTGTTTTCATACTTATTGCTATTTTTCAATTTGGAATTTAATATCTGCCTACAACATTCACCTAGCTAGTAATCACAAAATAATAAGTATATCAAGTAATCAAGTATTGTTTAAAATATAAATGAATTGTTGTTATAATAATACTACTACTAGCATTCTCAAATATTATTAAAATAAATTAAATGCATTCAGATAAAAGTTAAAAGAACCAACACAGAACTTATATTTCTGTCTCCCCTGCACAAAATGTTTATTTAATTAGTTAACATAATATAACCTATATCAGTGTATGACTACTAAGTTATATGAGAGAAATTATGTTGAGATAAAATCTGTTTCAGATGATAAGAATAAATTGATAGCAATTTGCTTATGATTTTCCTTGTAGTTTGCATTCTTAAATTTCGTATGTAGCCATTATACCAATTATCAGTAACAGTTCTTATGAAAGTAAATATTGATGGTTCAGAACTATGAATCATTCTGTACTACATATTTAAATGAATGAAATGTGCAATTTTCAGTAGATTTAAACAGTAGTTCCTAATAATTATATAGAAGGAATATGCAGGAAATAATTTATCTTATGATTATTAATCCATATTATCTACATTCTGATAATGATCTACAGCACTATCATTACTATTACATATGTGTATGGACTTGAGTGTCAGTAAAACTTGCCAATTGACTACTAGAATTTTGCCATCCTTGATGTGAAATACATTACCCTAGTGATTTTACTTTGTTGTATCACATGTGCAAGCAAGTAATAGGAAGTATTGTGACATGATATTTATTATCTGTTCTAGTGTTAATTTCATATAATATAAGCATTAATAGTGAATGTCTAACCAAACTTTAAAGTATACTTTATGCTGTTTTGTTATTGCTGTGTTCTTTTCAGTAGGTCATATCTACAGATTGTCTGTAGATAATTACAATTCTTTCTTCTTTTGTTTGAACCCTACTGTTTCAAAATTATCTAAATATCTAAAAGCATGTAGTATTACTGTAGTAGTAAATAAACACTGATTTCATGAGTAATAGAAATATTATAAACATTACATGCTTCAGTTTTGCATTGTGCTAGAATACGTTTCTTAGACAGCAATTTTAACTAGGCCAAGCAAATGACAAAACTCAATCCTTTGGTTTTACACTTGGGAATGATATCAACATGTGTTTCAAAGCCAAGAGAAACTTATATTTATTTTGTAATACAAAACTCATCTAAAACCAATAATTTTGTTTTTCATCCAATTTTAAAGTATTCTAATAATTCCTGTAGTGTTTTTCTTGTAGGAAATACTGTCAAGATTTTATGGGGGGAAAAATCGCCTTTCCTTTTAAAGAATTTTTCTGCACCCTTATTTATTTAATTTTTCTAAAACCCTAAATGTATCCAGTAGTACAACTACAGTACTAAAAGTGCATATACATGTATTTTGTTTGTATCTTTTCAATTAGAAGTATTTATCTTATCAGATTTATAAGTACAGAAGAAATAATTATTTGTCATTGAAACCCAACAGGTCCAATATATCTGTACAAACTCACTCATAAGATAGGTACATGCATACATACAATTTTTATTAGCCTAAATTAAATATCCAAACATAATCTGGTTGATTCTAAAATATATTCAGACAATTCATAGTCTATTGGACACTGTGCCTAGAAATGTTGTTAATAAAAAAATAAAAGGTTTACGATAAAGATGATAAGGCAATGGAAAGCAAAGTAAACTCTCAGATTAATACCAAAACTTTTATTATTCTAAACAACAGTATATGTTGGTTACAGAAAATTCTGAATTCCATAAATAAAATAATAAAAATGATATAATGGTTTCAAGTAGTTTTTCTAAATAGGTTTTTTTTTTCATTATAGATTACAACACATTTGTGGTGAAACCAAACTTGAAAATCAGTTAAATATTGTTCTCCAAGTCCTAAAGTAAAACCACTGTACTATGTCGGTTTGTCCATTTTTTAAAATTATTGTACAGCTATCAAGGCATTTCGTTTTTGTTAGATATGAAGTGATGTGGTGCTTTTTAAACTTTAATACTTGATCCATTGATCTTCTCCAAATTATTAACAAATATTATGAACATTTTTTTCTTAAAGTATTTAATTTAAAGTTTCTTTAATGCAAGATTAGGATCAATTACAGTTATTATATTTATAAAAGAGAACAATAGAAATACTCTAAAGCAGTAAAGGAAATACATATTTAGATCATTAACTGCAAAGCAAGTAGAGAAAATTGTAGGGTATAATAATACATACTGATACCATGAAGTGACATTTTCTTTTTCACTTCATCAAAATTTAAATTTCTGAATGCCGTATTACAGTTTTATTTTAATCCAGTGCCATAGAAACCAATAATTTAAAACATACCTTGCATAATCATTGTATGTAGTTGTATTTGTATACAAAGGATACAGAGTGTTAAAAGTCTGTTCTCATATAAGGAAAAATAAATTTTATTTCTTCAAATTGAGCTCCTTGTACATTCTTGTCTATCTACATTCTTATGATGACTGATTATTAGGATTATAATTATATTAATTCAACTAATTATTTAATTTTAATAAGAATTATCATTTAGATGGTTATGATGGAATATTTCTCTCTGACTTTTACTGTACATGCAACGGCAATAGTTCTACTTTCCCTCGAAGTGTATACATTGAAGGACATACATAATTGGGGGTGGAAAAGAATTAAATGTCACATTAGTTTTGATAAAATTATATTGTTTAGTACTCTACTTATAAATATATATATTGTTATAGTAATAATAATTTTATGAATTATTTAGCTAGGTTTTAATAAAAGTGTTGATTGATGAGTGGTAATAAAACATTGGTTGGTTTCTGATACTATTTTAATATTTCATAATTTTACATTTAATTTCCAGGAAATAGTACAATGCTAATAAGATTCTGAACATGTTTGAAATGCCAGTCTGACAAAGAATCAGATTTCTTTGAAAAAGAAAACTTTCTTCTCAACTAATTCAGTAATTGCTGTATTCTTCAAAAAAATGTTTAAATATATTCATTATAAATCACTTACAAAGTAAGTCAGCAGCAGTACAAATGTAAAAGAAATTGCTTATGTTATCATGGTGAATAATTTGTGTTTAAAGCATTTGTGTGTGTGTGTGTGTGTGTTACGAACTTTAGTTTTATGCATTGTAGTACCTGGTTAGTACATGTTCTGCGTGCCATCACTGGCCTCTTGATCTATATTTAGAAATCCTTAAAGAAATGGTTATGAATGAAGAAGAGGGAAGGGGAGAGAGCTAAATTAATTGTTATGAAGAGACAGAAAGTGGCAACAGATATAATTTCTTGAATAAACTTTTGCCTTATTGCTTTTATCCATAATATTTGTAATTTCTCTAATACCTGCAACATGAGTCATACTACTCTATAGTATTAGAGCGGTAACACATTAATTTATTTTGCAGACATTTGATATGAAATGAAAAATTAATATCACCTGAAGGTTTCTGCAGTTTTGTCATATTTTAAGAATAATGTAATTAACTGTTTTAAGTATAAAATATATATATATATATTATTATTTATCAGTGTTGTAAAAGGTAGTATTATTGTTTTCAAGTTAATAAATGTTATTTCTTTTAAAATAAAATAAATACCCGGTATGTGTTATATTACAATGCTGTCTGATTTCAACATAAGTTTCAGACCTAACCATGAGTTAAATTTTAAGTGTCTAGTATGGGAATCAACTTATCTTTAAACTGGAGCAGTCCTTTGATGATACTATACTAGCTATTGACATGTTATGGAAATAATGAAAAGGTTATAAACAGGGAAAAAACCCTCTGAATTCATGTGTAGTAATACTGATTTGCTTTGTTTTTTGGTGTATTAGATCTTATTGCTTATTTTGTATAAAGCAGAAACTAAGTACATGTATTTGAGTTTTTATAATGATCAGCTGGGACTGATTCTTTACTTAGTGTTTAACTCAGCTTGGCTTCTAATATTCATAGATATATACCAAGTTTTTAGAGTGTTCATATTCATAGATTATTCTACTGATAAATTCTACAGTTTCTCAATAAAATTGTTATAATCAGTTATAGTTTTATACTTATATTGTCCTACATCAGATATTCCATTCTTGTGGTATGTTTTAAACTCTTTTTTATATAGTTGATCAGAGTTACTTTGCAGGTTGCACAGCTGACTTGAGCATACAGCAGCTGTTGAGCAGAGCCCTTATATACTGTGCATGACACATTCTAAATCAGTAGGGAAGGCAACATATTATTAAATTTAAATAGATGGTCATTAGCCCATTTTTTATCATCCTATCAAATCTGTAGTCAAAGAATTTAAGAGATTTAATTTAATAATGTAAGCAGTTTAGTAATCTTTTAATCTGATTAATGAATTGATTTGCATGTGTATATGGTTTTGCCTTCATCTTTAAATTGTCACTGTGCATGTGTATGATACTATATGCACATAAGCAAATTATGCATTTAAAAGTTATATGTAAAAAATATATGGACTATACTGCTGGATATTTCGGTAGAAACTACCTAATTATTTCTTTTAAGGCAGAATTGTTATTAAATTTAAAAGACAGTCATTGGCCCATTTGTTATCATCCTATCAAAACTAGTCCAAGAGATAAGAAATTTAATTTCATAATGTAAGCATTTTAGTAAACAATTTTTAAGATGTGGCACAGTCGGATTAATGAATTGATTTATGTAGGTATGTGGTTGAGCCTTTATCTTTAAATTGTCAGTATGCATGGTGTGTGTTGCATCCTAACTTTTCAGTTAGAATGTAATATGATTTTTTGAAATATCTATTCAGAATACTAATATTGTAATTTTTAAAAATACCTGGTGATGTGGGTTTTGGTAATGCTTTATAACCTAACATATTTATAACCTAAGATCTTTAAGCGCTTCACAATTCAGGTGCTGAGGTCAACAGTCCCAAGCTAGGAAGAGTGTGTTCAACAAAAATAATTCCATCAACATGGATTGGTTTTAAACCCATAACTCCCTGGACTTATGTATGAAGACCTAGACCTCTCTGTCACTATCTCCATATAATCATTTTCAGTAATTAAAAAAAAAAAAATTCTGAGAAAAATATCCATTTTTAACTTTTAAATTCTATAATATATTTTTCTTTGTAAAACAATCTTCCAGAGTGAATAAATTTAGTAATTAGTGTGTGTGTGTGTTATGTGTTTGCATATAGACTTGAGTTTCATTTCAAGTCCAATCCATTGAGCTGTTTAATTTTGGCATGTCAATTTTAAAGTGTCATTTTGCACTACTTATTGTATGTGTGTGTTTACATCAATTTTATTATCATTATAATTGTATTAGAGAAAGAGAAGTAGTTGGTTAGGTAGGTAGACATTACATTATGCATTATCAGTAACTAGTATGAAGAGCCTGTGTTCTCACACTTTACAAAAGATTGTAAATTTGCTGTTTTGTAGGCATTTTGTTGACATATGTTAAGCAATAAAGGTTGTTTAACAATATAACAGTGTCAGAATGCAGCAGTGGTGAGCTGAAAGTAGACATAGCCCTTAAACTCTTAGCATCGAGCTGTGTGGGCTACATAAAGATATTGATTTTAGGAGAGACAGGCATATGATAATTAGACAGTTGACACCAGAAATAGCTTTCTTTCTTTTGAGAAAATGCTTAAAGGTGCTGCAGGAGAGCAAGAATAGGAAAACTGAACAAAACATGACACACATAATAATATGTCTTGTTTCTGTACATGTTGGCAGAATGCACTTGTGGGAGTTAAACATGTAGTACTCTGAAACTATTATCGAAGTAAACCAGTACTGAAATTGAGTAAATAAAATAGAATACCATATTATCTATTGTAAGAATACAATTAGCAAGGACTGACAGTGTTATTATGAATGATAGTGTCATTGTCCTTTACTTTGGGAAAAATATACTGATTACCAGGACATGTAATAAGTTTCTCTGATTCAGTGTGCATGAGGTTGAATTTATTTTTGTGTGTATGTGTGTGAACATTTTTTCTGGAGTGTGTGTGTGTGTGTGGGGGGAATTAAAAGAAAAGGTTTCTCATTTAATTTAATATAAAGATAATATAAAAATATTAAGATTAAGGTATCTTTTAGTAAAATTGTATAACAATATTTTCTGTACTGTTAATGTTACACTTTATTACTTCCTTTTCTAATTTAATACTTGTCTTGGCAGATTACAGTTTGCTGTAATATTTTCATTAAGAAAACCGAATAAAGATGGTTTCATTAATACAAAGGTAATATCTTCCAATTAATCTATGGTAAAGAAATATTTAATTAATAGCATTTGAAAAATAATGAGACATTTTACAATTTATGTCTACATTTCTTCCTGTTATCATGAAAATTTATTTTCTCATTATCACATTTTGTAAATTGTTTGATCTTTCTATTGGTAACAATGTAATTTTTACATCAGCGAAAATCTACATCGAAGTAAAGCTAGTCATCAACTTATGACTGCAATCGGTTCTACAGAACGGTCAGAAGTCAATTTGGTTGTATGTCAGACAACCCTTTATTTTATCATTTTCTACACATAGTATAGGTTCAAGGCAAACTGATAGACTAAGGTAAGACGGTATATAAAAAGGTCTCTCTGTCGCTCCTCTTTATCATCCTGCCACCTGATTAACAAAGGAGTTTCTTTTCCTCTGAGTACCCCTCCCACCGACCCTCATGTCTATCAAACTCACTGCCAGATATACAGTATATTCATGGTCAGGTCGCAATCGTAAAGTCAATCAGTCATAAGTCACGAAGGTCATAAATTGACGACTAGCTGTAGTATTTTTTGTTTTAAAAATCCAAACATAGAAAGGATTAAGCATGTTTGTATATTCAATTAATGTGACTTACATAATTTTAAACAATTTACCAACTAAGAGTAAGTTTGATTGTCTGTGGGGGGGAAATTATTTTGATTGATTATGATTTTAGTTTTAATTGTGATTGGTTATATTTTTAGTTTAAACATGTCCATCATCATTATCAGAGGGAATTATTAATATAGAAAACAAATAGCACTAACAATTTAAATTTCTAGTCTGTTATGACCAGACTCCACAAAGAGTAAATCTGTGTCTAAAATTAAAAATTTAAACTACTGCATGAGCCAGTATGAAAAATTTAGTTAAACTAAATTATGACAAAGTATTTTAGAAATATCTGTTTTATAATACTAGCAAGAGCAAAATTACCAAAGCAAGTATGCATGTGCATACACACATGCACACCACACACTTGTTTCTTTGCACCATTTCATACTTTGATCTCAATCACCTTTACAAGTAATTCTCACCTCATCTACTGGAACCACGTACAATTTAACTGGACTTTTATAAGGTTCAGCAATCATGTTAATCTTATTAATTCTGTTAATTAAGTACATCTAATTCTAAATAAATTATTCTTTTGAAAAATTAAGTCCCAAGTTTTAAAATTTATGTAGATATACTGCTTCCTTGTGACCAGAACTACTTGTGATCTTGTAGGGGAGAAAATATGTAAAATGCACTTAAAAATATGAATTACAGTTTGGAAAGATTTTATTATCATTCAGATCACTGTCGAAATTTATTTGTTCATATTTTTGTGTTGATATGCAAAGAATTATAGAATTAGTGGAACATTTGTTTGATAATTTTTCACTTTTTCTTTTGGTTATTATTAATTTAAGTTATTCAACAAAATACTGTTAGATACTGCTTTTATTTCCTCTAGTTACTGTTAGTCTTATAATACCAGTTTCTAAATGTCTGTACAAGAAAAGGATTTTTAGTCACATTTATTTCAACCATAAGTGTATACTTTTGTTAATAAATATTGTTAATATATATCTGAAATACATGGGTAGTTAAATGTGTTCTGATTTAATCCAAAAATCCAGTTGTTTATATGATATCTTTTATTAGAGGATTCCACAAATGTAAAATAAATACATACATACTAATTCAAATGAACAAAATTGAAAGGACTACTAAGTATAACTGAATGTTAGAACTTCTTTAACTCTTTTTGTTTAAACTTTTGAATTGTTCATTTGTTGATGTTGGAGAAGAACTGAATGAAAAGGAAAAGGAAGTAAAAACACAAACAACTGGAAATAACTTGGTGAATAGTTGGGGGTTTAGAGGGGTAATGCACATTCCTTGTTGATGAGTAAATTATACTATTTTAATTATTCAGACCTAGTTTTCTGACATTAACATAAAAAATCAGGATTTTACTTTGAATAGATTTTCACACTCCTTAGGTCTCTGTGCATTGTGTATTTGGATCATCTTATATAATGATTGAATATATCAAAAATGGCACAGACTCCAAATTTGGCATTGATAAACTACCATACACTCTTTCATATGTGTATGGTGGTGGAGAGTATGACCTTAGTTGACCATGAGTTTAGTTGAACCCTGTATCATGTTCAGTTTATTTAGAGTAAATAAAGAATATGAGTGGGTGCAGTTTGATAAAATATTTATAATTCACTAAATAACCTGAAGTCAATATAATAATTGCTAATGTGCTGTATAAATTATAATATTACATAATATATGGTACTAAATAAGAAATGGTTGAAAGTATTTATGGTTGTGTATTGCTATTGAAATGGAAATATTTATGTTCTTTTGCTAGTTACTCGGAGCTATTTATGGTCTTGTTTTTCTAGTTACTGAGAAAAGTGAGATGATGGTATTTATGGCCTCGTTTTGATAGTTACTAAGATGAGTTATTTATGGTCTTGTTTTGCTAGTTAATGAGATGGAGTTATTTATGGTCTCGTTTTGCTAGTTAATGAGATGGAGTTATTTATGGTCTTGTTTTGCTAGCTAATGAGATGGAGCTATTTATGGTCTTGTTTTGCTAGTTACTGAGATGGAGCTGTTTATAGTGTTATGAGGATACTAGCATCATTTGCTTCTTTGATTTTGGTTTTTGCAGCTCTTTAAATGTAGCTTGTAACATTAAAAAGTATTCTTAATGTCATCAGAGTGAGTGGTAATATGGCTGACAATTATGATCATAGTGTAACTAAAGTACAAATAATACTGTAAAAGTGATTGCTTTTTAACCTTATTAAAACTGTTTATTTTTGTTTGAAACTATTACTGCCGTTTATTTAATATTGAAATTTGAGTTGTTGATTACCAAGAGAGAAATGGATAACTAAGTCCCAGTATGCCTTATGATTTATAATTGATTTATAGTTTGTCTTAGACTGGTTATTGGAGAAACAGTTACACTTGTCAGTTTATAATAGTTTTCTTAATAATCTATTCATTTGTTTTAATAAATTTTGTAATATAGATGACTTTGTGTCACATGAAACTTATACTCCTTTGGATGACTAGACTGGCTTTAAAATGATTCATAAACAGCAATTGCCCCACCCTAAAACCTTACTTTAGAAAAGAAGAAAATTATTGTTGTTATTATTGTTATTAGTATTGACATATAAAGTGAGCTTATGATGATATTTGAATGTTAATAGCTGGTTATTTATTTTTAATGTTTTATCTTTTATGTACTGACCAACAGTTCTTAGACTTACATCAGTGTTTAGCTATTGATTTCTGTATATGCACTATGTGTGACTAAATTGGAATAGCAGAAATAGGGAATTACATTAGACCAGCAGAAAAGTCCATCATTGAAAGGATTAGAAAACAGTTCATATTAAATTAATAACATCTGGATAAACCATGCCTACATGCAAAATTTCAGCTTCTTAACTCTGTCCCTCTTATTAATTACAGTTCATTTTATATATGTGGATAGAAGATTTGCCTTGACACCTGGGACAGACTTTGACCACCTTTGATGTCCCAGAGGCAACTATACTTCCTTGAAAAATTTCAGTTCCCTTGCTGTCTTATATTAATAGCCCAGCTTATAGATGTGGGTGAAGGGGGTGCTCCAGAGGCCAGGGTCAGACTCTTGTACACCCACATATACACCCTGGCCATCCCAGATGTCCATGCAAATTTTCAACATCATAACTCTATTCCCATATTTATAGCCCCATCTTATATAGGGGAGAGAGGATGTTGAAATTTTGCATGGACATTGGGAGGAGGACACCTTGGCTGACCCACCAATGGCCACCATATTTAGCGTTGAGGTGAACCATGCTTCCATGCACTATTTCAACTTCCTTGCTCTTTCCCTGCAACTGTGAATCAGACATGGTATGCTTTATTTGTGAAAATGTGTGGCCATAAATTGAGGAATAGATATTATGGTACATATTTATGTTCATCTCCCTTTCTTTGTAACATATACAATCTTTGCTTAATTAAAAATACTGCTATTCATCAGTACAAGTTTTACTGTAATTTTTCTTTCTGGAGTGTCTGTGCTTAATCAGCCTTATTGTGTATGGTGTTATGTAACCTTTCTTGAATTGAAAAATTAGAAAGTACTTATTTAAATTACAATAAAAACACATAAGCAAAAAAAAAGAAAGAAAGAAAATTACCAAATTCATTAAGACATAAATTTATGAAAATACCAAGTAGTTTTGTTTTGTTTTAAGGATGTTTTGTTTTGACAAATGCTCATAAAGTTATTTGGGGCCCAAAGGAATTTTGTATTAAATAACAATTCTGTACAATGTTCACTGTTAAAACAAAATGTAATTGATGCTTCTTAATTGTTATTAATAAGAAATTAGAAAATTAAGAAGTATTGATCAGACTATTCGATCTATAAAATCTATAGAAGATGCCTCTTCTCCCATTTTAAAATTTAAAATATTATTTATTAGAAATATCCCAGAAGTTACAGAAATATTTTTTGAATTGGGTACATCACATCAGTCATAATTTTTTTTAAAGATTTTGGATGTTTATTAAAGTTAATTTTATAGTTGTATGTTTTTTTATATCTTTATATATTTATATATTACACATTATTAGATTTCTGACACACATATTTGCATCATTTCCCATTAAAAATAAATATAAATCTGCATTACAGGCAACAAATTTTCACAAGTTTAAGCTGCACACTTATGGCAGTCCCACCTTCTGTGATCATTGTGGTTCCCTGCTGTATGGATTACTACACCAGGGACTCAAATGTGACTGTGAGTTTTTGTTATCAGCAGTGGCAACTGTTGTCTACTGTGTATATTGTTTTCATTTATTAAATATTTTTTAAAATAATCATATGCACTGATTAAATAAGCATCCGATTGAATCAAATAATTCATCAAAATTTTTTCAGAAAAGGACAAGAATTTACATTGATCAGTTTTTAAGGTACTCTATCACATAGGATTTTTAATTTTGCAGTTGGATGGGTGGGGGTATTATGTTAAGAAAGAAATTTTAAATTTGTTAATTAATTTACTGATTTATCTTTTCCTTTTTCCTTAATGCTTAGTATTGTTTTAAATTTGTATAAATGCATGTATGTATGCTCCAGCATATTAAGTGGCTAAGAATAATAATGATTCATTCAGTCTATTTATTTCTTCTCTCTTTTTCTACCCCTAGTCCACCATTACAACTTACTCTCTCCACACTTACATGCACACATGCAAGTAATCATGTGTATTCTTCATTTAGTGACATTATCTCCAATAAATGAACATGCTTAAATAGTGTATGAACTGAAAAGAGTATCTGCTTGTGTTAATTACTGCCTATCTGTTTTGTCTATGCTTAAAGTTACTTTCTCCACTAAATGACCTTGTTAAAATAGGGGATGAACTGAAAAGGGCTTTTGCTTTTGGTAATTACTGCTTACTTATTTCGTCTGAGTTAAAAGTCACTTTCTCCTCTGAATGACTGTGTTAAAATCAGTGATGAACTGTAAAAAATATTTCAAAAGCTTGTGGTAGTTACTGCATACTTATTTCACTTATTTCATCTGTATTTAAAATCTCTGTCACCACTAATTGACCAATGTTAAAATTGGAAATGAACTGTAAAGATTATTTGCTGCATTAATTACTGCCTACTTACTTTTATAATTTTATTAGCCAAGCCCAATGTGCTGCTTTTCAGAATTTTAAAACATATTTCCCTCTATGCTGACATACTTAATTCAATAGTTTGAGACTGTTAAGATATTTCCTTCTCAGTTGAGCAACACTCTTTAATCAAAAGGACTTGATTAAGCATAAATGTCATTGTTCTTTATACATTTTGATTAACTGGAATGCCATTCTGTATGTTTGATTAACAGGATTGCCATTCTTATGTGGAAACAAAAGAAAATTATTGAAATCTATATCAGTTTATCAGTAAATATGCATTACAGAGACAAAAAAGTATTGCGCACATTTATTCCATCAATTTAGACAGCAGAGTTGTCTAGATCTCTATGTAGATTTTGTGCAGATTTTTCAGCAAAATCAAATTAAAACTATCTTCATCATTCCAGAATAATTTATATTGTCATAAAATTTCATAACAAGGTGTACACTGAGGTACATAACTCTCTATCACCTTCTACATTTAGAAATGAAAAGATAGTGTATATACATTCAGAAAGGTTAGTCATCAGATTTTCATGTTAATATTGAATTTATATGTTAATGCTGACAAAAGAACACTTTCCATCTAAATTTAGATTTGGGGGCAAGTAATTTATGTGAACATATTTGCACCCTTTAACAAATTAAATTAATAAATTAATATCTTAATTATTGTGATGCCAATGCCACCTAGTTAATGGTTATAATTATTATTATTAATTAGTCATCCATAACTAATTACAAGTGATGATAATCTTACTTTATATTATTAACAATTCTCCAGCAGACACCACTCATCTCTTTCACTTGGCAGATGTGCGGGTGCTGTAAATGTTTTCACTCTTCTACAACATTAAAAGATAAAAAGATAAACAATATTTTGTAGATTAAAAACTTCTTACTAAAGGAGAAGACAAATCTGTCTTTAATCAATTTTTAATGAGCCCCTATCCACCCACTTTCTTCTCCAACATAAGTTATCAATATGTGTGAGAAGACCAATAAATGTATTAAATCAATACATTAAATTAACCCAGTGTGTTTAAAATTAAATAATGATTATATTTAAAGTGTGTGTATGAGATGATTTCTTTCTTTAATTTATCTTCATAGTCTTTTAAAACTTTTTATCCACAGATATGGAGTAAATATTTTGTTTAGTTTGTCTTATAATCTGTTTGAACTTCTTATTCTAGTGCAAAATATATTTAACCCTTTACTGGGCACATCGACCAAAAGTGGCCAATCGTCTGATCAGGCAAAATGTCCAAAAGCAGCCGTATCAACCGGTGTTCCTTTCTCACACATTGTTTGATAAATCGTGAGACTTCTGGTTGCCTGTTTCCTGTGTAGTCAATTCTCCAATAATTGAAGTGCATTTCGAAAAGTTTTTTCTTTGATGTGTTCATATTTTCATAAACATTTTTTCTTTCACATTTGGTGTTTCAAATGGATTTTGAATCGTTGAGTGATAGTGAGGAGTTTACAGGATTTTTGTCGGATATTGAAGCGGGAGAAGTTGATTTTGAATTGGACAATGAGATCAACAGTGACAATAGTGTTAGTAGCGTACACGTGTAAAATAGTGTTTTTATATAGTGTATGTGGCTGACAATCACTGGACAATTTTTTGTGTGTAAATATTTGTATTCACACCTGGATTAAAATTTGTCACCTGATAAGTGTACTTCACGTTAGGAAAACAGTAAAGATGCTTTCCTTTCATTGAAATATATGCAATAATACCTAAGATATGATGTTTTTACTAACATAACCCTAAATCTCACTGAAATCTTGAAAATTCTTGCCTGCGCCGAGCTAAAAAAAAGAAAAAAATGTGTGCCCAGTAAAGGATTAAAATATATGCTCACTAAGAGCAAAATAAGGAAGATTATATGTCTTTTGATAAAGTTGGTTCATTTCAGAAAAACAAAAGCACTCATTCACATCTGAATTGAAATACACGTCAATTTATATTTCTTTTTTGTACAGTAAATCATACTTTGTGTATTATTATTAAAGAAAAATCAAAAGAAATAATAAATGCATATGCATAAGAGGATTTATGAAGTTACTGCTGAATGGTTAACAAACATTTAAATTATATATATACAATTTCAATCTTTAATATACTAAAATACATATGTTCACTAGAGATTTTTTGTCTGCTTTAAAACCTCTCCAAACTGTACAACATATAATCACTCTTTTAACAATATAAATATAATATAAATATTATAATATAAATAACTTGACTGATAAGCATTAAAAAATTAAACAAATGCAACATAGATATACAAAAACAACTTCAAGAGTCAACATTTGGCTAAATAATCTTCATCAAGACAATATACATATTAATATAACAATGAAATGAACATTGAAGTGAATAAATCTATAGATGTATGAAAGCTTAACTAAATAAGTGTTGGCTAATATTAAGAATGGTTACATCAAGTCGAGACCTGTTATACAACTTAAGGAGATAAAAGAAATATACAAACTAAAAATAAACAAGCAAAACTGACTAGTCTTTAAAGTATCAATGGAAGCTGATTACATAAACAGAATTTTCATTATATAATCACTATTCATCCAGCATTGCTGATTGGCACTGTAACGGCAGGGCTGAGGGTCTTATAAGTACATACTTCCACTC
This sequence comes from Sinotaia quadrata, assembly GCA_028829895.1. Classification (NCBI taxonomy): domain Eukaryota; kingdom Metazoa; phylum Mollusca; class Gastropoda; order Architaenioglossa; family Viviparidae; genus Sinotaia; species Sinotaia quadrata. The sequence goes on from CM054182.1 coordinate 29,135,340, forward strand.
TTTATGTCATCATGCTCTAGGGCTGCACAAACTCTTTTGTCTGTTTTAGGCAGAGCATTAACATTGCTTCACAGATAAATATAAAACAGCTGTCTTTTTTTTCTTTTTTTTTTATACCAAACAGTATCTGAGTAGCCATTTAATACTTCAATAAATATAGACATTTAAAAATGTCAAGTCGTTATTTTAGTATTGACTCTGCACATGTTATTCTTATAATTTTTTTCTTTTCTTTTTTTTCCTTTTTAAATTCTCTAGAAAATACACTCTCTCAGGAAATTACTTTTCCTTAGGTCTTTTTGAATGATGGGTGATTGCTTTTGTAATCTTTAAAAATGAATGCTCTGTCTGCCCTTGTGACAACATTTGAAAATGAAGAGAGACTGGCCTAAATTATAACTTTTTTTTTTAAAAAAGAAAAGAAAAGTCACAGATATTCTGTTCATTTAGATGTACTAAAATAGTCAACAAAAATTACAACTTATATTTTACATTTTCTAGTCTAAGTTATTCCAGTTTCAGCTTTGACAAACACTTTGAACTACATATATGATGATGTGAATTTCATTGCAGAATGGAAAGGAACTGCTGTTTATAGTTTAACAAGGAGCCCTTCTTTTGTACCTTGCCCAGTTTAAAAAGTTCACTTTTTTTAATGTTTGCATTCCAATTAACAATGTTGTCCTTACTACTACTACTAATAATAAAAGAATGATTAGGATTGTGTGGTTTATAATTAATTAAAGTTCAGTTATCTGTGTTTGAATTAAGTGTTTCTACTGTATATCAGTCTCAATATCTAGTAATTTGTTCTCCTGTTTTTAATATTCTCTTGGACTTTACCTAATATGTTTTCAAAAATAAAAGTAAATAATCTCATTGAGGTTAAATTTAAATGTAAAAATAGGATTTTTTTTTTAATGTTTTGACAAATCATCTTTAGAGGTAGGTGCAACTGGAACCTATGAATTATGATAAATTTCATAGTTTGTAATACTGTCTCATTCATCATTGTTAAAACTGTTCATTAGTAAATCCATTTTATTTATGCTTCTCTTTTGTAAGTAAAGTTTTAGTTGTTATTTATGCCATTATCATGTAGATTCATTTTGTTTTGTTATATTATGTATAGTTTTCTTATTTGTTTAAGTAGTTCCTAATAAAACCTTTTTTTATTTTATATATATTAATATAGAAGCACGGAGCTTATATAAGAGTAGGTGCTTTATTAAGTCTACTTTCATCCTTGCTAATTGTTACTGATTTACTCTTTCAGTATATAGATTTTGATTTTTGCCTTGTGATTTAAAGCAAAAATTCAATTATTTGTGTGGATTTTTTTTTTAAAGAATGATCTTAGATTTCAGGTGATCAGTTGTAAAACCAACAAGGAAGGAAGGAGGTGGTGGTCTTGCAATATCTGTAAATGTCTCATAATATCATTCTTATGTTTGTAAAATTTATAAATCTATTTTGGATGTATTACATTTTAGACAGTACTGCATCCATGTTTTTAAAGCTATAATGTTCAGAGTTTGGCTCCTGGGAGAGTTTTTAGGTAAGGTGATGAAATTACTTTTTGGGGACGAGATTTGGAATTTGACAAACCATACACACAATGATTGGTGATTTTGCAAGCTGTACACCCAAGATTGTTTGCAAGAAGTAATACTGTTTTAGTGTTAGTAGTGCTGCTCTGTGTACTTGCATTGCTATTGCCATTACCATCTAACAATAAAAAAAACTAGATTCACTGTCAGCTGCACACATACATAATAAAATTGTACTGATTGTGCCAAAAATTAATTATATATCACATCATAGTCCTTGCTCTTCACTAATTATTGAAATGGGGATGCTTCCTTACAAGGATTTCAGTCATTCTGAAATTGAGAGAAAATGTGGTAACTTAAAAAAAAAAATTTAATGCAAGCTGATGAAGCACCGTACATATATTATGCTTGAATAACTTTTAATTTGTAAAGTCCTGTGAAATACTTCTGGTAATCTCATCATTGGCTTTTGAACAAAAAAATTATTTTCTCATATGTGAGCAACCCCACAATTACAAATTTGTTAACCTTTTCTGTGTTAACAATTTACAACAAATTTCAGCAAAATAGATATAACAAAGATAGAGTTGTAGAGAGCCATGGAATGTTTGTAACTTTTTGATTGGTATTTATCTTTCTTGTAGTATTCTTATACTAGTCAGCTGCAGTACTTTGAAACATTTTTGATGGATTGAATTGAATTAAAAGCTAAAGAAAGCTAACCACCTAAATAACTATTTTAATGGAATATTCACTTTTATTTTTTTAAAAACAAATTCATATTTAGTGATACATTGTCTAAATCAATTTTTTTTTTTAAAAAACAAACAAACAAACAAATTCATATTTAGTGACTATATTGTCTAAATCAGTTTTAAATTTTTTTTTAAAGATTACTTTTTATATTGACTTTATCAGGTTTGTTACAGTATATATTTGACTTTCATTATCTGTTTGCATCTAATAAACTTACTAGTTTATCTTTTCACACAACTGGATTGGAACCACTAAGAGCAAAGATGCTTACTTCAGTTTATCCTTTGTGTTCATTTCTGTATCATATGCACATTGTAATTATAGTAATGTATTTATTTTAATGATATGTTCACTTACTAATATTAATTTACGTCATAAGCCACCTTATATTTTTTTTGCCAAGTGTTAGTGTATATGTCATATTGATTCTTATTTAGATATCATATTGGTTTTAACAGTCCAGCAATCTAAATTATAAATGTTCTTTCAGCATATTTTCCATCACTGAAAGTTTAGCACTGCCTCCACCAATTCATTTCATTTCGTCCCTCCCCCAATTTAGTGTATGCTTCAGTTAAATATGTACTGTCTGGTTTTTGATGTTTAAGTCTCCCTCATATTGATTTTGTGTCTCTCATGAGGATGTATGTTCTAATCTAACCACTTCTATAGGCTCACTGGTATAATGCTTGAATGCAGTTGCAAGTTACAATCTAATCATAGAGATGGGAGGGGGTATATAAAGAAGGCAGTCTGATGAATTTTTCCCTGGATTTTGTTGTCTTTTTTTTTACTCAGAATCTTCCAAGAAAATCTTAACTCTTTTCTTTAAAAGAAAATAAATGAATAAAGTGAATTCCAAATAAAGTTGTCGGGTGGTGGGTGATTCCTTGTCTTTAGTTTTTGTTTTGTTAAAAGTACAGGAATTTCAGATAAAGATATTTTCTGTTTTTTAAATTCACTGATAAAATAGTTCTTTTTGACTTTTTGTATTTTGGAAAATATTCTTACATTTGCCAAGTTGAGTTATAAATTAGTTTAAAATAAAGTTTATGTACAATAGCTGATAATGATCTAGTTTCAAAAGTAATGAATTGAGGGGTTTTATTATTGAATTTAATTATAATGCAGATTCATTGATATTTATGATAATGATATTAAAGTATATGTACTTGCAGAAATGTTTTGTTTAGTGCTTTTTAGAGTAAATTTTTAAAATATACATCTATACTTTTTTTTATGCATAATATATATTTATCATTCATATTTCTTATATTAATACTATTTTGGTAAATAGAAACGTAATTTATAATTGATACATTTTGTTATCGATTTACTGACTGTTAGTGTTAGATTGTTTATTATTAGTTTCTATCAGACATAAAACTATGTGTGTGAAATCTGAAGCTGGTTTTGTGGAGTTGCCCAATAAACATTAAGAGCAAACTATTTGTCACCTTAAAATAAATTTTAAAATACAGATTTTAAGAAGAAAAATATTACTATTAAATGATTAGTGTGTGGGTGGAGGGGTGCACGCTGTTACAATATAACCATGAGTTTAAGAACTACTACTTTAAAGTAAAACATTTTATGTAAATTATTCATATTAATATTCCTAAGACTCTAAGTCTAAGTGAAATTAATCAAACATAGCACTTTCTCTTCTGTCATTGTTCAAATTGTACATTTGTGATTTATTTAAGTTATGTTTTTTGTTCTTTATTTTATATTGCTAATTTCAGATTTATGCACGGATTCATTTTCTTCTGTTATATTATCTTTAGTTTTCTTATATATTTAATTAGTTTGTTTAAAGACCTTGTGCAATTACTCTTTTATTGTATATCACTTTTTTTTATAAGAATAGACACTTTGTTAAGTTTTAATTATTATTAATATTAATGTTTAGGGTTTTTTGTGGTGTGTGAATGAAGAATAAGTGATTACAATTATAACTGTTAATATTTCTTATTCCTTTCACACCCAGCAGGTTAGATACGAACAAAACTTCAAATTGATGTATTTGGTCACACCAGTTGAATTAACAGACAGGAGAATGGTTCATTCTCTGTCATGTCTAGGCATTTATTTGATAGAATAAACAGAGAGCCTGATGAATAAACATGATGACTTTAACAAGTTAAATAGAAAGGGGGTAGTTGAGACTAAAAATTAGTCTGTTAATATTTCTTATTCCTTTCACACCCAGCAGGTTAGATACGAACAAAACTTCAAATTGATGTATTTGGTCACACCAGTTGAATTAACAGACAGGAGAATGGTTCATTCTCTGTCATGTTTAGGCATTTATTTGATAGAATAAACAGAGAGCCTGATGAATAAACATGATGACTTTAAAAGTTAAATAGAAAGGGGGTAGTTGAGACTAAAAATTAGTCTGTTTTCCAAATATTATTGTATTGTATTAGTCCTTGCAATACTTCTCAATATTAGAGGCATTCAGAAAAACTAGGTAAGCAGAGGATGACTTCCCAGGCAGAGTTGTTGCCTAGATGGGCAATTGACAGCTTAGTCTAGGGTGTGTAAAATGTTAGCCAGTCTGGTAACACAATTTGGAAATGATTCATGTAGCTTGTAGCCTTTGAGCCAAAGTTGGGCCATATAGGAGTTGATGCTTCTGTAAGCTCTTAAGTCTTATGTAGGAAATGCTTCTATATATTTCTAGGCAAGAACTTCTCACTGGCCTAAGAACCACTGTAGAACATATAGTCCCTCTTAAAGTGCTATGCTTCCTTTTTTTTTTGAGAGTTGAAAATGTAGTGTGTGCTTAGCCATTTAGTCCAGTCTTCCCAATGTGCAGTGAGCTATACTGAAATAGCCATCATAGTGGTTTGCATCTGTCATATTCATGTATTATATCACTTTTCTAACCGTTGTAATAAAAGTATCTAGTGCTAGCCTAAAATGTTCATCTTACAACTTGTTTTTAAAACAAGCAGTAGACAGTAATTATAAAATCTTAATACAAATAGTATGATTCACTTAATCAATGAAATACAGTCACTTTTACTTTTAAATATAGTATACAAAGAAGTTTACCATAGTATACAGTATAACCCTAATTAGTGCTCAGAATACATTCCTAGAACATGGAATGCTAACCAAAATAGTATTAATTGGGGTATTTATAACATTATAATTATGTACTAATGCATTATGTATTTTGTTAGATAAATGAAAATACAAATGCCTTAGAACAGTAATGAACTTTTATTGATCATTTTTTTATGAGACATTGAGAGTTACTAATTATATTTTAAAGGAGGGCTGAGCTGTGAATCTTCCATGAACATTACATTATTATCAGTCCCCATTGCATTTGATCATCCACTCAAATACTAAGCCACCTTTTCATTTCTTCAAGCAAATGGCTTCTTGAATAAGTTGCCTTTGTTGCTGACAGTTTCAGGTTAGTTGCAGAAGCTTTTGTCTGCATTTTTATAATTGTTTTTTATCATGAACATTACCAAGTTTAAAGAAGCACACATCAGCCTGAACTCACCAGCTTCCATCTGCCTTAATACTTGCAGTTTCACATCCAAGCAAATGCTTTTCCTTTGCATTTTAGATTCACTAACATCACTTACACTACAGGCTTTTTTACAGACATAATGGGTCAAATTGGCCACTCTCTAAGGATGGATGGATGAATTACACCCATTCTTGAATCCAAAGAAAGATCTGAGTGTGGTTATGGTGGGCTGAGAATAATGGCGCAAGCTGAGAAGAAAAGGAAATATTTTGCTACATATTGTTACACTTAGATTTCAAAGATACCTCCTACAGAGCCAGCTTGGCAACAAATAGGGAGAAAGAGAGAATCAATGGGTGAGGAAAATGTGAGTGACCAAAGAAAAATTTGTTGACAGTCTTTTCTTTTCATTGATTTTTTTGCAAGTCACTTGCTGTATTCTGTCAGTTTCATAGTATAAACTTTGTGTGTTACAGTATGTATTCATTGCTGCTTAGAAGGGAAAAAATAATTTACATGCTAGTCCACTGGTAATTAACGTAAAATAGTTATTGCGTTTGCTCCATTTTTTATTTTATTTTTAAAAAGTTGAAAGAATGTAGTTCATTTTTATATATTTATTATTGTTTTTAAGTTTGTTGCCAACAGCATATATATTTTACCAACTTTTATCTAAATATTTTAAAGAGATTTGTTTATTTTCAGCATGTGACATGAATGTGCACAAGAGATGTGAAAAAAATGTGCCACGACTCTGTGGAATGGATCATACTGAAAGGAGAGGTCGAATACACTTGAAAATTTCTCATCAGAATGGGAAGTTGACAGTTCATGGTAATATAGGCCAATTATTTTCAGAAAAATAAAATTATTTTGGAGGTTTGTTAAAATAATATTTTTTTTCTCTGTAATAGTCAGTATTCACATCCAAAGTAATTACTTTCCTTCTGTCTTTATAATTCTTTGTTTGCATGGCATACATGTTTAATGGCAGTCTTATGCGTTTATCTGGCTTTTTAAAGAAAAGTTTGGTGTGTGTGTGAGGGGTATTTCCCATGCAATGGTATTACTGCAAATATAATATCTATATTGAATGCTCAATACCTCCTATTAATTATTGGGTTTTTTAGAAGGTGGGTTATCACATCGTGCACCTTTTATTATGTAACGACTCAAATGCATACTATGCCACTCTATGTACATTTGCTTGATTATCTTTGTGTACAAGTGCACAGAAGGCACTCCAGAACAAGTAAATAATACTGGTGCCAACATTTCTCTATAGACTCAACAAGATAGACTTTCCCATTCTTTCTCACCACTCTTTCTTTTACTCCTTTATTCTCTCTCTTCTCTCAGTTTTACACTTTTTCATTCCTACTTCCTTTCTTTTTCTCTCACTTCATCTTTTCTCTTTCTTTTACCGCCACCACATTTGTTAAACTAACTTATATTTTTTTCAAAAAATGTCTTAATTTTCTTTAATTGACAATTCTGTTTAGTGATTTATAATTTTAGGTAACTTTAACTTTCCATTTGAAGATGAACTTGATTTCAGACAAAAGTTTATTTCTTGCACACACATTAATTAACCCACATACACACCTGAAACACTGTTTAATTATAATTGTACTTTTTTACTTTTCTCTCTCTCTCTCTCTCTCTCTCTCTCTCTCTCTCTCTCAGAGAGAGAGAGAAATAGGCATCACTTGATTTAATGAGATGTCTATTAACAAGTTTTTGTTAATTCAAGGTGTATATTTTAAAATTGGTATTTCCATAAACAAACAGAATTTTTCTTATGTGATCATATACTCTTCTGACAGTATATGTGCACATTTGTTTCAACAGCAGGTTTTCTAGTTATTAACTTCAAGGCTGTTCATAATGTTTTTGAGTATGCAAATGTTATTCTATTCTTTCTTTTAAGAGTGGGTATCATTTTGATAATAGTTATCAATATAATTTCTCTCTAATAGCAGTATTACTCTTTTTGGCATCATCCCCAAAACATGTTGCAAATACTTTTAAACAAGAAAGTAATCATTAACAGTGGCACAAATAAATTAGTGTCATGCTATGCCATCAGTGTAAATTTGCTGATTCCTAATCCTAGTTATAAACCTTCAAACTTTAAGTTTAAGATAGATCTAGTGCTTTTAACAAACAGGACGGTCCTTTAAAAATGTTTAGGATGGACATAATTAACAGCGACTTGTAGCAAAAAAAATTAAAATGTTCTGTAAATGCTACAATATGCAGTTATTGGTCATCACTTGTTTGTATCTGAGTTTTCTGACTCACAATTATCTGAATCACAAAGTAAAAAGTTTAAATCAGATGATTGATGCTTTATGTACATTCGAGTAACAAGCGGAGGAGTTGATAGCATCAGAATGGTGATCTCCAATCACTTTTCTTATTGTTGGAAATGATAGATGAGCATTCTTTAGTTGACTGATAAAAGTACTTGTTATTTTGGGGGAACTGTTTTAAAATTAATTCTTCAAAACATTTGTGAAGTCACACTTCTCATTTTTACACTTTCAATAATTCTATATAAAAGTCTGTACATGTTAATGTGTTACATCTAGGGCTTCGATTGATCAGTCAATCTCGCAAGAATCGTCGTCAGCGTTAATTCTCGTAAAAGATCGCACGCGCAACGCAATCTCATGATCATGCACTAATATGGTTGAACTTAACAAAAATATAAAACATCCCCCGCCAAATACGCCAAGCGTGCTCCATTATTGGCAGTTGATCGTTGTCGTTGAAATCCAAAGCCACTGCGTATTAGTTTAGTATATGTACTTTTAATTGTTTCAAACTTTACATTTTCACGTGGTTCAACATTTTTTATTATGTAGTTAATTCATTCATTCCATTTCTGACAATAAGTGATTTACATAAGTATCACAGAGTCTCACTTTTGTCAATAGTCATTTGAGCTATTTCAGGATGTAGTTTATTACGACGTTGATCAGCTGGCATATACTGCATATTGTTGCTGCTGGGCAGGATGCATATACATGTACCGTTGTGGTTAGGGAATGGGGATAGAACTGACCAGATCACAGTGGGCCAACTTCAAAGAGAAATTGCGAGCATGACCATGAGAATCGATCGGTAAAACTGATGGCGATCGGAGCCCTAGTTACAATCAGTTATTAGACGTTTTTAACTATAATGTGCAGTAGATTAATAATACAATACTGTAACAAGCTGAATTGGTTATCATTCTGTATCTACCACAGATATGCAGGAACATTATTACTTTCATATTTAAATACTATTAATTAATTGGTTAATTCCTGCTTAATGCCCACTTACAGATGGGATCAAATGCTATGTTAGCATAAAAATTAGTTGTGTTATAATTATGTGGTCATGACACCATATGCAGAAATATACAGATATTAAACTATAGGTGAAAATAACCAGATGAAAGTTAGATAATGTGTCACAATATGGTTATGAGGGTCACAGATAGAAATACATGAATCTAAAATTGGATGTGATGTCATGAATTATGATGCCATCAAGAGGTGATATCTAGAATCATGATATCTTAACCGTGTGTTATTGTCATGACATGCTTTGATGTCACAATGTACACATCCAAATCCATATACATACACACAGACTTGCAAAAATAATTTAACTTTATATAGAAGATTCTGTCTTACTGTGACATTTAATAGCATAATTCAAGATAAATTAATTACTCTATCGGGCCATATTATCTGTATGATATAAAGTATATTAATATTATCTGAAATCATAAATTACTTCAAACTACATTCAGTTACACCATCTAAAACAATTGTGAATAATTTTATTCCCTCTTTGAAGAGAAATAATATTATTTTCAAAATATTTATATGAAAATGTTAAATAGTATCTTAGACTAAATATATTATTTCAGACAATAATTTTGCTGATTAATATTATAGTTGTTTTATTGTGATCAGTTTTGTTAAATATGCCAATGAATAATTTCAAGTGTTTTTGTATTTTTATTTGTCTTTTTAATTTGTGTAATGAATATTTTTGTTATGGTAGATTTCAGTTTGTTGGGGACTTTTGTGTAGTTGAATTAGTAAATAAAATCTTATATCAGTGGTAATACTTTTAGAGAGCATCTGCTTGTGTACTTCCAGTTAAGGAAGCTAAAAATTTGTGTCCGATGGACCCTAATGGCCTGGCTGATCCATATGCAAAAGTAAAACTGATACCCTATGATGATGCTAAGATCAAGCAAAAAACTAAGACCATTAAATCAACCTTGAATCCAGAATGGAATGAAACTTTTGTTCTGTAAGTATAATTTGGCTTCAAAATAATTTTATCATTATCACTCTTCGCTTTTGATATATGCCAACATTATTTACTGATTTTTAATTAGAGTTGAAATTACATATACTGTCATAGTCAAAATTAATGGCACAGAAGAATTTGAGTATGTTTGGTTTTTTCTTGCTTAAAAAGAATCAAATAAATATGAAGAAAAATACATAGTTTATGGATTATAAAAATTAATTCTAAAACTTCTTTTGTTTTTAAATTTTTCAAGAGAGAGAGAGAGAGAAAGAAATGAGGGAGAGGGGGTTTGTAATGCAGAGTTAAAGTATGAAAGTATGATTATTTTTCATCTGTTTTTAAGGAGGTGCTTTTGATGATTTAATAAATTAAGGAAATTGTAACAACATTTTTAAAGGTAATATGACTCTGAAATTAATTGTAAAAATTAATCATAATAAAACTTATCATCATCATCATGAAATTATTATTTTTTTTTGTTGGAAGGGGCACTTCTGACATGCTGATTTTGCACTAGAGTAAATAGGACAGGTGGGAATAGAATTTGGGGCTAGCCATAGCTACACCTGGTAATGGGTTTATTATGGATTTATTTTAATTTTGGGTGAAGTGAAAATGTTATATTCTTTGTTATTTTTTTTATTTAATTTTTTCATAATTATTATCATTATTATTAGTATCATGATGTCATGAACTCATGATTGCTATCATTAGTATTGTTGACATTTTGTCATATAATAAATTTTCATTTACCTATTTCACCTATTTGACTTTTTTATTTTGTTTTGACTTATAATGCTTTGTATTAATAGTAATAATTAAATTAATTGCATTAAGTGAAATTGGTAAAAAAAATCTCACTGTTCCTAGTTCAAACTCTTAATGTCAAAATAGAATGATACTCATGCAACTGTCTAACATCTTAACTTTAAGTGGATTCCTCTCCTTCGTCTAACAATAATTGCTGTCTATGTGGGTTAAATATCCCTAGTATAGTTTCTGGAATGTTATTTTTATTAGAAATTTAGTTGTTGTTTTTTGCTCTCTGTACATTTGTCCATGTTTGATTGATGTTTTGGTAAAATATGAAACAAAATTAACTGTACATATATTTTTTTATTTTTTTTATTTTTTTTTTTTGGGGGGGGGGGATCTTTTCTTTTTTTAATTAGGCTTGTAATTTTATATAGTTATAGACTAGAAGATATTAGCCTAGACAGTTTGAAAGCCCACATACCACTAGATTCATTCTTAACATTGAGAATAGTATACTAATTGACATAGTGACTTATCAACTCCCTCTAAAGATGACACTAGTAAAATGTAACATTTGCAATAGTCATGTTTTTTACATCACATTGCTTTTTCTCAATTTTTACATCACATTGCTTTTTCTTTCATTTCATTTCATTAATAAGATGAGGTCAGGCAATGCCTCGCTTTAGAAATTGCAAATAATCTCAAAAGTTATAACATGAAAAGGGTTGATCATAATCACCTATTTCTTACAGTCATAATTTAGGAATATATATGATTGTTGAATTTTATTCACCTTATTTTGATCTACTTTAGTGAGCTAACTGGTGGTGATGCTGCCAAGAGGCTGGCTCTAGAAGTTTGGGACTGGGATCGCACATCACGAAATGATTTCATGGGTTCTTTATCCTTTGGAATATCTGAGCTAATGAAGAACCCTGTAGATGGATGGTTCAAGCTTCTGAATCAAGAAGAAGGAGAATTTTATGGTGTACCTGTAACTGACGACATCACAGAAAGTATACAGGAAATCAGGAATAAAATGCAGGTGAACCTATTAATAGATGGATTTTTAAAAAAATAAAATGGTGTGGTTTAGATGCAGCTAGAACATTTTAGAAGAAACTTTTTATTTTTTGTAGTTAATATTTTTAAAATTTCCTATTTATTTCAGGATGGGTATCACTCTTGAGTTATTATATACAGCAAAATTATCAGTAAAACAAAGACAAGATATAGGATGTGATAAAAATACCACAAGTCATTGCATTAACATCTACTTACAAGTCAAAGTCATGTTTGTTGTAGAAAGAAATTATCAGAAGTGTTCAGACGTGAATAAATTTATCATGTTATGTTCTCATTTAAATTTGATTCTTGTGAAATCTAGAGGACCTGATATTAAAGCATTTTACTTTTGTATTATTTATTATGATTTGCCAAGCTAATTATGTAAAGCACATTTTGTTTACACTTCAAGTAATCTTGCATTCGTTTAAATCTTTAAAGTAGTCAACCATAGTAGAGTTCAGGATGCATAGTAATTTAGTATTCATACTCTTTCAAAAATCTTAGTTGCTTGAATTAACTGTAAAATTTACTGTATAAACATATATATTAAATGTTAGATAATATTTGAAAATTTATTTGTCATTTTAAAAAGTACCCAATGGTTATAATTTACAAATAAATATGAGATGATATATTTTGTTTGAAAATATAGTATCGCAGTAATCTTATTGGCTGTACTTTTATTAATATTAATAAGTAATGGTAACAGTTTTAATTTCAATTTGCAGTGGAGACAGATATTGTACTACTGTGCAGTTTTTAATATTTATTATTAAATCTGCTTCAAATACTACTGAACTTACTTGGAACTACAACTAATGATAATAGCATTCAACTTGTTACTGATGATGCTTTGTAGTTTAGATTTAGATCTTTTACATTTTTTATATTTTGTTGTTGTCAAGGTGTTTATATTTATATTATTTGCCAGTGATGATTAAAAATTAAATATGTTAGAATTTTTAATTTAGTCCTATAGCGTGTTTTCAGTATGATATAATGCATACATTACATAAAAATGTTATGGTGTGGCACAAATATTTCATTCTTAATAAAATAAATAAATAAAATAAAGCAATCATTAAACACAAATTATAATTATTAAAATGTAAATAATAACAAAGTAATAAACTATTTATTACAGTATACATGAATAAATAAGTTAAGAACTAATGCATTGTTAACTAAATCTGTACATAAATTAAAGATTATACACAAACTTGTATTCTGGCATTGATGAAGGTATTCTCTGGCATCTTGTTTATTCAAAGCTTGATGTTCTGAAATTCTTTTAACAAAAAAAACATTTTCTTGGGCATTTGGAATTAGAATTATGTATCCTTGTAAAAATGATCCATTGAAACAAATTGGTAGTTTAAAAGACCAGAAAAACTGTTTTCATTTGATTCTGCAAAAAGGTTTTGAAGGAGAGGATGATAACTAATGTCATGAGAATTGATTGTCCAGTGTTTGACAATAGATGGTGCAAATAAGTCATCACAGGGCCCATCAGCCAAAGACATTCATATACTTATTGAGTTTTGCTTATTGTTGGATTAAAAAAGTTTTAATTTAATTCTTCCATTTGTTGTTTTTCTTTGTTTTTAAAATCTGCTTATTTGTATTATATGTATAATGTGACTAAATCTAAATATTATTTATTACTTAAAGTACTGTTAATTTAAAACTAAAACTAAAACTGTACTTTTGTTTATCTATTAGCTCTTGTTTTAGCATTGTCTTAATAAAATGGTTTTGAATACGTTTTAACTTTGTTTTAATATAAAGGATTGTTATTTATTTTGCATTTTTCAACTCTGTGTTTAAATTAGAAGGTTGACATCAATGAAAGGAAAACTGATGAGCCGTCATCTTCAGAAAGAATGAAAAATCTTAATAAACAGGACATTGTACGAGCAAATGATTTTAACTTCCTGACTGTACTGGGCAAAGGGAGCTTTGGAAAGGTCAGACCTCTTTCTTTGTTGATTGATGATTTTTTTATCATTGGTTGGAAGGAACTACGCAAAGTTTAATTTTTTGCCTTGAATTGTTTCAGATTTTTCTGTTATTTTTATTTGCCTATTCTTTATGTAACTCAAAAGTGCTAGCGTATTTAAGATGCAAATTCTTAATATAGAAATCTGAGCTTTGAAAACTATCCTTTTGTGTTTTGTTCAGGTAGTGTTGGCAGAAAGAAAAGGTACGGATGAGTTGTACGCTATAAAAATTCTCAAGAAAGATGTGATTATTCAGGATGATGATGTAGAGTGCACCATGATAGAAAAGCGTGTCCTAGCCCTTCCCAGTAAGCCTCCTTTCCTTGTTCAACTGCACTCCTGTTTCCAAACAATGGTAAATCAAGCTTCATAATTTCTCACATTGTCTTTGATATGTTGCTGTTTGTTGGGTATATAAAATTAAAATTTTTTTTCATATCACATGGAATATCAGTTATTTTTATGAAATTACATATTTAATCTATTAATTATTGTAATCTATTTTATTTTTATTTCTTTTAAAAGCAAAAATGTTTGCTCCAGTTTTTTAACACTATAAATATTATCGGTTTTGGCTATCAACTTTTAAGTTCCAAAAATATTACTTTAGAAAATTTAAGAACAACTTTTGAAAATTATTAAATATCCCAATGTTTTAAAGAATGGTGTTATTTGTGCCTTGCATACAAGCAAATTAGAAGAAAACTTTGCATGGTGAAACTATGGATACATAAATCCAAGAAAATGTATAAAAAGCTCAAATAGGCAAAATTGACTACCATGAATCAGCAACAGATGTACAGATTTGGAAATATACTGAAACCATAAATGTTGAGAGTCTGTGGTATGATGTATTTACATTTAATTTCATGCACAGAATTATTCACTCAAATGTTAGCATGGAATTTCTTTAGAATATACAATTCTCCATATAGTATGGCTTCTGGTTGTAGCTCATCTGGACAACCTGCTGGACAGGATATAATAATAGAATAAACTGGGTGGGTGGCGGCGGTCTCAGTAATCCTAGAATTTAAAGTGTATAAAAGTTTAAAATAATAAGAGAAATATAAAATTAATTTGATAATATATATTTTTTAATGTTAGTAAATATTAAAGAAGAAAAAATATGAAAAATCTTTTTACAGGATCGTTTATACTTTGTAATGGAGTATGTTAATGGTGGAGACCTGATGTATCGTATTCAGCAGGAAGGCAAGTTCAAAGAACCTGTTGCTGCGTAGGTATTTACGTCATTTTGTGTTTTTCTGTCATGGTATGTATTTGTCATAGCATAATCCTAGGAAAATTGTATATCTTGAATTTGTAGTTCATTGCTTACACACTAACACTTGAAAGTTCTCTGTAAAACCTTTTTAAGTTGATGATATTTATTTTGCAGGCTAGAAATATTCTTTAACAGAACATTAATCAGTTTAAAATGTTAGTTGCATATAAAACAAAATGTAAAAAACTTGTGAGAAAGTATCATGCAAATTTGACATATTATTAATCATTTCCTTTAGAAGCAAAGGTTAACAAGTTATGTGCATTTGTCTTTTGGGCATGTCTTTTGCTAATAATGAGAATATTTCTGTTCCTGGTGAATTTGGGGGATGTTTTCAAAATTGCCTCTCTTAAGTGATGATATGAAAACTGCATTTAATTTCTGAGTGTATAAGTTAAAATATAAACATACTAAATAAAGTAGTACCTTTGGTGAATTGTTTATTTGCAACATACATCTGTTGTATCTAGTAAATACACTGGCACAACATGTGGAGTGCGTAAATAATTGTTTCATATTCATATTGTATCAGATACTTGCATATATACTGATATCTATATCCATGTACATGTATATTATTTTAATTGCTGTCACAAGCTTTATGGCACTTGCATTTATATTGATATGCAAAAGATGCTTAATTGTTTTAGTTTCCGTAACACAAGATATGTATAACATGTGGCAGCAAGGTACAAGCAATGATCTGTTATTATAACATTAATGTATATATATCACAATTTAATGAACTAATAAAAAATTTTAGATCTTTACATGGCCATTTTTGTTCAGTTGAGTACTGCCAATTAAAATTATTTCAAGTCAACTACATTTTATTATATAATTAAGTCATTAATATGTTCACATCCTTTTTGCTTTAAGGTTATACTTCAGTCAGTCTTTTCTTTTGCATTATGACATTTTAAACTCAGTAATATGCTTGATGTATTAAGTTCTATCTAGCATTCTGACTGTTACTGTAAATGATATGAATATTATTAATGTAAAGATTTTTTTAAAGATTTATATAGCTGCTTCCATGCAAGTGAATGAGTGTGTGTGCATGCATGTGTGTGTAAAATAAGCTGAATCATTCAAGCAGTGTTAAAGATTTTAACAGTACAATATTTAAACACAAAGCATGCAAGCACAGTTGGTCTTATTAAATAATATTTCTTATTTAAAAGTTTAGTATCAATATACTAAATCATACCCACTATATTAGTGTTAGGGAATAATGTTTAGTATTTAAAAGTTTCAAATGAATTTAAACACTAAATCATCCAAGAAGTGCTAGTATTACAGAATGTCTCTTTATTTCAAACTCCATGTAGAGTATATATACACAAAATCATCCAAGCAGTGTTTTTTATTTAAATATATAATATATATATTCACTAAATCATCCAGACACTACTAGTGTTCCCAAATAATGTTCCTTATTAATAGTACAGTATATATTCACTAAATCATCCAGACAATGCTAGTGTTCCCGAATAATTTTCAGACAGTAGTAGTGTTCCCAAATAATGTCCAGACAGTACTAGTGTTCCCGAATAATGTCCAGACAGTACTAGTGTTCCTGAATAATGTTCCTTATTAATAGTACAGTATATATACACTAAATCATCCAGACAATATTAGAGTTCTTGAATAATGTTCCTTATATATATATATATAGAGAGAGAGAGAGGGTCTATACAGGGTCATGAAATCCTAGAAAAGTCATTGGATTTAGAATTAACCAAAAAAAAAAAAAGAGAGAGAGAGAGAGAGAATCACATTGCTTATTACCTCAGTTCTCCTATGACAGCTCTGATTTTTTAGGTACTTTCTAAATATTGCCAGAAAGGTGCAAAAAGTAAAAAAAAAAAAAAAAAAAAAGACATGATTGATGAAGAAAAGCATGCTCAGCACTGAAGCTGCAGTGAAAATATGGAAGAGGTCTGATTCTATTGCTCATAAAGCTGTGAATGATGCTAAGTGTTATGAAGTGTCTATAGAAAAATTAGAATGTGTGAACCACTGTCACAAAAGAATGAGAGCTGCCATGAGAAAGAAGGAAAAAGAAGCTAGACTTGGTGGGGGAAAAATCTGGCACTTTGATGGACAGAAAGTGCGAACAATTGCAGTGGTACTACCATAAGGCTATTAATGACAACCTTGGTAATATTCAAGCAATGTGTATTGCCATTTGGGCTACTCTTTTGCATTGCATGAGTGCAGATGCAGATCCACACCAAATAATTTTAGGGAAGACGACAGTGTCTGGTATGGGCAGAAAAGTCTTGGCTTATTACTGTGATCAATGTATTTAATTTTCTAGCTCCTAACTGGGTTTTGAATGATAGAAGCATTATCTTCTTCCAAGTCTGGTAAACAGAAATTCAACTGACTGACTATCTTAATCTAATCTAGAAGTCTATTCTTTGCTAGAAAGAATGGATCTTTTACTTTAAGCAGCTAATGATGGCTAAATATAAAGGAGGATCTCCAGACATGAAAATAATGCAGTTACCAGGTTCTCTCTCAATTTATATCATTACATTCTTGATGTCAGATTTTTGTACAGTAGATCTGAAATTGCTAAATAATTTATTCTCCATCAGGCTAGAGCACTACAAATTGCCTTCAGGGTCCCCCAAATGATATCCAACATTAGCATTATACAATTTATAGCTGAGAGTGAGAGCGGAGAAAATGTCCAAATAATTATAGTAGATAGAACAGTAAAAGCCTATTTTAAAATCTAAGTCATGCCTGATGAAAAACCTGTCACAGATAATAGGGCTATACTTAATATTGAAATTAATTATGGAAGAAATTGAAACCATGACAGATTAAAAAATATTTTTAAATAATAAGTTAACTAACCTCCGCCAATTCACAGAAAAACCATGTTGGCCCTTAAGTCTACCATTAACCAAATTACAACAAATGTGACTTCTCACATCTGATTAAAAATAACTTGTACAGGATGGGTGGATGTTGTTTTCTTTTTGCTAATCAATGCTTTCTTGCTTTTTTCTTTTCTTAGACAAAATATATTTGAATGTGGTTTGAATTTCAGGTTTTATGCAGCTGAAATAGCTATTGGCTTGTTCTACTTACACGAACATGGAATAATATACAGGTATGATATTTGTTTGTTTTACTTTAAGTCTATAGTTATAGGTAGTCCCACACCACCACTTTACGGGCAGAAACTCACAAATACGCACAAATTTGCTAAGATTTACCACAGAGTGGTTTTCTTCACATTAAACCTCAACTAACCATTTTTATATGAAAATAAAGATCTATGTTTCAACTTTCAAACTGTGTTCTTTTTTTTTCTTCTGAATTTTATTACAGTATCCATAAACTTTGACGAAAGTACCTTAGGGTTGCTACAAAAATGGGTCAAATGTCACCTCACAGCCAAAAAATTAAAATTCACGTTTTTGTTTGGGTACCATGTATTAAGAAAAAAGGGGGGCTTCCAAGGTTTTGTAACCCAAAACTGATTGGCCATTAAATAGAGGACAGATAACTCTTTACACTAATATTTTTTCACTTTTGTTTGTTGCGAATAACCAAATAAATTTTCAAACTAAAAAGTTCAGGATACATTTTTGGGGAGAAATATTTATCACAAAATAGTGAAAAAAATATCTTTTGTATAATTTATGCTGTGCCATAGCCTCAATTAGTGAACCATGGAATATCCACAAAATGAAAACCTTGTAGTACACATCCTGTGTCAGACATGACTTAATGTGCGAAGCATATGTTGACGCTACCGCTGATTTTTCTGTCATTTACAAAGAATTGAAACCTTTCATTGGTAAGATCTTTTTGTTAGCATTTATTAATGATTACTTTTCTCTGTGATTATTTATCTGTAAACATATCTCTATTTTTAAAGCAGACATTAATTTTGTCCTCATCATCACTACCACTTCTGTAGTTTGAAAATAGGTTAATCAGTGCATCACTCTATCATGAAAGTTTAATTGTTTTGTCCTTGCAATACATATTTTGAAGTTGCAGATGATATTTAAATATTTTATTCATTGAATTAATTTTAGTCAGGATGGTAATTTTATTATTTAGAAAAATAGTTTTCAAACAACAATAATTTAAACAAGAAAAGATAACTTAATGCAAAAATAGTAAACAACCAAAACACTTAGGTCTGTGAAATGTTTATTTCAAGCAGAGGATTTACAATAATACTAAGATATTTTATTTAGTAAATGCTTTTTTTATACATATATTTTAAATATTTTTGTTTTATTTTGAAGTTGAACATATTGATTTCTTCTTAATTTTTAAAATTGGTTTGGCTTCTGCCTTTGGTTTCACGATCTTTTAATTTCTGTGGTGGTACATAAATGAAGAATAAGTTAACATGAGGATTTTTATATTATATTATTTGAGACAGCAGATTCATCGATAATTCTTGTATATTTTCTTTTAAAAAATGAAAACTGAAGGTTGAAAGACTCACATGTAGACAATGTCACTAGAGATGAAAAAGATCAGTTTACAGATTCTGTTGTGAAATGAGTTGGAAGCTTAGTTGAGGAGGGAGAGGTGACAGGAAAGAAAGCTAAAAGCGTTATTCAGACTGTAGCATCTCATTTACTAAACACTGAGATTGCAGTAAGAGCACAGTGTATCGCATAGCCAGTACATGCCATACATTAACTAAAATGCAGGTGTGTATTGAAGTGAGGAATATAAGGTTGGATATTTACACATTCACACAACAGAGATCAACATAAGTATGTTGGGCACCAAGTTACATTAGAGGACAATTCACCACGGGTTTTCATAGTGTGTACAGGGAAGATCTAAAACACTCTTAGACACTATCATGCTGTTATTTCAAAAGTAGTGCAAATGTTAACTCATCCTGTGATGTCTTTGGTCCTCGTGGCGATGAGAAGAATGGATGTTGTGAAGAATGGCTGGCTTTTTGTTGTATTAATGGATTGAAAAGTAAAATAGGAAGCTTTAGATCCAACATTGCCTGGAGCAGCACTTGAAACATGTATTCTCAGATTCAGATTTCAGCCAGTGCCTTGGATATCGTTTTTCATGGGTTTGACACCTTTGACTATATCAGTCAACACAGCTATTGAATCTGAAGTGTAACATCCAGTTTAAGAATTTGCTTCATTTGCTGTGTAAAGAGTACCTGATTGTCATCGAATGACAGCCAGGAGATTTTCTTGAAGGTGGCAAGTATGGTGAACCACCTACTGAGAAACAACGAAAGAAAATGGCCCATTGCCAAATGACCAACTTGATGGGAGAAGCCTGTTTTGGAGACCTGGATTTTAGCATGTTTAAACAATGTAATTGTTCATTGTTTCATCATACAAGAGTTCTGAGTTATTATTTTTTTTACATAAATACACCTTTTAAAATTACTTTTGCTCATTTTATATTCTGAACTTTCTGGACTTTGTGACCTTTGGTCGTCTATCCAGCCCGTGAACTGTTCCAACAGTTTTATCTGGCCCGTGCTCTTAAAAGATTGCCTGCCTCTGATATAGATAGAGTATAGTCTGCTGATCGTTTTTGAAATGTGAACCAACTCTGTATGGTGTATAGTTTAAGAGATATGACAGTTTGCTTGTTTATATTTTCTGTATCAAACTTCATTATTGCTTTTTTTTTTGGTTAAAATTTGCTGAAATGGTCATTTTCAGCCTCCAGTAATTTCCACACTTTCTTTGGAAAAAATGGGCATTAACTGCTTTGTAAATGATTTAATAATATGCATTTTGGATGTACTTTGTTCATCAGTTGCAAATGTTATGTTGCCATGAATATTCCTTTTTGTTGCATTTTGTGAGCAATTCTTTGAAATAAAAGCCCACTTTCCTTTACAGTTTATAATAAACTGAAAAGTAATTTTTTTCATTATATCTGTTTTTTTCTTGTTGTATGTGACTATGTTTATTAGAATTTTGGACAGTTTTTAGTATGGTTTATATTTTACTTGTAATGAACTTGGAAAATCAAACATTCATTATGTCTAAAAAAGTTGACCACAAATAATGAAGCTAAATGATATCTCAAAAGGTATTGCAGCTATCATCATAATTTTTGATACACAAACTTGTTTCTTCAGAACACATATTTTGAGCTTAAAAGATTTGTACAATATGAACTAGAAAAAAAATAGTGGGAGTACCCAATAGTTGATTAACTAAGGAATTTGCTTATTTTCTTCAACATTATTTTTATGTCCAAGTCCTGAAAATATTTTACTTTTGTCGGCATGCTGACCAAATGACTATATTGGAAGGAATTACCTGAGGATATTTTTTTGTTTTGATCATCAAAGTACAAGAAGCTTACTGACCCAGGAATCATTTTCTTGTTTTCTTTTTCTTGCTCAGTTCTTGGTTGGAAAATGTGTCAAGAAGACAATATTGTTACTTCACTTGGATTTTATTTCTATTCATTCTAAACTTTTCTTTATTTCATATACATTAAAAAATACAGATTCTAGCACATTTATAGCATTTGGCCAGCCCTTCTGAAAGACAGCTTGAAGCTTTTCTGATTTTTGCACTTTATAACATTTAGGGACAAAAGTCTTATGTGTTATGTGTAAATTATAGCTTGCAGGAACACAAAGTCTTAAGTGTTATGTACAAACTGTAACTTGCACACACACACACACACACAAAGTCTTAAGTGTTCTGTGTAAACCTCTGTAACTTTCAGGAACACAAGATATTAAGCGTTCTGTGTAAACTCCATAATACTATATGCTATTTTACAGCTATGTTTCATTGAAGGGATCCTGTTCAGAAATTAAATCATTGAAGTGTTTCACTGCTTAGAATCACTTCACCTGTGTACAAAATTCTAACTTGCTTGTTCTTTCTCTTTGTCATCATCTTTTATAATAGAAGCCTTATCATATGCAAAACATGCATGTATCTTTAAATGCTAAAATCATGCTCAGCATGGGGAGTTGCTGATATTATGATAGACAGTAGAACTAAGACACATTTTCATCTTGTCACTCACTCTAGATTATGGCAGAATCATCAGAACTAGTTTTATTTGTTTGGCTATTTGGGGTTTTGGGGTTGTTTTTTTTGTTTGTTTGTTTGTTTGCTGCGTGTATAACTTGTATTTAAGTTAAATGCTTTTAAGATGCAACTCCACTGTATAAACCATTGATTCTCAGATGGTGTGCCACAAAACTGATCTAAGATTGCTGCGAAGTTTTTGCAAATTAATGGCTTCAAGTATTCGTTTTATATGATCATATAAAATAAAACTGGACTTACAGCCTGAATGTGTACAAAAATAACTTGGACAGTCACTTGATTGAGCACAAATTTATTATTGCAAGTGCACATAACTTTCAACACTTTGCCTAATTAAGCATGTCATAACAGAAAGTAGAGAAAATGGGGAGTTAGCACACGTTTCATATCACTTGAATCACTTTAGTTTATAATTTACACAGTGGTCACTATGTTGCTGTACCCTCACCTGTTAGATTTGTAAAACCTTGTGCTAAGCTGTGCACAACATGTAGAACATTTAAGTTGTTTTTAAAAATTATTAAAATTAGCTGCCATAAAATGGGTAGTTTGATTATAAATATTAAGGGAGATTACTCCCTTCTAGGGGCATGCTGCCATTCTGGTATGATCCTTTTATCTCCCTTGGGAGCTTTTGTAGGCCTCTTTGACCTTGGCTTATATATATATATATGTGGGCATATAACTGTCTAATAGTTTGCATTTTTTTTTTTTTTTGGGGGGGGGGACCTGCATATAGTGTTTGAAAATATTTTTAATGCTCTGTTTTATATATATATAAAATTTAATATATTTTTAATGCATTTCTTATGGATGTCTGAAACATATATTCCAATTTCTAGATCAGGTATCTGAAGATGTAGTACTCACCCTGATCTTTTTCAGATCATTAATATTTTATTACTTTAATCAGTATGATAATGTTGTGCATGTTTTTATGGCAAAACACAAATGCAAACAGTTCATTCTTTTGGAAAATGTAGCAGATTCTTGAATGCAGGTGATGGATTTGCTTTTCCACTTATTGTTTTTATTATTTCCACATACATCTCTATAATTAATGCACTTTACCAGAATCAAAGAGAAATTGTGAACATATCTCCAACATCTTTTTTTTTTTTTTTTTTGCATTTCCCTATCACTAGTTCTTAATTCAGTTCCTTTTTCTCATATTTCTGAGTGGGAGTGGAGTTAAGATCTTGATATATCAGCAAATATGCACATTATAGTAATTATTATACTTAGTAAGTAGTTAGGTTAGTGTTGACAAACTTTGCTGCCTGATACAGCATACACGTGCACTGTTTATCATAAGGAGTGTGGTTTCAGGGATCTGAAATTGGACAATGTTATGCTGGACTCTGAAGGACATATCAAAATTGCTGATTTTGGCATGTGCAAAGATGGCATTCTGAATGACAAGACAACAAGAACTTTTTGTGGCACACCAGATTATATAGCACCTGAGGTATCGTGCTGCTTTTATAGCAAATAGTATGCATTATTTCTGATAATTTCACAAATAAGGATTTGAGACAGTGACTTTTAAATTTATATTTATTGCAATTAATGTGTATTTTTTCTAATATCTTCACATATAAAGAATTGAGACAGTAAATATTAAGGGTTTTTTGTGGCAATTAATCTACATTATTTTTAATATTTTCACCAAAAAAAAAAGAATAGAGACATTGACTATTATAAAAGATTAAGTTTATATTTTTCTTCTTTCCACCCATATCTAACCATACTAATTTGAAAATAATTGCGTTTCATGACAAATTGCAAAATAGATTTTTTTTTTTTAAATTAATAAAATGAATTTACAGTTTTCCCTATATCCAAAACTAAACAGTATGCAAAGTTATCATTATCAATTTTCTGAATTCATTTTCACCCACATCATTAATTTAATCCATTTAATGAGAAATATTTTTAATGTTTTCTTTTAATTAGCCTGTGGTTTTTAAGTTGTATTCTTATATACTATTTTTCTTCTTTACCTTAATTAAAATTAGATTTTTTTTCTTTAAAAAAATGTCTATTTAATTAAGAAATGTACAATTAGTGAAAATGTAAGTACCAAATCTATTAAAATATAATTTTAATTAAATCAGATTAGAGATCAATCTAATTGTTGATAAATGTCATAAGAATTAATGGCAGACCATTATGTCACACTTATTCAGTGAAAATTAAGAAAAATTCTTCTTTTTCTTTTCTTTTTTTTTTGGTTGGTGGTGGTGGTGGTATTGTAAAGAAATTATCATTCATGTAGTTTGTGGTATTTACATATAAACAGAAAGATTTAAATAGAAATATAACAAAATATGACATATAAAAGATGTTATTTATTGTTGTGGGGGATCAAAATCATAAATATATGTACACTAAATAGTATATCTCTGGATATTAAAATGCTATATTGTTGCTTTGTCTGTCTTATGTTTTGTTTTCTTTGTTAGCATTGTTTGCTTGACTTTTGTTGTTTATATTCTTTTGCTTGTTCTTACAAAGGTAGTATGAAGTATTTCCACTGGAAATGGAATGCATATAATATTAACTATACAATCAGCTTGTATTTGTTTTTCAGATAGTTTTATATCAGCCTTATGGGAAGTCTGTAGACTGGTGGGCATATGGAGTACTGTTGTATGAAATGTTGGCAGGACAGGTACAACTTACTTTTTCTAAAAATTCATGATTGATCTTTTGTATTTGTAAAACACCTATGAAAAGTTGTTTTGTTTTGCTTTGAATTCCACTAAAATATATTTTTATACATGTAAAACAAGGAATTTTGAAGAATTGGCACTCGGTTCTATCTCTTCATTGAGATTTCTTTGCTTAGACATTATAGTTGTTTAGTTGACATTGGTTATACTTGAAGTACAATAGTTATATTGTTTTATAAAAAAAGAATTCCCCTTTCTTATGTTTTACATATATTTTAATGTCTTTACATTATAAGTTTAACATAGAGTAATTATGGTTAAAATATATATATATTGTAGACATACACTTTTTGGTGAAAAAACTATGACATAAATAATAACTTTTTTCAAACTAATAATATATGCATTAAACCCCGTTCCTCTTTAAAATCTGCTGAGTAATTTTTATATATAACATTGTACAGGCTGCATTAATTGGGCCTATTATAATTTTTAAAATTTTAAAATTAAAATAAAGAAGGGCATTCTTGAATAATCACCGAAATTAAATATGCATTAATTATGCAAGCTTTATTATTGTAATTAATTAGTAAACAGTGCACTCACTTCCACCTATTCCAACTGATGCAACATCTGGTAATTACAAATCATCTTCAGCATTATACTTTTCGATCAATAAAGATTAAGAATTATAGCTAGAAAACGAAAAGTCACAAATATTGATGGTCTGAATTAAATATAGAAATACTCCTGAACCTTTCTCGTTTTGATCTATCACACCATTGTTGAATGAGAAGCTCTCCAAATTGAAGTGTGCTATTGCTTTTGAGAGAGAAAGAGCCAGACAATTTTCTTTCAAGGTTTGTGTTGGAGATAAGCAGTTTAAAATAATTAGGTTGTTTCCTTCAATCGGGTGTTCAGATGAGTGTCATATTTTGCATAGTATTAATTTTATAATGAAATGACCAGCTGGATATATCAGACATGCTGAAGATAAACTTGTGCATTGAGTCCTACCGACAAACCTGTTCCTTTAGGATTTAATTGGTTGATTTTTCCATTAAGTAAAAGTAATATTATCCAATCGTTAAACATTATATGTGTGTATATATATATATTCATTTTATTTTTAATCAACAGCCACCATTTGATGGTGAAGATGAGGAAGAACTGTTCACATCCATCACTGACCACAATGTGTCTTACCCTAAAGCAATGTCAAGAGAGGCTGTTTCATTGTGTAAAGGGGTAAATCCATAACATAATTTTTTTGAAATTTTTTTCCTATCACATGCTTTCTTTGCTAACATTTTTATTCATTCACTTTGTGGTAGGCAAAGAGAATTTATGTAAAATTTCAACACTTGTAATCAGTTATTTAGCTTAGCTTAATTTTCCACATATATAGTGGTCTGCATTGTGATCATGCAGACTCACAGAGATTTGTTCTTTCTAGCACTTGCTGTCATTGATCAAAAGAATCACATACTCCTCTTAAGGCAAGAGTAGATAATCATCTGAATAATATCCATCATATTCAGGTCAATTAAACTGTAGGACTCCCTCCCTGAAAATATTATCCAGAGGAAACTTCAACTAATAAATTAATTCTTTTCCCAAAAACTAGATCTCTCACAGTGACTCTGAGTACTTGTCTAATTAAGTCTGCAACTTGCATGTGCTTGAGTGTGTGTGTGTCAGTTATACAATTAGAAAGAGGATTGAATAAATCATTTGCACTTTGTCGTGATTTCTCTAAAGCCTTTTCATTAGCACAACAGATTTGACACAGTTTTTTTATATCATACCGATAAAAAGAAATTCATGTAACAAATTAATTTTAATAATTTTCCACCTTTATAGCCATAGAATTTGGTAAGATATTTTTTATTTGGTGTCAGCTTTGATGGGACATGGCTTACAAGAGGTCACACATCTCATATTGGTGTAGGTTGTTATTGATTTGTTGACTGGTTTATGCATAGATATTCAAGTGATGTCCACATATTCTTGTCAAGAAATTGTCCACTGAGAAGCCTCTAGAGCAGGGATGGGCAATTTACAGCCCACCACAGAGTTTTCTGAGGCCCGCGGAAACATTCAGCAAAATAATCATTTTGTAAACTGATCACAGTAAACTGCCAGTGCGAGGCTAACTTGAACTGAGACTCAATATCTATGGACTGCTTCCTTTGTGTCAAAGAAAATTAGTTCCTCACTTTAATAGCCGGATACATACTACATATGCGCAGTCAGCGTTGACACAATTCTGCTTCCCTTGTGTCAAAGAAAATTAGCTCCACATTTTAATAACTGGATACGTACTACATATGCACAGTCGATGTTGACACAATTATGTCTCATTTCAATTTCATTTTTGCAACAGAAAAATCTGTAACATTCCACCTGAGTGAACCATGAACCTTATTAAAAAGCGCAAAATCAAAAAAGAATACTGTGTGTTCAATGGAGACTGGACACACAAATATTTCTTTAGTAATTCAGGGAATAAGGCAATGTGTTTATTGTGTCACAAGATGGTTGCTGTATTCAAGGGATACAATTTGAAACAACACCACCAAACAAAACATGGTAAGTTTGGTAGTAAAATGTCCCAGGAAGAATGCAGGAAAAAAGCCGCAGAGTGTGTTACAAAGCTGAAGAAGCAACAGATCATATTTACGAAGCAGTCGACACTTCATAATAGTGCTATAGAGGCAAGCTTCATGGTAGCATACAACCTCACTAAAAACAAGCCATTTTCTGATGGTGAGTTTGTTAATCAGTGCTTGGTAGATTGCGCAAGCCCTGTGCCCTGATGCGAGAAGCAAATTCAAAACCATATCATTATCAAGGACTATAATGCAGTGCTTAGACTTAATCATTGATGAACTAACAGAACAGCTGAACACTCTGAGCAAAGATTTTGTTTGGTTTTCTTTGGCACTTGATGAGAGCACAGATAACCAAGACCTGCACAGTTATTTATCTTTATCAGTGGAATTGACGAAAATTTCATCATCACAGAGGAACTACTTTGGAATCGATGAAAAATACAATCACTGGTCAGTACGTGTTTGAGTGTGCTGTGGATTGTGTGGAAAAAAGTGAATTGTGTGGAAAAAAGTGCCTTGTTGTGGAATAGAATGACAAGCATTACAACAGATGGGGCCAGAGCATTTACTGGGTATGGTTAACCTTTTAAAGAACAAGTTAAAGGCAGTGATATCTTGTATTTTGCATCAGAAAAGCCTTTGTAAAGCTGCACTAGACCTGTAGTGTAGTGATCCTGTAGTGAGCATGGTGAACACAATCAGAGCAAGGTGCTCAATTTAAATCTCATCTTGAGGATATGGAGGCAGAGTAATGAGATGTGATTTACCACAACACTTTTAGGTGGTTGAGCCTGGGCAAAGTGGGTTTGGGTACTACAGAATGAAATCCTCTTTCTGGACATGAAGGGATTTCATGTGATTTTGTGACCAAAATGGGATGTGAGGAGTGGAGATATGAGATGATGTTTGCAGCTGCTATTTTTGAGAAATTAAATGAATTGAATGTGACATTGCAGGGAAAGGGGTTGTTTGAAATGTTGCGGCACATGAGATCATTCAAAACAAAACTAGGTCTAAATATTTGTAAGGCAAACAGGTGAGGGCAAGTTTTGTCATTTCCCTTTATTAGGAAAACAGAAAGTGCCTGCAAGTGTTTCTTCCAAGATTAGGGATCATTTGCTGAGTTTGGAGGATGAGGTCACAAGAAGATTTCAGGATTTTGAGAAAATTGAGCGCAAATTCAATTTGCTATCTTTTCTTTCACTGCTGATATTGATACAGCACCTGAGGAGGTACAATTTGACATACAGTCAGATCACACACTGAAAGAAATGTTTAATTCTGTAACATTGATAGAATTTTACAAATCTCTATCTATGAACAAATTTCTGTGTATGAAGAAATCTGCGTGGAAAATGTTTTCTATTTTTTGATCCACATATATTTGTGAGCAAAGTTTTTTTGCATGAAAATCAACAAGAGTAAAAATAGATCCTCTACGACTGACAGAAACTTGCAGACAGTGATGAGGATCTCAACAAGCAACCTCACTTCTGATTTCAAAAGAATTGTAAAAAAAGCTATATGTACACTTAGTGAAGAGAAAACATGAAATTGTTAACTTGGAAGTTCTTAAGATTGTTTCTTTAAAAAAAAGTCCAATATAGCGGCCGTTTTCCTTGGTTTCCATAGCAATAGATGGTTATTCTATATTCACAGCATCAAGTATGAAAAGTTAGTATTAAAGAAACATTTTAAAATCATGCAGGAAAAAAATAATTAATTTTTCTGTCACACATCTTTAACTTTTATAAAATTCATTTGAGAAAATGTTATGCCGTCTGGGAAAACCCAGCTACTGTCGCTAAAATTAATTTGAACTGCAGCCATTGGTAGTCGATTACTCCACTTTGATAGTCCAGGAAAGTATGTACTTAAAAAAAAATGATAGTGAAAAAAACTATCTGACATAAATTAAATTGTTTTTTTTTAAAATAAACATGAGATTCTGAACTTTAATAAATTATGAAAAACCCACTTTTGAATTTTTTTCACTTTAGCCGGGTTTTCCCAGACAGCATCACAAATAGTCTATATCTCTTTTAGTCCTGTCTGATGGCCTCTTTGCCTATGAGGACCTGTAAGGTGAGTTTGGGTGGCTTTTCCTTGGACATGCTGTGTATTGCTAATATATTCATGAAGCGTTTGATGGTTTGTTAGTCTTTGATTTTAAGTTACTCATCTTTGTTTGAAATTCTCCTATAGGAAAATATTAATGTATTTTGTAAGTACATTTTCTTGCTAAGTGTCTGCTTATGAGTAGTCCTTCCTTCTCTGTGTTTTGAGTTTGTATTGATTGAGCAAGAAGAACATTGGGTAATGGCAACGTGTCCTGGAATATAGTAAGGAAAGGAAGGAAGGTTATCTGTTGTATCAGTTTCTCCCTTGGACAAATGGTAGACTCACTTAGACCTTGTTTTTTTGTTGTAAATTATTAATATGTAATGTTGCATAAATATTATGTTAAAAGTAATTTCTTTCTTCTTTTCAGTTGTTAACAAAGAACCCATCGAAGCGGCTTGGTTGTGGAAATACTGGTGAACGAGACATAAAAGATCATGCCTTTTTCCGACGAATCTTTTGGGATAAAATTATAAGTTTAGAGGTCCAGCCTCCATATAAACCAAGAATCGTATGTAGTACAATTATTAATGAAAATTATCTTCCCATAATTTTGTTGACCTTGTTTTTTAACCTGTATTTAAATTTATTTTTGTTTTAATTTTGCTGTAGAGAAAGATTTACATGTTTTAGTTTGGATTGGTACCTTTTTATTTTATTTTTCTATTTTGTTATTTGGTTTGTACCCTAAAGTTTGGTAGCATGATGCTTTTGTATTTATAAAATGTGCTTTGAAACATTTACGCACTTTAAGTTTTGTCAGATCAAATTAACTATTATTTTCTTTCAAAATTCCCCTTGATAAAATTTTAAGAACAAAAAATAATCACTTTCTGTTGCACTCCAAGATCAGTACATCAAACATTTACAAATACAGGCACGCACAGGTGCGCGTGCACACACACATACATCATAATCTTTTCTGCATACTCCATTGACAAATAATGATGAATGTCAGTGATATTTTAATTGCTTTTTAAATAAAAAAATTATAATGATAAGTTGATTATTTCATTTTTAAAAAGAGAGAGAAAACATATGCACATAAAACATCAAATGCCGATATTGATGAAATAACCATGTTGAAGCTTTCAGGTTTATTGCAGAATATAAAGAAAGATAACTCAGCTTTGAACTGAAATACGCTTTGTATCCACACACTGTACATTTGTGTATCTGAGTTTGTCAGGTTTGAAGTTAATTTCAAGCTTATTTGGTTGTAGGGAATCTTCTAGTTCCAGGATAATGAAGTTTGTCTTTGTATTTTAAAAATTATTAAAGTAAAACCTTTTTAAAGTTTGTAATTTTTGGACCCAGAATATAAATTCAAATAATTCATTTGCATATTAATATCAACAAGCAGTGTTTTAATCCATTCGCGTCCACACTGATCTGCCGCTAAGCGATAATTGAATGGGTCAGTGTACTAAAAAATTAAAACCAACTGCAATTATCAATGGATTTTAAAAATTTAAATTACTACTTATTATAGACATATTAATTAATTTACAAAGTATAATTTTGAATTTATTTCAAGTTCAAAAATTAAAAAATATATAATAAAGCGTTTTCTTATCTTTTAGTTGAAATTAAAAATTATATGATTGGTTTTTTTTATTATTATTTTAATTTTATTTTTATTATTATTTTTATAATTATTTTGAAAATTAGTTAATTGAAAACTATTATAGACTTAGTACTACATTTATTTTTAATTTATTTCAAATTAAAAAATTAATAATAATTAGAAAAAAATTGTCTTACCTTTTAGTAGAACTTGCGAACTTGCCCAAATCCATGAAAATGAATCCAATAAAACCACTCTTTTTGAACAAATGTTCCAAAAGTATTCTTTCTCATTTTTTTTTCAGATGTGAAAAATAATGTAAAATATTTTTTCCAGCAAAAGCTCCATGCTTTTTGCACACAATGAAAACCACATGAATCCACATGGTATTTTGACAAATGTTGACCGGTTTTGGTGGTATTATCACAAGGTCACATAAAAAATTCCAGTAGGGGCTAGTTGAATGGTACTTTGACAAATGAAGACCAGTTTTGGTGGTATTATCACAAGATCACATCAAAAATTCCAGAAGGGGCTAGAATTTAATCTAGAGTTCATTAGAATCAGCCACACAATTCACTTTATTAGATAGGATCAAGCAGTCAACACACAATCGGCCTCCAAACTTGCCAGGCTATCAAAAAAACTTTGTTCAAAATAGCTGCCAAGTGTATACCAAGCATGAGTTGTTGAGGGAAAACCCCTTTTTGAATGGCACTGAAAATGAAAAAATTAGAACACATTGGCTGCTGAGGCAGTAAACATGTTTACTTCAGACAGATTGGTTAAAATTAATATGGCAAGCACGCTTACACTAAGCCTGTGTGCATGCATGACCCATTTCATCCCGACACCGACGAATGGGTTAATGAGAGAGAACTGAAATTGTGAATGGAAATAACACCTCAGGTGACCTCCACGTTGGCTTCTGGCATTAACTGCTGCACCAAATCAAACTCTTATACATATACATGTTAGTTGATTACTAAAATGAGGAAAACTAATAAATTACTAAACATTTACATTTGAAACCAGCATTCACTTTTTAAAATAAAGCACAAAAAATTAAAAATTTTAAAGTTTGACTATTTTCATAAATATGACTTGCAGGAATGATTTAGGAAGTTTTGAAAGCTATTCACTTTTTTTTTTTTTTTTTTTTTTGTGTGTGTGTGGGGGGGATGGTCATAAATACTACCATTCTATTTGTGGTTTTATATGGATATTTTATATATTTTTTATATTTTACCATATGAGTGGTAGGTGTAGTAGTTTATAAATTATCAATCAGATTATAATATCATGATTAATTCTAGTGAAATGTATAATAATTAAAGATTTTATTAACTATAGCCAGTCCTTTCACTGTTTGGTTACTAAAATGATTTACATTAATAAAATTTAAAACGTAGCAAGAACAATAGTTCAGCCAGACCTGTTTCTTTCCTCTCTCAGGTATTCATCTCACTGTTTAAGAACCAGCAACATAAAACTGAGAGTCTGTTATATTCTACAAAGATAATTTAATCACATGTAATCCTCATTTGTCCAGAAAATAATTTTGTGTGCATGCTTGTGTGTATGTATGTAGCTTCTGTGGTGAAAGTGAATTACTTGTCAGCCCTTGATTTGAACAGTTAGTGACTCCATCCTGCTGGCTGTGTGTTCATCACATTTACTGCAAAACTAACACCAGTGGAAGGTCTGAAAGGAAAAGAAAGTGTACAGTTTTCACCTTTTGCCTTTGTATTTTTTTAATATGTTTGTGACAGTCCAGTTTGAACTGGATAATACTGTAACTGGTCTCTAGCTGATATTCTATACTAATATTAAGAGAGCAGAAGACCTTTCTTGAAAAATATTTTCTAATTTTCACATAAAACTGAAGCAATTGGGTTATTTTGATAAAGAGTGCAGTATTTTAATATAGTTCTCTCATTGATTCTAGAGAATTGATTTGTGTGTGTGTGTGTGCGTGCGTGGGTGTATGGGAGAGAGAGAGAAAAAGGGGAATTTCAGGTAATTAATATTTGGATAAGGAAAGTTTGCTAATTTGTTATAGATAAATAGCAGCTTTAATTTTAAATATTTTAATCATTCAGATTTCTAAACAATAAATTGAAATATTATTTTATTTTTCTGATTTGATAATAATCATCTAAAAGTGATTGTGTGGAGAGTTATATGCAGAAACATTTAAGGAAGGCCCTACTTCAGAATTGGGCTTGGGTGAATTATACTGTGTACCCATGACTTTACCTTTGAGTTACTTGTTATAGATTACAGCTCTCTTCCTTTTGGTTTTTACACGGAGAATTTTGGTCAGATTTTCAATATTTATTTTGAGTTAGGTAGCTGTAAGGTGCTAACCTCATTTGCAGAGATCCTAGATTTGAACCCAGGCTTAATCATTGAATTTTTCTTGATCAATTTTCACTACTCCTCCGCTCATGAATTTTGAAATTAGCATTTCACTATTACATAGTCATTCCTGTGGTTTTGTGTATTTCATATTATTTTGTCTCATCATATTCAAAAAACAATTTTGTAGTGAATGGTTAGAAAATTAGCTCACCGAGTGTGTACACATTATAGCCAAATGTTGTGGATCCCTTTGTTGCTTTTGTCATGCCTACTTTCTCCTTTGTGCATTTTGTTATGTAGACTGACAGCCGAAAAGCTGAGAACTTTGACAAGTTGTTCACACGTATCCCTGTGAAAATGACGCCAATCGACAGTCTGGTCATCATGAACATTGATGATGATGCATTCAGAGACTTTTCCTTCGTCAATCCCCATTTTGATGGCAAATCTTGAGTTTTGTTCCGTATGTACAAGGATTTATTTGGCTTGACCAGCATATTATTCTCTTCTGCTTGCGGTGTTTCCTCCGACCATATATAATCAGCACGAACGGAGTAGACCTTATCCCTCCAACCCTTTCTCCTTTAATCTATTCCCATCAGCCCCAAAAGAAATTTATTTGAGATAAAAGTTTTCAGTTTTTTATGCGTGTTATCAAATAACAAAATATTTTTAGCATATTATTTATGTTGTTTTTTGTTTTTTCCCCACTCAAAAGAATTGGTCTGAGGGTCTCACTGTTGCACTAACTTTTGTTTTTCTTTTTTGTAGTGCTAGTCTTGTGTGTTTGTTTTCAAGAACATTTTAGTTTTTTATTTTTATTTTTCAAGTATATATTAAGTAAAAACAGTTTTAAAGGGAACAGTGCAGCAGATATAAAACATTACCTTTTATAATTTTTTTTAAAGTGAGATTTATATTAAGTATGTTTTGAAATGTAAAATCTATATATTTTTTTAAGGGTGTTTAAATATTGTGTAGATGACAGATACATTAATTAACTTATGAATTTGTTCCTACTTTTACAATTTTGTTAAAATTCAAATTCAGAGTCACAGAGTGTTTCTTCTCATCATTCTCATATTCGTATAAACAAACCAGTAGTTCTCAACCTTTTTCAGTTCATGGTACCCATAGTGTATTGGTGTCCAGAGTCAGACAACATTTCTGTTTCCCTCATAAATTTGGAATAGCCTGTGAGTTAGCTCTGGTGCCCCGGTGCACACTTTGGAAAACACTGATATAAGTTTCTGGTTTTTTTCTTATATTTTCTGTGTGCTTGTTTTCACAAATCATTTTGCATCAGGTCACGATGGAGATGTTTAGTATCCACAAGAAGGGAAAAATTAGTTGTGTTTTTTTTTATTTTTTGGGTTTTGTTTGTGAGGAATATACCCTATACCCAAGATATGCAATTCTGTTGTCTTGATCTAGGAGTGATACCCAGATTATCAGAAAGAATGTGCGTGTGTGCATGCGTACATCTTTGCCTGTGTGCACGTAATATAAACTAATATTTTGTTTGCACTGTATTATAGGATTAATTTGAAGCAGACCCTTAGTTCTTTTATTATTTTATTTAGTTTTTGTTTTTCTGTTTTGGATTGGTTATTTTTTATTGTAAGGTTTTAGTGGAGGTAATGTTTTATTTCTGTTGCACTGAGATACTTTTAAACCATTGTACAAATTTTTTACTAATAATTTATTTCATTTTTGTGCACATTTATTTACCAACTGTTTTCGAGTTACAATGAGGCGACTTATGACAACTTGCGCTTGTGAGGGGCACTAAAAATTTAATTAATTAAAAAGTGGGGGAAATGTTCCAAAAATATTTTTTTTGAGGATTTCCCCTACGCAAGTGATTTCCTAACCATGAACAAACTTCTTATAATAAATACAAATAATAAAATATTAATTATTCATGTGGTACTGCAGGTACAGTAACAGAAATGAGGTCAGCTCTTTAACATAGCCATCATACCTCTTTGAACATCCCCCACGTTTGTTTTTTATTTCAATCCTTTTATTTATAGTACAGTGTTTGGCTTTAACAAAATTTGATATATGGAGTACAGACTTGGGAACATAATAAATGAAAGGCGTGATTTGATATACAACTAAGTTGACTTTTGACTTGCCAACTTGCTTGTCATAACCTAATCCCATGGTAACTCGAGGACATTATGTATTTAATTAACACTACTGAATCTATATGATTTTGCTTTTAGGCTGTTGGTGTAGTTTTTGTATGTTTTGTGATATCTCTTAAGTACTTGTGAGTTTTCAATGTCTTGTTTCACAGTGTTACTTTTGAATGTCGAGTTTATTTGTTTTTATCATTTATTTGGGAGGTTTTGTTTGTTTGTTTGTTTGTTTGTTTGTTTTGGGGGGGGGGGAGTTCAACTGTTCTGATATATTTTATGTTAGGCTAGCTGAAGCTATCAATTGTGTTTTTCCATTATTATCTTGAGTTTTAAATTGTCTGTTTCTGTTGCTCTAATCTGTCCTGAAATGTTGACAGATGCAACACTCTACCATTGACGGATATCCACTGCCCTTTGTGTAGTCCAGGCCTGCTTGCCTTGTACATTCCTTATGCAGCTTTCACCGTATTGCTTTATAAATTCTCCAATTTAGGTGGATTGCATAACACTTGACAGATCTGCTAATGCATTACCTTTGACAGATCCATTCTTTGAATTCTCTAATTGATTGTGAATGCATAACACTTGACAGATCTATTTTATGAATTCTCTAATTCAAATAGATGCATGACAAGATTATTAACACTTATTGCATTGGCTTTGCTCTGATTTTAATCAGTATCTCCAACATTTTATATTTTTATTTTATAAACTTAATTCTTTATCAAATCATTAAACATATTTCCAGTCTACTTAATCATTTTTTAAGTCATACTTATAGTTGTACATGCATTTTAATGACCACATAGAAAACACATTAATTTTAATGTATTTGTCACTGATTCAGTCCATTTGTTGTTAAAGTTGTAGTAGTGGTAGAGTCCATTAACTACTATAGAATTGTTTTCATTTCTAATCTAAATATTTCTTTCACATTGACCAATAAATAATGAGTTTGGCCTTGGTTTGGTAGTCAAAATGCATGGA
Source organism: Sinotaia quadrata (assembly GCA_028829895.1). Taxonomy (NCBI): domain Eukaryota; kingdom Metazoa; phylum Mollusca; class Gastropoda; order Architaenioglossa; family Viviparidae; genus Sinotaia; species Sinotaia quadrata. The sequence continues at coordinate 29,172,120 of CM054182.1, forward strand.
TAATCAAAATTGGTGTACATTTTGTTACAAACATATTACTGTCAAGGAGCATTAAAAGCTGAAGAGAAGCATTAGCATTTGTAATGCTGAGCAGTATAAGTTTTATTGTATGTTACTGCCTGCTACACTACTAAACAAACTGATATATTTGCTTGTATATCCTCTTGATAACATTTCTAAGTATTTTATTGCTGTTACCCTTTAGAAATATTACACTAATATGTTGCTTCAGTTTAGCATGCTTTTTCATTTTGAAGAGTTTATATATATAAAACTTAAAAAATCTAGGAACATGATAATTATGTTTTTTTCTTTAAGAGCAGAATAGTTTATGTATTTAAAATGAGAATGGTCAAAATACTATTGGTTCATGTGATCCTGGGAAATTTAAAAGGTAAGAATATGAAAAGTGCAAAAGATAAGCAAAAAAAACTTTAGAATTTGTTATTTGCCCATATCAATTAATACACATTTTACTCTTATTATTAGATTTTTTTTTTTTTAATGTCATCATCTTAAAATATTTAAAAAGTCCAGATTACTAAAGCAACCTTCATGTTGCTATCAAGGCTTTTTCCTCCAAAATCTTGTGAAACTAATGCCTTAAGGCCTACACACACACTAAGACAAATGTCTTTAACAAACTATCTAGGAAAACATGTATAATACATTTTCAACCCTATCTACACACCATAAAACAAAGTAACATAATGCCTCCAAGTCACATATACTTAGCCCTGCCTTCATTAGCAATGTCACATGATATGATAATGCAAAATGGCTGCTTCCATGGAGTTTACAGAATTCAATGAAAGCAATGATGAAGTAAAAGATGTTTTAGCTGCAGTGACTGAAACCTTAGATGATCATTCGTATGCACATGTTTTCAGGAGTTGTCACTGGCTGCAGTATGTAATTTCTTGACCCATTTTCGAATGATTCACTTCCACCATCATTAAATAACCTACACCATTTGCAATATTATGCCTGTTCTTTATATATATACTAAAAAAATTAACTAGCACTTGATGAATTCTCACTAGTTTGGTGAGGTTTTTCTTGGGCTTTTTTGTCTTGAGAAAACAAATATGCAAATATTTCCAAGTTGAAAGTTTTTATCATTGTTTTCACAAGACTGTCAACTTTTCTAAACTGCAGAATTGGAGATTTTTTGCCAGCATTTTATTTTGCTGCATTTTTACATGGATTTAATTTTTTTACTGAGCAGTTTAACTTCTTGTTATGCACTGACAGCATTTTAGAGTAAATAAATGTCAATAACAGTGAATAATAAACTGCATAATTCCTGAGCATAAAACAATATTTTCATTGATCAGGAAAATATAAAAAAAATAAACTGAACAGATATGCAAATCATTTGTTCATTTCTGATTTGCTTTATAACCAATTAATTGTTACATATTAGATTTTGTTAGATCACATAAATAAAAATCAAACTTAAAAGTAGTAGATATTTAATATTTAATAATTTGATTCAAATTCACTGTTAAGTGTTGATGCATTTTTAAAGATATAAAAGCCAGTAGTTAATAACAAATAGTATAGTAATGGTTTGTGGACCTAAATACATTTTTGTCAAGTGAGCTTAACTACAGAAATTTAGAATATTTGCATTTAAACATAAAATATGCATGGAAACACACACACACATACACAGGGGTGGTTCAGGATTCTCCTGTACTGTTATGTATAGACTAGCAACAATCTTATTTGTACTAAAACTTTGCAAATCAATGCTAGCAACACTATCGAGAAGACATCACACACATTTGTGATTAACAATAAAAGGCATGATGAGTATAAACAGTATAGAATCTCAGCAAGTCACACCTGCACTATCTTTTAATAATAAACTATCAAATAATATATATCTTTGAAAAAGATTTTTTTAACATTTTTAGCCTTGATAAAGTGTTTGCAATTTCTAGCATGCTTTCTTCTTCTTTCTTTTTAATCTGTTTAAATCTTTTCATTCTCCTTTCCCCTCTAGCTTTGAATTACATCTGACATACGCACACACCTTTCTTCAATTCTTTTTTAATGAGCATTGGCTGAAATCTCTGATCTGTTCTTGGTTGATGTACATTATCATGTCACATACTGATGATGTACTTTGCTTGAAGTGCGACACTATATTAGCCATTGTCTTTAAATAAGAGTTAAAATCCTTAATATGATTACATTTATTTTTTTTAATTAATTAAATACATTTTAAAGCTTAGATATACTGTGATTAAATGTGATATAACCTGATATTAATATTATCTGCATATTTATTTATTAAGCAAACGGTATATTATTTATTAAACAAATATGATATTTATTAAGCCTATCCCGAAAGAATAAGTTCAAAAGAAATCATCGCAAAGGTTTACTTGACTGATTGAGGTACATCCAAATAACAAAAACAGATCAGGTAGTGGTGATTGTATTTAGTACTCATTTACTTTAACTATTTTTAGCTCTTCAGTCTAGGTGTCTGGATGAAATAAACATACAGTGAGTTCTCTGTTTACACAATATATGCATTCCTGAGATCCAGGTCTAAACAAATCACATGAAGAGGTTTTTCTCATTGACATATATATGTGTATGTACTTATGCACTATCAGTTTTAGAGCACATTAGTACTTAGTTTGATATGCATACAATGGTACTAAGAGGCTTAAAAGTAGGAATCGTCTCACTCTCATTTCAGGTCAACATCTTGGGTGTTTTGGTAGGGTAACTATGAATTTGACATGCAAACAAAGCAAAAATGCCTGGATATTGGGTCACGTTGTATGAACAAAACTCATAAACAAAGGACTCACTGTGTGTTAGGAGACTCCTGTTACATAGGCTTTTGTTGTCCACGTTTTTTTTATTCTGACCCTTAGAGTGGTGAAGGTTACTTCTGTACAGCTTTTTTATGCATTTGTATTTCCATATTATCTGCATAGGTTGGTTTTTTTTTACTTTGTCCTTTCTCTCTTTAATAACCTACTAGTGAATACATCAGAAAAATGTCAGAGAAATTGAAAATGCCCTAGAATGCTACAAAGATTTGAACAGTCAAAAGCTACAGAATCTTAGCTTTCAAACAAAACGTTATTTTAATAAAACAACTATCAAACATCTTTACTGCGGCAAATTGAAACATTTAAAAATTATTCTTCTATTTCATGCACTTGTGTATGTTTTCTCAAATAAATTAATTTTTTAAATATAAAAAAAAAAATCACATTCGTTACCATTAACAGGTGTAAAAAATTGTGTACAGTATTAAAGGGAACAGAACTCTTATTACTACTTGCTTAAATAATCTTGTTTTATATGTATTCACTGTTCATGATGATTCTCAAGAAAGCATCTCCCCATATGTAAAGGGAGTTGCCTTTATATATTTTATATTTGACTATAATTTTATGTAACCTTCACAATATCTGATAAGGTTTGTTACTCTTAGTCTTAAATGATAACACTGGATTATAAAGTATGTAAAATTTATATAATAACTGATAGATTAAGATCCAATTTGTTGCATATCTATGATCAAGGTCAAGTTATTAATATCCATCAAAACAAGTTAATAGGTATGGGGCATTTGGCTATTGCATTAAATATACTTATGAGCAAGAGTTAATACATATTGAGCTTTACTGTGCATTTGCATTAATAATGGTAATTAAGCTTTCATTAGTGGTTTAAAAACTTTTAATGATTATTAATAGTGTAATATTTGTGTAGCAGTTATTCATCTTCTTAACCAGTTAATTTATAGAGTAATTCCATTTTGTAACATTAAAGACATGACATTTACATGTGGCATTTGTAGTGTTACATAACTTAAGGTAAGGCCGACATTGAACAGAAATATTAAAATGTCCTATTCATTGGCTTCTGATTCATTTCACAACTTTTTCACTAGTCCCACCAATCCTCTTTCACTAGAATAGAGTGCATTTAAGTACTCATATACAAGTTGTTTTTTAAATTTATTTTTAAATAAAAGCATATTTTGTGGTTTGTGACCTGGAGGTGGAAGTTTTTGAAATAGTTTAGTTGAAGCTGAATTTTATTTTGTGTTGGGCTTATTATATCTAATGTTTTCTGATAAATTTATTGATCATGGTAAGCTGATCTACACACTATTTGCAGATGCAGTGAATATTTATTTTCTAGGTTTTTTGTGGGATTTAAATTTTTTTTTATTTTGCTTTTAAGTACAGATGATAAATCTGAGGCTTGTTATAATGATTATGCAAATTCTCATTATTTTGATGCCGTTTGTTTTAACAGAAAAGTCGAAAAGATGTCAGCAATTTTGATCGTGAATTTACATCAGAAGCACCTAAGCTTACACCTACAGACAAGCTGTTCATCATGAACCTTGACCAGACAGAATTCTCGGGTTTCTCCTATGTCAACCCAGAGTTTGTTGTCAGTGTGTGACAGCCCAGCATATCCTTCAGTCTTTGTTTTCAGTTCTGGTGTTTTATTTAGATTGTGTTACTCAACATCCAGTTCTTAGGGTGACTTTGATATTGGAGCCTTCTTTCTCTTCTGCATCTTATTGTTTTTCTTCATTTCTCTTCTCTTATATGTTTTTGGCAAGACAAGAGAAGTTCTTTGTTAAAGTATTGTTAACAAGTTGTAAGATATTTACTAGATCCTTATTATATGAGGAGAATTTTGAATAGTTGGATAATGCTTTCAAGACGAAAAGGATGTCATACTTTGCGTCTGCCATGATAGGTGTAAAACTAATTTTTATGTTTTCAGCAAACTAATCTCAAAATGAATTCTTCAGTCATATAGGTAAAAAACAAATGAAATGTCAATTTCGAGTGCTTTTATTGATTAATGATAAAATTATCTCATTATTTAGGCTGAAAGTCTTCTCAGGATAATAACACTATGTTAATAGATGACATGTTAACTACACTTAATATGAATGAATAACAGTATTTGAATGTAGCATAATCAAACAACTTTCCACAAATAAAGATGGTTGTTGTGCTAAGAGATGAATAATGCAGTAATAGTTGCAAAAAAAAATATTTTAGTAAAAACATACATACCTCATATGGGGGATCTGCAGTACAAATAATTATCAAATTTTACTTATCGAATTCATCTCTTTAGTAATTATAAAAAAAGAAATAGTAAATTTGCTTGCTGGCAACATTTCTTTTACTAACCTTTTTTCAGAAATTTCTTGAAACTCACAGTAGTAATCAGTCCAAAAGGAGAGTAATACCAGCACTCTTTGAAATGGTAGTTTGGTGCTTATGGTGAGGTGGTGCGCAGACAGTAAATGAAGTGATGTTTGCGTGTCCCTGGTGGGATTCTTCGGAGTGTGAGGTGTTAATTAAGGAATCAGATACTGTAAAAACTTCTGGTGATATCATATATTTTAGAATTTAATGTTTCATATGTCAACATTATGATTTCTTGTCCAGTCTTATTTTCTGTTTTAGAATTTTGCCTAGTCATTTATTTATGTTTAAATTTAGTAACATTTTGTACATTACTTTGAGGTTTGCCAGAACATGTACAGTTTCTTTTTATTTTGGAAGTATTTAAAAATAAATTTAGAAAAACTTTTTATATAGTGTATATGTGGTAAATATTTATATTTGTATAGACAAGTGGATAATAGATTGATCAGTTCTTAGATACTTGGATGGAGTAAATGCAAGAAACTTTCATTTATGCCTTTTAATGAAAGTATAGTCTAATAAAGTTTATATTTAAATGTTCACATTGGAATTTAAAACAGGACACTTTATTGTATTTCAGCATGCCATGATAGATTGTACATATTTAGATTAATCTGTGATAGAAATAGTGTGTAATGTTTTTGGATTAATTTATATTTTAAAGTTGATAACATCACAACACCATATGATATCAACCAATAAATACTTATTGAAAACAAAACAATAGTATATATATATTGAAAAATGCCATCACCTTTGAACAACATCTGTAAAATAATTTTTTTTTAAATGTTGACTTTTTGCAGAATTTTTGAACCAGTGCAAGAGTCACCTAAAAATCCTTTCGTATTTAAACTTTTGTACAACACTGACATAAAAGCAGCATATTACTGCATTTAGCCAATAATCCATTGTCATCATCATCAATAATGTCAATTTATAAAACATATCAACCACTTGTACTCTTCTGTCACAGACCTACAAAAGGAAATGTGACACTCTAAATGTTTTGATTCTTTCCATTAATAGCATTGCTCATGGTAGATAACTATTTACATATGTAGTACAATTAACAACAATTTTTTTTAAATTGTCTCTCAGATGATGAGTCACAAAGACAAAACAAACAGCCTCTGTAACATTTGAGTCCTTGAATTAAAGAAGCATAAAAATAATTGACCAGGGGAAGATAAAGACTGAGATATGAGATAATTAATGTTCCACATATTGAGGTCAACCTTAGCAATGCTTGATTTTATATATATTTTTTCCCTGTTCTGTCAGTTTGTAAAATTTATTTCACATTAAAAGAAATGAGAGATTGTCATTCTACTATGCTAGTTGTATAAATATGTATAGATTTATATGTACCATAGTATAACTTCTTTAGCTTTGTCTAAAACAAGGAACAAAATTATAATGTGACTTCATATTTTTCAGTTGCTAGCAATGACAAAACCCAAAACATTTTTTAAAATATAAAAATTACCATTTTCTAGTAAGTATTCTAATTTATATATCAAACACTCATTCTAAAAATTTTTAAATGTCAATTTAGCTTTTTCTTGTTTTTAGTCGATTAATTAAAATTAGTGTTAATTAATTAGTGTTAATTAAAAATACTTATCAGTAAAATCAAACCACAGTTCATTACCATAATTATTAATGTTTAAATCATAGATACCTTTTCATAGATACCTTTTTCATATCTCATATTTTACGAAAAAGAAATTGTTAGATGTGTTATTCAGTGTTTCTTTTGCCCATTTACAGTCTTTAAAAGCAGTGTGCTGACACTGAATTAGTGTTCAGTTTGTGATAAACAATAAGATAGGCACATTTAAAACTACAAACAGATCTTATATGCATTACCATAATCAGTGCTGATTTTGTTTTTGTGACTTTAGATGATATCACTTAAAATTTATTTATATTCATCAGATATTTTAGTTGTTTTATCTTGCTAGAGCATATTAGAAACTATTTTTTTATTACTTAGATCATAAGTTTTAATCTAGGTAAATCTGACAATATATTGAACTACTAGGAGTTGATCTCTGAAGGACCCATTATAGTGTTTTTAGAAATCATATAAGCAAAAGTCTTTTATCATGAGCTTAAGCACTTTTTTTCTATATGTGATTTTATTGGGATATTAACAGATATCCACTGAAGGGGACAATAAGTGTGATTTTGCTGTTGCTCCTACCATGACAATAACAATTTGACTATAATTTTATTTTTTTAAATTGTTTATAATTGATTTTGTTGTGGGGTTTTTCCTAGATTGTTTACAAATGACAAAATCCAATATATTCTGTTAATATAATGACATTTGTATTTTTTAGCATGAAACAGTAGAAAAATAGAAAAGACCACCATCAGTTTTGCATACCAGTCAGTTTTACAGTATCCAACTGGTTCAATTTAATTTGAACTGAAAATTTGTGGCATTCCATAGTCTGCATAGATTGATGCTAGATTTTTAGAGTGCTAAAGAGTGCTAAAGAGATCGTATGGCTTTTGTTGATTTCTTTGTACCATTCCATCTGTGAAATTAACAAGTGCTGGAAGCAAGACATTAAACCTAAAAGTTTCCCATGTTCCCAGTCTCTAATTACATTTCAGCAGTACATTCTTCACAGTTTTAAATTATAGTTTGATCTTTAATTTGTATGTTCCTAACCAGTATTCACATTGGCATTTTTTCCATCTGAAAAAAGTCTTTGAAATGTTACCTTTTGATGTTGGTGTGTTTAAAATTTTATATTATTACATTTTAATCAAGATGGGAAAAGGCATACGTTTTCTTATTTAAAATTTGAATTAAGAATAAAGAATTATTGTGTGGAATGAAATAAATATTGTTCTCTTGATCTTTACTGCATTCAAACAAAGGAACCCCACTGAGAATTTCCCTTTTCTTATTTATAGTTGCACATTTGCATTTTATATTACCTATCCCTCCTTAGACTCACTTAAATAAACATTGTTGCATTGACTGGTGTGCTCAGCATACACTGTTTACCAAATTACTGAAAGGCACTTTGTTATTTCATATATCAGATTTCATGTCTTTCATTGTTTTAATTGTCAAATCTGTGGTGCATGTGTTTTTAACACTTTAATTTCTGCTGGTTTATTTGTATGTGTGGTGCAATAATTAAACATATAAACAGTGGTTCATTGTCACTTTTTTGTGCTTCGTTATTGAATTTTTAAAGTTACATCAGAAATATTTTCATGCAATTAAATATATAGATAAAAATATTTTCTTTAGGTATACTTCACTTTTTTTTAAATTGTTAATATTTGTTGAAAAGAATTAAGAAAAAATTGAGAAAAATATGTTATATGTATGAAGTTTATAATTTATTATTTATACACATTATATGTGAAATATATAGGTTTCAATACAAACAGAAATTAAATTTAATTTTTGTCTTGCCTAAAATAACAAAGATGATTAGATATCTTAAAGTGACCTTTTGTGATATAGTTTAGTTTGCAATTTAACTGATTCATTCACTTAGAAAATGTCATTTGGATCACACCATGTATTTTGAAGGCTGGCATATGCAGACAGGTTAAAGATTAAATATTTGGTTTATAAATTTAGGGTTTGCTGCATTTGAAACTGTTTGAAAATATATTAGAACATTTATTCTCAGATTTGAAGTGGGAAAGATTGTTTATGAATAAAATATGTTTTTACAGGAATATTTTTAAGCATAATATCTTATCAATCACATAATGTTCTGTTTTACTTAAAAGCATTTTATGTCATGGTGTTTTGCCACTTGGCTAGAATGTTGCAGATGTTCATGTTTTCAAATATGATTATAATTTTATAATAATACAGATTGAATAGAAAATGCATATTTGATAAAATTATACAATATTAGAAATTATAAAAACTAAAAACTACATACTCAGTAAGTATTATATAATATAGCATAACATTTAATCCACTTTATGTTTATTGCTTAGCCTCATATTCACAAATTGCCTGGACAGTTCTGTTCTGATTATATCTAACTTAACAATAAAATGTCATTTATATGCATATCACTTGACTGCATAAATCCATTATACATAAGGTGTTGTCATGGGCCATATCAAATTCAGCATGTTATGTACAACATTAAATAGTCACAGACTGCCTTGTGTATACCTCTGAGATATATTTGTAGAGAACAGAACTAGATTTATGATATACTGCCTCCAATGTACTGCATTAAATAGTCACAGACTGCATTACGCATACCTCTGAGATACATTTGTAGAGAACAAAACTAGGTTTGTAATATACCATCTCCACTTTGTTAATGTGCAGACTAGCTGCTCAAATGGAAAAGTAGCTCTTTATCAGTTACATTATCAGAGTTTCAAACTTATATTTGGTTGAGAAAACTTTATTGGAACTGTCCAAATTTGTAATTAAATTAAGTAGAAGTGCTAAAAATATAACAAAATAAGGAAAGTCAAGCAATAATAACTTCAGCTGCTATGAAGTAATCAAACACTTTTGTAAATAGTAAAAATTGCAAAAGAAACCAGCTTATAATAAGGACATTGATAACAAAGTAATATCTTTTCTATTGCACTTGAATTCATAGATATTTTGTTGTTTATTATTTTAATTTTTCATTTCATTAAATGTCATCTTACCAGTATATATGTATTTAATCTAGTTTTGATTTAAAATACTAAATCTACAAAGTAGATGTATAAGCGCAATAGTATGTGCTGCAAAGTTAATAAAATTATATAAATTATATTCACAAGTGTTATTATAGGCAGCACATGTTGCACTTTAAAAAAAGAAAATATTAGGACTAATATATATTGTTAATATCATAATCCCTTTTTCATGAGGGTTTTTTTTTTCATGAATTTCCCAAGCATAAAATATGTTTTGGGTTTGTTAAAATTTGTGGGAATATACTGCCACAAGTAGTAAAACTGTACTTTGTGTACCATTGCACACTTGTGTAATTAAAATGTTGATGTCATCTACATGTAAGTAGCCATAGTCATGTAGATTAAAAATATGCTATTTGACATTGCAGCCCACCTGTCATGCAAGCCATATCAACTGCCACTAACTGAAAATTGAGAAATTTTTCTTTCTTGTTTTCAGTTCATTCAAGAGTACTAGTGAGAACAAGGTGTTTGTAATTGATTGATGAGTTAATTTGGGTTTTCCAATTTTAATATATTTGTGCTGGATGAATATACTTAGCAATGTTGGATGAGTATATTTAGCATTGTTGGTAAAGGGTTTAACTTAAAGTATTATGCAGGTTTGTTCTTGGCAAATGTTCTTTTTAGTGGTATTGGATAATTACTACTGTTTAAATTAATCATATCATTAAGATGGGCATATATATATGCTGATTTACACTTTGAGAAGATTGGAAATTATTCATGTTAAAATTTTGAAACCATTATTTAAATACACAGCTGATTGATACTTCTTAATCTGACTAGTAATGCTGTATATAAATACTCATTGTGTGTTGTTTTTGAAGAATTATCTAACCTTACACTTTTTCTAGGTTTAGGCTTAGTCATATTTGATGTGTATTTATAATAAAATGCATCTTGCATAACTCATAATGGGCGTATACTTTCCAACCACACAATTCTTCTTGTATCTGTTCATTGTTGCTTTTATATTGTTACAAGTTAAATAAATTAGTTTCTACTATCTATATTTAGTTGGGATTTTTTAATTTAAGAAATGATTAGTACTTGTTAAAATAAATAAGCCTCCCCCACCCCCACCCCATAAAAATAAGTGTGTATGTGATGATAGAAAATAATCCTACAATATTATCATAGAAAAAAGTATTATATTCTTCTATTTTTTAATTTTAAAATGCTGTTACAAGAATTAATTGTTTACAAATTTTATTATTACTCACTGCAACCCTTCCCTTTCAAAAAATAAATAAATAAATAAGGTGCAGGCACCAATACTAACAACCAACACAAAATTTAACATTTTAACTATATTTACTCTTTCATTTGTTTGTTGTTTCCTATTAGGCCATAAATGCTCTCTAATTTTCTAGTGCTTATAGTACTTTTTCTCATCAGAGTCAAATTTTATGTGACTGCTCTCTTCTTGTAATCCCTTTTGTCATTATTCATGGGCCCAGAAATGGTAATTAATGTTCTTATTTGATACAGCTAATTACATTTGTCTTTTACATTTTATTATCATTCTGTGAACTGCATTTATATGAATTTGTACAGAACCTTTGAAATTCTGATTAAAGTGGTGTATTTATGTGATTGCTATTTATATTTTAATATTTAATTGAAATATAGCATTAATTTTATATATATATATATATATATATATATTAAAATCCAATCATTGAACACTGGTTTGATCTTACAGATTACTGACCACTGTATTACATAATCATAGAGATATTTTAAGCATCCTATAATGTAAAAGTAAATTCACCACCTTATTACACCCTTTAGAATAGCACTGTTATAAATTATTTCATACACCATAACTTATGAACATTGTCACTCTTTTGCAGATGATGAGTTTTAGGATTTTATTTGTTTGTGTACTGTTGCAATCTTTTTACTGTCATTTAGACATTATAGCATTTGAAAGTAGACTTTGTATTGAAAATGAATTTTGACAGATTAGTCATTAAGTTTTAGTTTTATAAATATCAGAATTTTACAACTTTATCTAAAATGTGTGTGTGTGTGTGTGTGCTTGTGCGCATGCGCAAACACACACTTTAAATATAAAAAATATTCCCTTTCTGCTATAATGTAATGATATACATACCACTTAGATGTATACCATAAATTAAATATGATTGTTGAGTGAAATAGAGATAGAAGAAGAAAAGATAATTTTTTTGCCAATAATGATACATTTTTGGGAGAGTCATGCATTTGAAAGTTTATGATATATTTTTATAGTAATTAGCACTAGGGTTTGTTGTATTAGTGGGCATCATTATTATTCTTTTCCATGGAAGAAATATGTGCTAGAAGATGATTATTGTAAATGCTAGTGTTGCCTTTAAATGGATACTCCTTTTTCCAACATATGTTTTACTGTTGATAGAGAAAGTTTCTCATATAAATTTTCCTTTTGACTTCTGCATTTGAAATACTGGTTTTAAAGCATTTAAGCATCGTCCCAATTTAAGCATGGGGCAACTGGCCAGTCTTTTCTGTATCCTTTGTGCGACTTATATCTATATATATTTTATTTGATATCTTCTAGTCGCACTGAGAAATAGTGTTAATATTTTATATTTTCGTGTCAGTGTGCACCATTTTTTCAGAATTTTTACTCTTGATTTCTTTTTATCTAGCAAAATATTTTGTTTTGTTTTCTCATGTATACAATTTACTGATGATTTTATTAATTTGATGGGGTTTTTTCCTTTAAAATCATTTGTTAAGTGTGTTAGATGCTTGTGTGTAAAGTATTTCACCTATCCGTTCTATGCACTGATGTTAGTTAATTGCTGGAAAATGAGTTGTTATAGAGATGACAAGGTGTCTGCAACTTAGTATATTTCCTTTTTCATGCAGAATTTTTTTTCAAAATGACTGTAACTGGTTAGATTATGGAATTGGTTGTTGTTTTCTTCTATTTTTTAAGCTTTGTAAATCTAAATTTATGCTGAAGTTAAAATAATCTTCCAGGGGGCAATTTATGCTAGTTTTTGTTCCCAGCTTCCACATTATTTGAGCATAGTTTTTACTCTTTCCTTTTTTTAAAAAACTTATTGCTTATTTGATACAAGTTTTGTTTCAATTTGATGTTTTTCAAAGTGAAATTATAAAAATGGTTTTAATGCTGTTCCTTACTATTGCTGGTTTCACTGCTACCATGATTAAATGTCAGAATATTGTTTCTTTGAATTAAAATGTTTCTGTAATTAAATATATTTTACTCCATTGTATTGTTTTAGTTTTAAAGAGAATAATATACTATTTGTTGATTAATTAGGAAGAATTATAGTGTATAGAGAAATGGTGCTCAGAATATGTTCCTCCTATAGCATGGAGCACTAACTGAAACATCATTAAATGGGAGGGATCATTATAACATTAGACGTTAAAATTATTAGAGAGGTAAAATGTATATGAACAATAATTAACTTTTATTGTGCAGTTTAATTTTTTTAATGAAAGTTACTAATTATATATTAGATGAGGAATTGGGGTGATGGTCTTTAATGAAACTCTTCTTTATGGTGATACAGGCATTAAGAGTTGTTTGTCTTTTCTTGAGTTTTCTCATACATAAAACTGTTCTTGATAGCAGGATATCATTTCAAGAACACCTTCCTTTGCCTTCAAGCTCTGTTCATAATCATAGTTGTTATCTATGAACTGGTCCGTGGTTTGCATGTTCATGGTGATGCTGTCACTGATGAATTCTGTACTTCTCTTGTTGGTGTTTCCTTTATGCATCAGGGCTGTAGATTCACTCAGACTGTGGTGTTCTGCTAATTCTTGAAGTTCATCATTAATAAAATTCTCACCATGAAACTGCAACAACTCAACATCATCCTCATTAAGACCCTCCAGTCGCAGTTCATTAGACAGTTTGACTGTGTTTAGTATAACCAATTCCTCTTTAAACTCCTCCAAATTGCGGTATACTTCTAAACCATACCTTTTTCCAAAGTTGCTTCATTCTAGACTGCTCTGATATTATCTATGGCATCTTAATGTTTTCTTTTCAGAATTGCTTAATGGATTTTTTTTTTTGTTTAACCAATTGTTTTCTATAAGTTTCTTAAATCTGAAGTGGTAGGCCTTAAAATTCAATATGATTTTGTGAAATGGGAGGAAGCTACTATTGGAATGCAGGTTGGAAATGTCTTGATTACCAGGGTTGCCTGGAGCATTATCAAGCAACAGAGTGCTTGAGATTCAATTTTGTGTTCCTCACAATAGCACTTCACAGATAGGCAAAAATGTGAAACATCCCAATTTTGATAAATGTCATAATCATAGAGTATTTGCTTTGTTTATTTTTTCCCCCCACTTTCAACTCCTCACAAATAGCTGCAGTATTGAAAGATTGTAATAAACAGATCTTCGTGCTTCAGTACATAGCTATATTCCATTTATCCTTGGGGCATAATATGAAATTTGTTTTAAAATGTCTTTTTTGAGTGTATAAGAAATTATTTTAAATTTTTAAGCCTTATTTTTAAAAAAAGAAAAAATTCTTCTTTGTAGTTATTAAAGAGATTTAAATTATTTTAGCTTGAATATTTAGATTTAAAAAAAATAATAATTCCAGTAATTTTTTTATTTATTTTTTTGTTTTGTTTAATTAATTTACTTTTTAAATTATAGTTTTTATTTATATCATTTTCTAATAGAAGATAACCAGAAATGAACTTAACCTTCATTACAAGGAAAATATCACAAAATAATATATTAAATCTGATAATCAGTTAGAAAATACATAAATCAAGTATTTCCAAACTTTTATTAACTTACGCCAAGCTCAAATCTTTAAAACTTGTTCTTAAAGAAAAGCTAAGATCAAATGCAGTAAAGCTTACATTGCTGGTTGACACATAGGCACATCAACAACACAAATCCAGTGTTGTTCATGAATTTCACTAAAGAAATTGTTTTCTCTATATAAAAGTGTGTGTACTTCAATATAGATTATCTTTTTTTGAATCATAGACCAGACTGAATTCTGTTTATTTGATCAGGTAAGAATTTTAGCAGACTATATAATGTAATCATTTTTTTTTCACAATGACAGTTAAATTCACTCTTTTTAAATATATTTTCTATATTTCATTTGAAACAACTCAAGTTTAATCTGCATGAATAAACTTATTTTTTCGTGCACTCAAGATTTCTCTAGTATTTTAGTTACATTAGATCAGACCATTTTTTTAATGATTGATATGGCTAGTGCAGTTAGTTTAGTAAAGGTGAACATAACTGTTAATGTCACCAGAAGTTTTTGTAACTATATCATCTGTGCTGATAAAAAGCAATGTATTGTTGTGATAGTAAGTTAATTTGAAAATGCTTTTTAATATTGTCTGAAGTCTGCCAGTACAGAGTTAGGTGTTCAGAAGTTTGATTATTATAGTTTGTTGTAATGGTGTCTAAATCTTTGCTGAATCACTGCTGAAATGTGATATTCAGAAACATAATTTTAAGAAATCTCAGTTATGGAGGTTTAAAGCTGTTATTGAATTTTTGGATTTTTTTTTAATTATTTTTATTTTTAGATTTTGCTTGCAATGCAGTTTGGCCCTTTCCATTTTAAACTCCTGAGTTTATTCATTTATTTAAAATTATTTTTAAACTTGCATTTGTATTGTTTACCTGACCATTTACATTTACATGTAAGATTTTTATGCTTCTTACGACTGATGTCAATCCCCCATACATGCTTTTTTTTAAAGATTAAATTCTAATTCATAATCATAAGTTAAACCATTCTATGAATTGGATGGTTTTACTGCCATCTAAAGATATCTGGCTATTAAGAAATGTATACTCATGCATCACTTCATTCAAACATTACACATAAGATTCTCTGTAATTAACTGCACATTAAATGACAAAACTGAAGATCTTGTGCTTACAGTATTTGTCTTTGATCTCAATAGGATTCTGTTTGAAAGAATTAGGGTGCCATTTCCATTGTGTGCATTATGTGGTTGTATGAGTTGCGAGAACTTTTTTGGGTATCATGATCATGCTCTCTTCCAGCCTTGTTGCTCTACATCTCTCACAATTGTATGGATTACCTCGATTGTCTCTCAACAGTTGTATTTATATAAGCACTGAATGTTACTAATGATTGCTGTAATGCATTATTGTTTGTGAAAATATGCACTTTCATTTCCAAGAGAGTGGATAAATGTACCATACATTTACTGTCTAGTGATTATAGTTGAATTGTTTAACATGATGACAGTTTACCATTTTTATGAGTGGCGGAAGCAATTTCCACCAGTTTTTCCTTGTCTGTTTTATAGAAAAAAAATGTCTTGAAATTGTTGTGCTGCAAACTGGTTGTTAATAAATCAAAATAACAAGATTATATATTCTAATGTGAAATATGTGTAACAGGAACATAATTCATCATGATACTCTAACCTAATTGCATCTAAAACATTTTCCAGGGGCTTTTTTGTTTCTTTAATACTTGTAGGTTGTGCATTGTATTGGAAATTTCTTTTTAAAAAAAAATAATGCTATTTTAACCACCAAAGATCATTTAATTTTTTTTAATACTTTTTTTCTTACTAGTTTTCAAATTCACTTAAAATTTTAATAAATGGGTACAATGATAGCCAATGCAGCAAGCCTTTGCATTGGTAATTTTTTTCTTCTTGTTAGCTTTTATAAATGTTAACAATGGTGCTGAGATGATCTAAACTTTTATTGTTCTAGAAATTATGACAACTGCATTGTGTTGTGTCATCTGATTTAGTCAATTTTGCTGAAACCTTTAGAGGAACATGTTCACTATATTGATATGGTTTATTTATAGTTTAATTTCTTGAAGTAGCTGTAGGTTTTTGCCATTTTAAACAAATAGTTTAATGTTCTGTTTTTTAAAACAATACACTTTATTTCTTTTGCTTCTGACAATTTATGACTGTTATTTTAAGTAAAAAATATTTTAAAGTCCACAAGAGCTGAGAATTTCTCTTTCGTTCTCATACTTTTTCAGGTTTCATTTAAAATGATTGAGTTTTAGGATACACATTAATTGATGTGGATAGAGTTCCATTGTTGTTGGGAGTGGGATAGGGTGTTTGATGGTCTTTTTGTTATTTTGGTTTGTTGTTAGAGGCATGTGTGACCATTAACATTGCTCAAGTTTTCATGGAGTGACATTCTCATTCCAAATTTTGTGTGATAGTCATTGATGTGTTTGTGGCTTCAGAATACATTTTTTTTCTCTATTTTGTGAACTCTTGTGAGAAATTATTTAACTTTCTTCTTTGTCTTTAAAAAAAAAACAAAAAACTACAGTGTATGATATTCTGTAAAATGTATTTGAAGGTGCCATGTTTCAAACATAATATTTCATTCTGTTAACATGCAGTTCATCGAATGTTGGCACACTTAAAAATTTCCTTTTGTTTTTTTGGAATATGTGATATAAACATTTGTTTGCAGCATTTCTTTTTTCCTTTTTGCATGACACAGACCTCTGCTTTGATTTCATATTTGTATCTGGAAACATTAAAGTCTTAAAATCAGCTATGCTTTTGGCCTCCTTTTTTCATTACATGTAATTTGATATTTTACATTAATTCTTTTTTATCTCATTATGCACATAATTTATGTTTTTGTTTCATTCCTAAATGTAACTTTATAATTTGTGTGTTTTTTTTCATTCTTACAGTTAACTTACTTATATGTAAAACATTATCTTGTAAAATATTGTGTCGAGTGTTTCGCATGTTCAATGATTGTATCTAAAAACTTAAAATATTACATAAAGTTGATTACCTATACACACAAGCATAAAAATTAATTGTGATAAAGCAATAGTCATTTATTGTTCTGTCGTTTGATAAATTTAGATAAGAGATTTTTTTATCATTCCATAGATTTGGTGCTGGGAAAACATATTTCTGGGATGTAATTTTGTCCACCTTTCTGTTTCTTCCACTTCCCATGATATATGAACACTTCAAGAGGATGACACATGGAAAGACCATAGTTAAAATTATCCCAACCTTAGTTACAGTTCATATATTCTGCCCAAAATTGGAAAGTTCAAGATTTTTCTTAGCACTTGAAAACATCTATTTAATCCTGTCATCATTCACCTGAGCTATTTTACACTTCCTTCAAGGGTGAGGGAAAACTCTTGCTTATACATCCTTTCATTATTAGTACTTATACTACTGTGCTACTGAAATGCAGTATGGTGAATTGAGATTATTCTCCGTTAATATTGATATAAGACAGGCATGTAGGGAGAGAGAGAGAGATGAGATATTGGTAAATATCTACACTATTAGGGAGGTGTAAATATTTTTAGTATAAAGTCATTTTGCACAAATGTTTGTGCATCTTAATAACAGGATTTATTTCATGTTTAATTAGACTCATTACAATTAACATAATGCTGTATGCTGACTTGTTTGGGTCATGTTCTTAAGTATATGTAATTAAAAAATAATTTTTATATAGGACATTTAAAAAATAAGTATTCATGTTAAAAGGAACTTAAAGAAGGATGTGTACATAGAGACACTCTTATTAAAAATATATTTTAAAATAGATACTGTTTCATTTCCCTCTGTTTAATATACATACCTTTGAGCTTGGCATCTGGAAAATGGACAGTCTTTACAAATTAAGTATAATATAAATTAATACTTTAATTATTAGTATGAATACAATTTAGATGTGGATCAGACAAGAGGAAACTTCAGCACCTCATCAAAGCATTATCCATAGACCCAGGACTATCACATTCTAAATGATTTATTATCTGTTTAAGTCATTACCATTATTATGCCTCTAAGCTTGGATAGGGGTGGGTCTCCTAATTAAGTGTCTAATGATTTTACATTATTTAAACTTTGGTCCTACCCCTAACCAAACTATGAATCCAATGTATGGTCTATGAATAAAATCCCTAACCCCCAAACTATGAATCCATTGCATCGGTTTCGAATATAAAACCCTAAAACTATGAAAATCAGTCGTATAGGCTATGAATAAAGTAGACAAACCTAAAGAAGAAAAATAAATTTAAGAAAATAATCCATAGAAATAATATAATCAACTATAATAATTATAGTGCAAACTTTCTTATAAATGAACAATGATAAACTGTGTGCCATATTAATGATCAGTGTAGCAGTTGGATAATTAATATGTTCATATGTTATGATTCAAAGATACAAAATAGTGCTGAGTAGTGGTAAGATTAGAAATGAGTAAATAAATTAATAATTTTCAGATTACCTGAAGTAATGAGTAAACAGCACAACTGATAAATCGTCTTTTATTTTACAACCTATGGCAAATGTTATGTGTGGAGCCCCTGAGGTAAATGAATTGTAAAAAAGGGCCATGAGCAACAAAAAAAAATGTTGAGAACCATTTAACTCGAAGTCCTGGTTACTGATTAATCTTCGTTAAAAGAAACATCTTTGTAAACCTGATACTATCAATTTAAATTATTTATCACATTTCAGAAATGAATGGCAGTTTAATACACTTCCTGTTTTACTTGACACTTTGTGTTTTAATTATAATTATTTATTGGAGAGCAGAAATGGGGTTCTCTTTAGTACCAGTTTTATAATTTAAACAAATAGTCAACCCATACGTCCAGACAGTTTTTTATTTGCAAGATGCAATTTTACAGCTTTATTTTTAAAAACAGTTTATGTCACTGGCATTATCAACATTTACACATATAATACTAATAGACACGTGTCTTAACCAGCTAAATTTTATATTGAAATATTTTATTTCTTTGCAATGATCAGTTTGACATCCGTAGTCTTGACTAGTCATTTCTACTTGCAAATGGTTTGCCAGCAATTCATGGAGTAAAATGTTAAGTGGAAGGATGAGATTACATTATACTTGTGCTAGGATTGTGTAATGCTTTAATAAAATGAAATATTGTTTGAATTCACTGCTTAATTCAATCAAATTAACCAGTTGAATAAGTTGCCTTTTCACCCTTGTTATAGACTGCCACCGATTTCCAGTTATGTCATTAACCTAATTATATTAGTTAATACTTAATTATAAGTTTAATATATCTTTCTAATGTGAAATGATGGATGATATAAAACAATTATGTTCATTATAATAAAAACTACCCATTGATAAACTCTTCACAGGGATTATAATTCATTATTTAAAACATTAGGTAAGACCACTCAAATTTTGAAGTCTGGCCAAATAAGTTGATACTTGCAGGTTATGTTATCTACCTCAAAGTAAGTTTGCTACAAAATTTTGGAGCTCTAGCTTTAATAGAAAAATAGTTATGACAGTTCAAAGTTTGGCATAAATTGCAGAAAAACACGGATTTCATGAAACCCCCTTTTGAAATGACCACACAACAAAAACTATGAAACATATACTGCTCATCTTTGCCATTTCAACTCTCTGTAACACAAATATATTGCTGAAAGGATCACAGATGCAAAGAAAATGAAATACATCCTCTCAAAATAGCATTTTGTTCAAATTTTTAAATGGCAAGTGGTCAAAAACTGAATAAAAAACTGAACTCTTTAGGAGTCTTGTAAAATAAAAACTATTTCATGTACAACATCCAAATTTGGCATACTTGCTCTTTGGGGTATAGACATTTACAAGATAAATTTTTCGACAATCTTTTTATATAGATTTAGAAATATAACATCTTAAAAATATAGTTTCATGCAATACATTCTCATATAATCAATAATGCTCACTTGTTGAAGAGGAAAAAAGGTAAAACAAAACATTTATTATTATAATGCAGTGTTTCTAATTTCTGTAACTGACAGCCTGATCATTCTAATAAAGTTATAAATTATATTTTGCACATACTTTAACAATAACTGAATAAGTTGAATAACGCTCACCATATGTCATAACATGAAGTGTCCATTTATGTACCTAGATCAGTCCTGTAAATCCTGTTCAACCAATTTCTTTGCTTGTTATGAACTGCATTGCCAATAACTAGTTAGTAGGTTTATTTAATTTAATTTAATTTAATCTTTTCACTTTGTGATATTAGATGCATTCACACAAACAATCACACATATGCATAAGCATACTTTGATACACCCATATTCATGTACACATATGACTGGAATAAAAATTATAAACAGACATTGCTCTGATTTTAATTCTAGCAGAAAAGTCTCTGATAAGCATCCCATCATGCCAGAACTCCCCATCTCTCTTTCTCCACTTGCCAAATCCTATTCCTAGGTAGAACTTCAAAATCACTGTCAAAGACATAGCAGATGTTATCTGCCTTTTGGCCACCTAAAAATATTGTCTTTGCCACTGTTAGTACACTACTTGTCATGAATTTGATTTCTTCAGCATCCTTGTTATGAACAAGTAGTACCTGCCTAGGTAAAAGTGATAGTCGTAAAATACCACCAGTCTGATCCTGATGGGAGAATGTTAAAATCTGAAGACTAGATGTTGAATGGAACTTCACTGTCACTTAGTGTCAGTGTTTTCAATCTCAGACAGACTTTCAGTGTTGCTCTCAATGTAGTCAGAACAGTCATTCACCCTTTTATGCTTCCTTCCTCTGGTACTTGTGGTGGCACAAACTTTCTTCAGAGAGTTCAGAATCCTCTTCTCCAAATTTGAAGAAATTTAAGGCATAACTCATCCAAAGGTATCCTGGTAGTCCTGAGCTCAGGTGCAGATTTACTTAAAACCACTTTTTCTTGGTCCACAAGAGCTTTTATTGAAACTTCTCTTTCTTGGAAGTGCATTTAGAGAGGAGGCTGACAAGCTCCGCTGCACTCTTGCAAGGGCCACCAAACTTGTCCACTGCCTCAAGGATGGCTTCTTTATTCCTTTGGAGTTTTTCTTGCCACTTCCTCTCCTTCATGTCACTTCTGCTCTATTGCATCATGGAGCTCCTGAAGAACAATAAGTTCCTGCTTACTCTTATCTTTTCTCATCTGTGGCCCAAGATGTTTCGCTTGTTGCATTAGTTTAGCCTGCTCTGATGTAGATTTTCTTTCCAGCTACTTAGACAGTGTTGAATTTCTCTTGATCATATTCAGGGTTGAGTGATGGTATTGACTGCCATGATGACTTTTAAGCTTAGAATAATCTAGGTCAGCAAAACATGCCTCACCAAACAAGTTAGTCAACTGACAGTAAGCCATCTACTGCCTCTCCTCCTTACTCGGCACAGAACTGTACTTGCCACCTGGTAAGAAATCAACAAGCTGCCTCTCTGTTACTGTGACAAACTCCTCTGCAAGAGCTTTCAGAATCATTCCAAGCAGCTGCTGGTGTTCGATTTATAGTTTTTGAGCCACTGGCAGGACATTCTGGCACAACCTTATTACAAAGTCGCAACATTTCCAGTGTATGGCACCCACCATTTAGCAGCAAGTCTGGGTCCTGTAATGTTGAATACATTGGCTGGATGAAGGTATATTGATCCAGGTAATGTATATCACTGGGCATTGTGTTGAGCAATGGGCAGTTGGCATCTGCAAGGACACTCATCTGTTTTAAATTCGATGGTTCTCGTAGTTTGGAAAAGTTGAGGATATCTTCTCTGTGATATACAAGTCCAGCAGCAGCATCAAAAAGGTTGTTAAATCTGTTTGCCCTGAAACTTGATACTGACTGGTCTTCTTCATGGAAGTGCAGAAAGCTGACCAATCTCCATGACATCCGTTCTTTTCATCCCCATGTAGATCGAGTGTGTCACATGCCATCCATACATACCTGGAACATTAGTAAAACTGACATCATTTAATCAATCTTTTAAATTTAAGAGTTGTCAAATTTCTCAGTCAATATATCTGATTTCAATATTTTGTATTAGCATTAGTTTCAATGTGACATACTGTAATTGTTTAATAACAATTATGATAAGTAATTTTTAATAAGTGCTAACAGCTTCAATTACTTACCTGCATACAGCATCTACAGTAGAAGGTTACTGAAGTTGTTGAACGCTGGCAGATTTTCTCATCCCAGCTTGCCATCCAGTTCATTTTCCTTTGCAAAACATAGTAGCTGTTCACCACCAAGTGCTTTCATTACATCTGCTAATCTAAGGTCTTCCAATAGTTGCTTGTTTTGAGAAGCAAGCTTGCTGCCTTACTTCTAAAGATGTTTTTCCTTCCTTTCTTGTTCAAGCATAGATGGTAGGCACTGCAGCTCTAAAGTATTTTGAAGGTATTTCTTCTACAGTCTCTCCAGTCGGTGATGCCATTTGACTGCTTCAGCCACACAACTTTCGTGAATGAATCAAGCTTGAACTCAAATATGCTTCTTGTACTTTAGAAGATTTTAACTTTGAAGTCAGTGCAGCTTTTTTTTTCTTTGAGGCATTGTACTGCACAGTTTAGTGACACAACTGTCTCTTTTTCAGTTGTCAGTGCCTCCCTTTAAGACTCGGAGCTCACCTTTTGCAATTTCAAACTGAAACTGTATAGACTGGGTTACACCTTCAGGAAAAGATTAAACTTCGGCAGAAACTAATTGCACATTGGCTGCAGAGTTGATGCAGCAGGACTATGACACTGTGCAAGCATTGCTGATGAAATAGTATTTACAACTGTTAATTTATTCGGGTGGGTAAACTTAAACATTTCATAACGAAATTTGCATTTTCTTTATAGTTATTAGGTCGTTTAGTCATGCAACGGATTAAATATATTTTAAGTAAACAAAAATGGATTATTTGCATAACATTGTATAACGTTACTAGCATTTTTTTATATATAACACAAGTAGCATTTACTAGGCTTACTGTTGTAAAATCTACGTCTTACTCTTAACACACTTTCAATGTAAATTGCAAGAAAGCAATTTTTAAATTAAAAAAGTACAAGTTTGTTATAAAACTATTGTTATTATTTTTGTCAATATATTCCACAGTGCACACATGCATAAAAGTTGGAGAGGAAGAAGAAAGATTTATTTCCCTTACAATGTTTCCGGAAGCGTGTTGCCAAGAAAAAATGGTCGCGCATAGAGACCGCTTGTTTTAGTTACCACATTCAATTGATTTAAAATTGAATCAATATTCCCGCACCCACTGAACAAACACGTACTGTCCTGAAATAAATTAACAGAATAATACAGCAATTACATTATTCGTTTGTTTGTTTGCATGCTTTATATGACACCTTCCCAATCTCTCAGTGAGAGCGTCATTCGCAGCGTCAAACAGCATTGCTAAGGAGTACACGCTTGCTTGTTTAATATTGTTGTAGGATGACTTCTACAAATTCTGTGGTAAATTCAGTGGCAAAAAAATTGTAAGTATTTCTGTGGTATAAAATGAGATTAGTTCGCATTAAGCATTTTTACACTTCTGTCTAAATTCCATCTGGCAATCTGCGCAAGGGGTAGGCTATAGTAGGCCTCTTGAAAACCTATTTGAACTGACATTTAAAAACAATACACATTTTATCTTTAAAAGATCGATTTACCTGAGCAACAACAAAAATATTTTATTTAAAAATTAAGTACCTCGCTAATGCGTCTAATGATATAAATGATATATATAAATTTATATTTAATTGCCAAATTGGAATGGTTGGATTGTAGCCTATCTTTTGTAAATAAAATATATTTATTTTAATAAATATTAATACGTAGTTTTAGTTTCTGTTTGGTACATCGGGCAAACAACAGTAAAACACTCAAATTTAAGTATATTTTTCAATAACCATCACTTAGTGGAAAAATCGACAGACAACAAGTTAATTATGTGTATGCATTCTTTAACGGTTTATACAGTAGCAGTTGTCGTTACCATTACAGGAAAAAACTGAGACTGAAAGGATGGCATTAAATCATATCTGCTTTTAGGTGACAGATTGATCAATAATGATAAAATATATTTCATGAAATGAATTATAAGCCACACTACAGCAGTTATAAATTTGTTGCCATTTAGGAGCATCTCAAGTGTAAACAAATAAAGCATGAAATATTCACATGATATATTATTGGTATACGCTGTAACACTCTTATATGTGTGTGTGTGTGTGTGTGTGTGTGTGTGTGTGTGTGTGTGTGTGTGTGTGTGTGTGTGTGTGTGTGTGTTGGGTCTTGGAAATGAGGAATTAACAAAATACATTCCAAAATTAAGCACTAGTCAGAGTTAACCCAACGATCTTATGACTTACCCATTACTCTCTGTGCAGTGAATCAGACTACTGTCCTAGTCTTTTGCAATTACTGACTTTGTACTTATTTATTTCTGATAAGAATAAATGGATAAATGTACTGATAAAGTATAGATAGAAAGAATGATATTAAAGTACTATAATGTGACTAATATCTAGAAGCTAATTTAAATTGAAGTTTGTGTAAGCATTATTATTATTATTATTATTAGTGTTGTTGTTGTTGTTGTACATTTAGTTATCAATAATTTGCACTTATGAAAGTAACAACAATAAATTTTAAGTTATATATTAGTTTTTATTACATCGACTACTTTATTATGCAACTCAGCATGCATTCAACAATTCCCTTAAATATTACCTTTCTTAAATTAATGATTTGTATAAAAGAAATAACTAAACTAAAACTTTTTAAACAATT
Organism: Sinotaia quadrata; assembly: GCA_028829895.1. Taxonomy (NCBI): domain Eukaryota; kingdom Metazoa; phylum Mollusca; class Gastropoda; order Architaenioglossa; family Viviparidae; genus Sinotaia; species Sinotaia quadrata. The sequence continues at coordinate 29,197,664 of CM054182.1, forward strand.
TTATTCCAGAAAATATTATTTTGAGATAAAACGATTAGAGGATGGCTTTGACCTATCAGACATCCATCAGCCATTGCTTGACCACCCACCACTCAAAGCAGTAAGTAGCTTTTCTTTTTATGACTTCAGACTATGCGCATGAGAATAAAATTTAGCACTTTGAATTGTTTTGAAATTCTCTATAATAGAGGGCCATCACTTATTGTATGAAATGTAGCTCATGTATTTATCTGTCATATCAACACACCTTCTGGATTTGTTGAGCTGTTTATATTTTTTATTGAATGTTTTAATTACAGTAAATATAATTTGCTAAATAATAGTCAACATTTGTCAAGATTAATTTAATCTTAAGTACAGTATTTATCTAGACCCTTTTAATCTTAAGTATCCAGTATTTGCCTAAACTCTTACCTTACTGTGTTGTCTGAAAAGGTATATTATTGCGATTGCAAAAGTATTTGGAGTTTGGGTACCATCATTTATTTCATAAAGCTATCTCAAACTTTGAAATATACTATGCTAATTGTGAGTCAGAATTTAAATTATTCACAAAGAACTTCCATTTTGTAATTGGATATAATGCTGAATGATACTTTGACATATGAAATACACTGTTGAATATTAGCCAGGCTATCATCATGGCTGTGTAATTCTGCAGATAGTAGACAGATAGGCCCTGCTGTGTATTAGCCTGGCTATCATTATAGCTGTGTAATTTTGCATATAGTAGACAGATAGTTCCTGCTGTGTATTAGCCAGACTATCATTATAGCTGTGTAATTTTGTAGATAGTAGGCAGTTCCTGCTATGTATTAGCCAGGCTATCATAGCTGTGTAATTCTGTAGATAGTTTCACAGATAGACTCTGCCTCTTTTCAAGCAAAACTACAGGTTCTCAGTGCAACACTCTATAGTACAGTATTGAGGATTTTTTTTTAAAAACAACTTTCAATTTAAAACAGTTTTGTAAGAAAATGATTTCTCAGTGTATTTAGTGTGTGTGTGTGTGTGGGGGGGGGGGAGCAGTTATAATCTTAGTGGCCACACTCCAGTGCATTATTTAGTGACAGAGTCTCAGGTAAATGTAAATTATAACCCTAATTCTACAACCATTACTGTACAAACAATGTATTACTTTTTTAAAAGAAAATTCATATATGAATTAATAAAATGTATTCATACTAAATTAAATTTACCAGACAGCTTGTTCCCTAATTAATAATTAGGCCTTAACTCCAACAGAACTTGATTTAAACATGTAGAATTTGATACCAAATAAAGAAAAACAGAACTAGAATTGTTTCAGCCAATATCATTTCATTTTATATAAATAATCTTGTTTTGCACTGTATGGCCACCTAACAAACTTGTAGAACTTGATGTCGAATAAAGAAAAACAAAACTTAAATTGTTTTGGCCATTATCTATAAATAATATTTCATAATTTGTTATTCTGCACTGAATGGCCATATAACAAGCGTTGGACTTCAGTAAAATAACATCATCAGATTTATCTCCACAGAAAATATACTTCTCATCTTTCTTTGGGTATTTAAAGTAGATAATAAGATATGCATGATTTTAAGATTATAGCAATATAAAAAGTATATTACTTTAATTTAAGATTATAAATTTTAACATAATAGTTTCATATATATTATATTATTAGTAATAAAATATTTATATAAATAAAAGAAACATGAAAAAATATCTTTCACAGTGTAAATATGCCATGAATTTATATTACCAGCACATATGGCCTCGCTTTACATGTAACTTATTCAAGGTTTTAAAGCGGTGTTTGTATTGAAAGAAGTAAATGTGCTATCTCAAACAAGTAAGATTGAAAGCAAAATTAATAATTTAATTTGTTATAAAATCTTTACAACTCTAATAATTATTGAATAGTACTTTTTTAATTTGTTTCCTGATCATGCTGTTAAGAGTGTTGGGTCAGATTCTACAGATTTGATCATGCTCTTAATGTGTCCAGTTAAATTCTATAGATTTGATCATGTTGTTCGAATGTCCAGTTAGGTTCTACAGATTTGATCATGCTGTTCGAATATTGTCCGGTTAGATTCTACAGATTTGATCATGCTGTTCGAATATTGTCCAGTTAGATTCTACAGATTTGATCATGCTGTTAGAATGTCCGGTTAGATTCTACAGATTTGATCATGCTGTTAGTGTGTCCAGTTAGATTGTGTGTCTGGTTAGGTTCCACATATTTGATGCTGTTAGTGTATCCAGTTTGATTGTATAGATTTGACTTAGTTGTTAATGCATTAGTGTGTCTAATCAGTTAGAATGTGGAGTTATAAATATTATTGTAAACCTAAGATTTAAGTATAATTGAAAGCTATTTATCATTACCTTTTAAAACTGGTATTCTAGGATAAACAATCAGTAAATATTTTGTGAATTTATTATCAGTCTTGAACCTAAGCATCAGATATATAGCATGACTTTTATGTTTTAAATAGCTAAAACATTACAAATGCAGTTATTGCCTTGTGAGACAAATGGAAAATAAATTTTAAAATATAAAATAAAATAAACCAATCTGGGGAAAGTACAATATTTCAGTAAATCACTAACAAGTTATTTTTTTTAATGCAATTATAATCATATGAGACAATTGTAATCAACAGTACAATGCTGAATGCCTCAACAAACTCAGTTTATTGTCACTGTATTGTTGCAAATATCATGGATAATCATTGTTTGTTTTGTTCTTTAACAGCAGATATTTTATGTCTCGTTGATCATTTTAAAAGAATTTTACATTAATTTTTGAATATGTATTGTTGTTTTCTTAAAAACTACATATTTTGGAGATGTCTGACCATTATTAATATTGAGCATAGTTCTGTATTTAGTTCAGCATAGTTCTGTATTTGAGGAGCAGTTTTACTGAATGTTGTCATTACATATACTTAATATAAATATTATATATCGCATATGTACAGTGCATGTTTTAAATAGCTGTTAAAAGCTTTAATCAGTTGTAAATCCTACATAGATGACAAGGCATTTGCTCAGTTTTTGCATTACATTTTTTCACTCTAAATATTTAATAGTACAGACTACACATACTATAAACTTAATCATTTTAACAGTATAATGTTAGGCGCTTTGATTAGTTTGTATAGTACTTAGTAGAAAGCTTTGTAAAAACTGTCTGACTAATATTTGATGCTGTGATCACTTAGTGCAATGCATATTTCATGTAAACTGCTGTGTTGTTCAGACAAACATTATGCAATGTTTGGCAATGGTCCAATTAGGGTTGCAAGCCAAAAGCTTTGTTGGATTCAAGGAAGTCAGAAATTTGATTGGCAAAGCAGAACATTAATAAATTATTATAATTCTGTTATCTTTGAAAAGAATTGTTATTGACCACAGATCTGGTGCATTTCATTGAATATTTTCTTTAGTGTGTTTGATGTTCAGTTGGTATGGTAACACTAATACATTAAAGATTTGTGTGTCTGTGTGTATGTTCTCTCTGTACACATGTACATATACATATGTAATCATACTTTATTTTTTAACATGGTTCATTATAGTTAATACAAGTTATTTTCTTTAACCCTTTTAAAAGTTGCTTGCATGTTTTTGTACTAATAGGTAAACTAACAGAAAACATTAATATATTTATTCACACACACACACACACACACACACACACACACACATTAATGAACAGTTTGTATGCTAATTTAAACTCTTATTAACTAATTAAAAAATATGGCAACAGTACATAAGATGATAGAATAAATTAATGCTGTCTCAATGTATGAATTTACACCCATTTTCCACTTACAGCATTAGAGGTACTGTTCCCACAAAACACTAAAGGAAGTATTTGCTTGTGATAAACATGCCATCTTACTTTTAACCTTATGCAATCTGTCATGTGCAAAATTGTCAAATTGCTGCCATCTGAATTGTTGTACCCAAATGGCCTAGCAGAGATAGAGTGACACTTTTACTTCTCAAATGATCATTAACTAGTACAGTGATAAAAAAAAAAAAAAAAAAAAAAAAGAGGCCTACATGAGCTATATGCATTTTTAATGTTGCTCTTTCTAAATGCCATTTAATTGAAATGTCAGTTTGTTGTGGTGGACACATAAGAATATTAATGAAGTCTAACTACTCTTTCTAATTGCCATTTAACTGCAGTGTCAATTTCTTGTGATGGAGACAAGACTGTCATTGAAATCTATGTGCACTTCTAGAAATCCAAAAATTGCATTGATGTACCAATGTCCTAATGTGTTACTGTAAAGCAACACAGTATCACTGTAGCATATTGTTATGTGTGAGTGCAGGAAGAGAGAAAGATGAGAAAAATAGGTGTTGGTTAATTACTTCCTTGCCTGCTTACTGGAAACTAATCCCGTCTCTTGGCCATATGCACACACAATTAATAAACAGATGCAAGGACACACAATGAAGGTAATGCATCACAAACTGTCTAGTCTTAGGGTAAACATGTAATAATTAACAACTAACTCTAAGCCCCCAGATTCCCATGGTGAATGAAACCCCTTTTACAAATACACACATAACATAATGGGACGAATTAATGAGAGTCAAGATTATGATTTTAAAGAAATTTTTAAAATGGAGAAAATAAAATAGGAAGCAATGAAGTAAATATATAAGTAATCAGAATAAAATGTATTTCTTTAGTGTCATTACAATTAGTGGGGGATTTTACTGCACATATTGTAACTATGGTGATAACAGCAATGCAAATGCAGTGCAATGCAATGCAATGCAATGTTGTTTGAGTGTTCTCTTTAACTTATGTGGACCAGAAGAAAGCCTGTCCCTCAGCTTGAATACTGCATCGGTGGTTTAGCCCCTGGGTCATTAAGTATGAAGTGTGGTTAGACATCTTTCTTGATGCGGACCAACGAAATACATAATGGTAGCAATTAATCAGCTCTTTTTTCTCATGGGCTCCTGAGTGTCCAAGGACAGTCCTCTCACACAGACATTAAGATTTTGTACAGCAGCCTGAATGAATGACAAACTCGACCAGGGGTTATGTAACTGGCACTTTGGGAAGCTCAAAGTTTAAGTCTAATTAATAATGTCAGGGCTTCAAGATAAAAACAGTATTTATAAAGATTTAAAGTAACAAAGTTAAAACTATTATGACTGTTTAAATTATTATTATTATATTTAAAATACTATTATGAATTAAGATAATCTTATCTTTTATTATCTTAATAAAAGCATTAGAAAGTGGGCGGACATGCCACAATCACTTATATGATTTCTTTCTAAATTGCATGTTATTGGTCATGCATGACCTGTAGCTAGTTATTCAACTTGTGAACAGTAAAATCAAATTAAAAATATTATATATTTAGCATCTTGGAAGGGTGTATATTTGAATAAAATTATATAAAAAGACATGATAATATAAGGCATATAACTATTGATTATTTTATTCATTTAGAAATACACTTTCCAGTGAAATTGGTTAATTAATTAATCTGAATATATCCTTAAATATTTGTCTTGCTTTAGTAAGTATTGCACCTTAAACTATTAGTGTAATAACCTATGTGAAACAAATGATGTGCATTAAAATAAGAAAGATGGTTCTGTTCTTATATCTTAGTTGTTGCTAGAACAACTGGGATCCTTGGCCATAAAATCAGCTCAGTATGCAAACCATGCGGTAATTATTTTAAACCTCTTGAATCTTGCCACCAGCATTGCCTCACACTTTTCTGTGCCATAGTTGTCTGTTAAGGTCATGCATTACTAGTGTGTGTGTGTGTGTGCGTGCGTGCGTGCGTGCGTGCGTGCATGTGTGTATGTTTCAGAGATACACCTTACATTTGTATCACATCAAATGTGTAGTGTCTGAGTATGTCTGTCTCGGAGATACACATTACATTTGTATCACAGCATGTATTAGTCTGAATGTATGTATGTGTGTGTGTGATCTAACAGTTTTTATTACATCAATCTGTATCCATGTTTCACTATCTCAGAAGTCTACTTTAAAACTCTTGCATCACATTATCTACAAGTCTATTTAGTTTTATTTGTTTATATGCATGGTGTGTGTGTGTGTCTCATCTAGCACTAATGGCAGTATAATGACTAGTATTACATTATGTCTGTGTACCTCTGTCTCAGAGGCTCACTTTATGGTATGATGGTTTGTATCACTTTGTTTACCTGTGTACATCTATCTCAGATGCTCACTTTACAGTATAATGGCTTGTATCACTGTGTATCTTTATACCTCTGGATCAAAGGCTCACTTTACAGTATGATGGCTTGTATCACTTTACTCTGTGATTCCATGTACCTCTATCTCAGAGGCCCACTTTACAGTATGATAGCTTGTATCACTTTACACTGTGTATCCATGTACCTCTATCACAGAGGCCCACTTTACAGTATGATAGCTTTTTATCACTTTACACTGTGTATCCATGTACCTCTATCCCAGAGGCCCACTTTACAGTATGATGGTTTGCATGACCGAGCACTCAAGCACTACTTCAGCAACCCTGAAGTACGGATCAAACTCACTCATCTTGACTTGGTAAGCTCTAGCCTTAGTTTCATGCACATAGACAATATCTTTAATCTTATGTAATGCATGATTCATGGTAGCAAATTTTAGTTTGCACCTAAGAGATTGTTGTAGAAAGCACTGAATACATGTTCTGGCAATAAAACGTTTCTTTTATTGGAAAGTGTATTAGGTTGTGTGTACTAGATTAAATGGCTTATGTTTGATTGATTAGAGTGAATTTCACAGTAACCGTTAATGGTGGATCTGACTTTTTTCTTTAAATCTTTTTCTGAATTGGTGCAACATGATGATATGCTCTTTTCTACCCTGAGTTGTTTTCTTCCCCAGTATTTAGAATTATATTAGAAAATATTGTAATATAAGTTTGATATAACAATGGCTGTAGAAAATATTGTAATATAAGTTTGGTATAACAATGGCTGTAGAAAATATTGTAATATAAGTTTGGTATAACAATGGCTGTAGAAAATATTGTAATATATGTTTGGTATAACAATAGCTGTAGAAAAGTTGTAATGTTGTAGATTTCTCCTTTACCCTAAGTCATTTATTTTTGTTTTGTCATTAATATCTCCCATTTAGAATTAGGCATTTGTTATTTACTTTGATACTTTGATTTCAGCAATGACTTTAGGAAAGACTATAGTGTTATAGATTTACTCTTTACCATGAGATAATTATTTTTGTTTTGTCATTAATATCTCCCATTTAGAACAGATAGTGATTTGTTATTTAAACCTAGTTACTCTATGTTCAGCAATGACTTTAGGAAAGACTATAGTGTTATAGATTTACTCTTTACCATGAGATAATTATTTTTGTTTTGTCATTAATATCTCCCATTTAGAACAGATAGTGATTTGTTATTTAAATCTAGTTAGTATGTGCCAGGCAGAAAAGGAGTGAATTAATATTTTTTTTTCTCTCATATTGTGCCAAAGGAGTGAATGATAATGAAAAGATTGGTATATTAGATGTACTCAATAATATGATATATTTATAATTTTTATTATTCATGCATTTATATATATTTATAATGTACAAATCTTATCTTGGTTTGCATAATGTCTCTTTTTATCTTGCTTATAATATTTTACAAAATATTGTATGTGCAAACAATACTTGGAAGTATTTCTACTCTATAAAAATAAATTAAAGAATCTTTAATCTGTGGTACTTATACATTTGCTATAAGTTTCTTTGTACTATTTTGCTTGTATGCTGTGAGTGATTTTGTGTATGGATATATGTACATGTATTTGTCTATGTACACTTAGATATACCTATAATATATATTTTTTTCATGTATCAATAATTCTTTTTAAAACAAATTATCTCTAGCCTGTTCATCACATGCATAATCCCAGAGAACAAATTATAAAGAAGCGTCTGCATCGTCAGATGAAAAAGCATCATTTTCTGGTGAGTATTAGGTATAGCCTAATGTGCACTTTAAAAAATTTTTTTTAAATCAATACAACAACCATCTCAAGACAGTGATGAAAAGATTTATTTTAGTTATGTATATCAAATCTTTTTATGATAGAAGTAATTTGTTTAACCATACATATTCTGTATTTAGAGTTTGGGTTCTGAAGATAAAAGATATTTTAATTAATTCCTGATTGAATGCTAATTTTGTGATTAAACTGCAACAACTTCTTCAGTTTACATTCATTAATGTTGTCAATTATTTGATATATGTGTACTTAAAGCTGACAGCTCCAGACCTGCCTCCAGATCCTAAGGTAAACTGCACATATGTATGGTTTGGTTTGTTTACCACAGCAGTGCATCCACTGCTGTTCAGCTTTTGTATGATTTCACTCTGCCTTTAACTTTAACAACATGAACTTAACATTCTTTCTGTCTTTTTGCATGGCATTTGTCATACTACCAGTTGATTTCACAGTGCATAGTACTTTAAATTAAATAACATTCCTTCTGTCTTAGGCATTTGTCATACTATCAGGTAATTTCATTATGCATTCTTTTATATTAAATCACACTATTTCTTTGTGGTGTGGCATTTTCATGCTAGGTGTTTGTGCTTTATAATAAAAGAAAAAGGAGAAACAAAAAAAAAAAACACCACCATCCAGACATCAAATATTACTTCTGTTTATATATGTCTCATCTTTTTGTGCTAATATGCTATAGTTTGTCTCCAGAGACATTTGCAATAAAAGCAGGTGGATTAAGTAAGCAAACAAAGGGAAGTAATCATATTTTAGTTGCATGCAGGTGCACAGCATTTGGGGTGATGCCATGTGTACAGTATATTTGCTCTGTACATTAATGAAGGGAAGCTTCTCTCTGCTTATTGTGGTGTGTGCAGAGTGATTTATGACTGACAGTGGTTAGAATTTGTGCAGATAGTGCTTCCATTTCATTGTATGGTTTCATTAGTGTGTTTGTTTATATTTCCATGAGTTTTTCAAGCAGATAACTGAGAGGAAACATTGTGCACTACACTGGCTGTGCATGATGTTTTGTTTCTTAACACATTTGTTGTTGACACCAATTATTAACATCGCTTGGAATATTAACAGCAGAATAAGCAGTGTTCCTATTTCAGATTTGAGCACTAAGCGAGTGATGACTAATTTATCCGAGATTGAATTACTGGTGATTAAATCACTGACTAATATTTATGCAGCTATGGATGAAAGGTACTAAGATTTATCAGTCAGCATGACATTAATTGGAAATAATTAAGAGTCCTTAGACAGAGACAGAACTATCTGCATTCAGAGGTTTGTGACTAAGTGATTAAGATTAGTTGAACTGATCTGAGATTGAATTTACTGATAGGTGAATCATTGGCTTGAGGTTAAATTGAACTGATCTGAAACTGAATTTACTTACAGGTGAATCATTGGTTTGAGGTCGAGGTGAACTGATCTGAGATTGAATTTATTGATGGGTGAATCATTGGCTTATAGTTTTACATGGTTGTGAATTAAATATATGTGGCTGTGTTGACCAGTACTGAATGATTCAGACTAAATTTGGGATAAAATAACTAATTTTGTTTGAAATAATTAAAGATTTAATCATTTCTGATTGGTTACAGGCTAATACAGTAAGTAAATATTTTTCATATCAAATTGTTTATCATAAATAATATGAGAATTAAATGATTAGGGTTTGATATGATTCAACATTTGTTATATTTTTGCTATTAAATAATTCTCTATAATTCTGATCTTAATCTTATAGTTTCAGTATTTATGTAATTCTCTGTAATTATAATTTTCTGACATTTAATGTATGTTTATGGTAAACTTCTACATATGTATAATGCAGTCATGGGATGTTTTTGTTTCATTTTTGTCTCTCTGCATGTGTATCTCAAATATTTTGTCATTTACTTTGAAGGGAGACTGTCTCTATAATTCCTTGCTTTGAAAATGTCAGTACAAAATCTCACAATGATCATATTGTTCCAAAGCAGTATTGTCTAATTGGAATAAACATATTCTAAAATGTGAGAATGAATCAAGCTATGGTAACCATAGCTGACTGGAAACTAAGTTATGAGAAACTTACTCCAGATTACATCACAGAGTTACTCCCCATAGTCTAGAATGATGAACATCCACTCTCTTCCTTCTAGCAGTATTGCTCATTTATCTTGTAGTGATGCTAGCATAATTGTTTACATACTAGAATATCAGAGACTAACTCTAATGATGGATTTGGTGTGCGGGTGGAGGTGGTGGGTGATGGGGCTGTTTATTGTCATTTAAAAAAATTTCTGAAGATGGAAAAGTTTTGGATTTAAGAATTCTTCTTTTTTAACTTGAAACCTCTGTAAAATGTTTGTGGAGTTAAGTACCTCTGTAAAATGTTTGTGGAGTTAAGTACCTCTGTAAAATGTTTGTGGAGTTAAGTACCTCTGTAAAATGTTTGTGGAGTTAAGTAATGTAGAAGGTGAGTGTATCACCTTCACTTTTGACAAAGTCGAGAATAATATAATAAATGATTTTTTTCTTCAACATCTATTGGCCTGTCAAATAAAAGAAGTAAGCAGAATGTTAACATATTGACGTGTGTTCTTGGAATCTTTGAATAGTATGCATTATTAAGATCACCCATAATAGTTATTTTAACTACATTAGAATAATTAATATAAGGCATGATTTCAGTTTCTGCATGTATCCTTATGTACTAATTTATTAAGTAATGTTTAGTTATGATGCATTACCACTTTTGAAGAATGTTCTGTTGTTGCAGAAAAGTTCCATTCCAGAATGTTATTACATCTATACTAATGCTGGTGTCAAGTTAAATCCAAAGCTGGTTGGTTTTGGCTCAGCCCCAAAATCACAGAAGAAGAAGTAGGCTTTGGTATTTTATTCTTTATCTTTGTTTACAATTATAATTCTTTTTGTTCCTAATAAGAACATTCATAAATTGATGGATTTATATACAGTTACTTTATGAAAACTACATTCAGAAAATTATTTGATATTGAGAGGATCACTTACAACTGGCATGATGATGAGATGACTGACTCACAAGTTTACATTTCATTGATAGCTCTACACACTCAGAATCATATTTGTATTGCATTGGTAGCACTACACACTCCGACACATGTTTGCATTTCATTGATAGCACTCTATATTCAGACATGTTTGTATAATTTTGATACTGTCTGGGAAAACCCTGCTAAAGTGAAAAAAAATCAAAAGTGTTTTTTTTTATAATTTATTAAAGTTCAGAATCTCATGTTTATTTAAGAAACCATTTTATGTCAGATAGTTTTTTAACTATACATTTTTTTAAAGTACATACCTCCCTGGGCTATCAAAGGGGAGTAAACAACCTCAAATGGCTGTAGCGTTAAAGTAAAAAAAAAAATCAAAAGTGGGTATTTTATAAATTATTAAAGTTCATAATCTCATATTTATTTATTTTTTTAAATTATGTCAGATAGTTTTTTCACTATACATTTTTTTAAGTACATACCTCCCTGGACTATCAAAGGGGAGTAATCAACTACAAATGGCTGTAGCACAAAATCAATTTTAGCAACTGTAGCCAGGTTTTCCCAGACAGCATTACATTTCATTATTGCACGTAGACATGTATTTCATTAGCAGCACTACATACTCAGATGCTTGTATATCATGTGCGTGCACACACACATACATACACAACATATAAAAAATAGATAACTGTTTAGATTTCAGCTTAAATGTACATTCAAATATATTTCTATATTTCTGCACCCAGCATTTGCAAGAGCAATAAAATTTTCAAATATTAGAATGCACCCTTATTTTATGTTATATAACGGGCATGAAAATAGATAATTTGCTCACGTCTTTCACTGGGAATGATATTTACACTAAGATAAACAACAACAAAAATGGTTTAAGGGAAATACAGATGCATATTAAAGTATAGTATTAAAGTATATTAAAGAACAAGCTTTTGTACAAAGAAAATAAAATACACCCTGACTGAATTATGCAGAGTCTAAAGGGAGATAAACATTATAACATATAGTTAACATTATTTATTAGCTATTATTATTTATTAGTACAAATAAATAGATTAAAACACATTTTTTTTTACTCTCTGTCTATCCACCTACCCACCCACCCATCCATCCATCTGTCCATCCATCTGTCTGTCTCACTGTTTATCTATCTATTTATCTACAGAGCTCTAAAGGGTGGCTGGCCTTTATTGCGAAATGCCCCACCTGCCAGCATTACCCGCGGGGAAGCAGAACGGCTGGTTAACTCTGCTACCCGGCTTCTTGTAGCTGCTGTGAGTTTTCAACTTAAAATATATTGATGAACAATTTTTACAATATTGTGTTTTAGAAAGAAACCAAAGAACCAAAGACATTTAAATTTTTAAAATATCTATTCGATTGGGTTTTTGTTTGCTTTGAGTTTGTTTGGGGGGAGGTGTTTGTATTTAAATTAAGGTGTGGTCATATGAATAAAACATTTTCCTTCTTTTCATTTTTCAAAGGAGTTTAACAGCTGCTTTAACCTACATTTTTTTAAAATTCAGTTATTGCTTGAAATTTTTATTTGTGCATGATCATTTAATTTTTGTGTTTATACAAATTGTCTGTTTATAATTGTCTATACAAAGTGTTTTACACTAATGTCTGTTTATATTTGTTTGTACACTAATGTCTGTTTATATTTGTTTATACAAATTATATGTTATATATGTATAAAATGTCTGTTTACATCTTTGTACAGTATCTGTTGATATTTATCTAATGTATGTTTGTTATATTTGTTTGTACAGTATGTCTCTTGATATTTGTTCAATGTTTATATATATATATATAAAAAGTCTGTTTACATCTTTGTACAGTATCTCTTGATATTTATCTAATGTATGTTTGTTATATTTGTTTGTACAGTATGTCTCTTGATATTTGTTCAATGTTTATATATATATATATATTTAAAATGTCTGTTTATATTTATATAATGTGTGTGTCTGGTATATCTGTTTGTACAATGTCTCTGTTGATGCTTGTACAGTTTCTCTGTTAATATTTTATATTATGTAAAGTGACTGTTTATGTCACTTATTTCAAATATAACTGTTGATGTTATATAAAGTGTCTGTTTATGTCTATTTGTACATTGTTTCAGTTTGTGTTTGTACATTGTCTCTGTCTTTGTACAATGCTTCAGTTGATGTTGTATAAAAATGTCTGTTTATGTTTGCTTGTACAGTGTCTGTTCATATAATTATTTGAAATTTGAATTGTTAAAATTGTGACTATATTTAATAACTTGCATGTATAACACAACTAAATATTTCCCAAATGTTCTATGTTTATATTAGGATTCATCATTTGAGGTGATAATATCACTATAAGAAATTATTAAAATGTTGATATAGTAGCTTTATGGCTCATGGTGCTACCATTTTGGTGAAACTATAATTAATGATAAAAACAGGAAGGCTGCAAATCTTTGGTGATGTGCAAGATGGAACCACACTTAGTATTCACACTGTTAGCCATTTATTTTGTGTATAATCAACCAACACCAAATTTAGAGTGCAGTTAAACTATTACTTAAAAAAAATATTTTATGATTTTCATGGTATCCTTACTCATTGTCTTAATTGCATATGTCCAGAATGTTGTTTAAGTTGTCAGATACACATTTTACAGAACATGATTAAAATGGAAAATAAAGTAAATTACTGCCAGACTGTTTATTTAATGCCTTTCACATGGTCCCTCAGGAAATTCATCTAGCTTAGCTCTCCTCATCTTATACACAGGATAAACATAATCTTGTTAAAGGGAAGCTATTTCACTGAAAAGTCTTTTTCAAGGAAGGTTACTGTTTTGACCAACATTTCATAAAAATGAAATGATAACAGTAGGCAAAGATATTAAAGAATGTGATGAATGTCATGTTCTCCATGTAGTATCTTGTTTAATTGGTTTTGATCTCATAGTACACCATAATTCAGTGTGTTACTACTGTCTACTTATCACAGAATACTGTAATTCAGTGTGTTACTACAGTCTACTTTTCACAGAATACTGTAATTCAGTGTGTTGCTATAGTCTACTTTTCACAAAATACCATAATTCAGCATTTTACTACAGTCTACTTTTTACAGAATACTATAATTCAACATTTTACTATAGTCTACTTTTTACAGAATACCATAATTTAGCATTTTACTACAGTCTACTTTTTACAGAATACCATAATTTAGCATTTTACTACAGTCTACTTTTCACAGTAAACTCTAGTAACATACTTTTCAGTATGTTACTAGAGTTTACTGTGAATTTCTAATTTTTAGTTTACAGTGAATTTCTAGTAAAGTTACTTCATTATCTGTAAATTCTTACATTATATATAATTGTAACTTCCACCTGATTATTTTGTAATCACATTATTTTTTTTTACACATTCTTGCTTGTATCTCATAATCAAAATTAATTATATGTCTGCTGAACATTAAAAGAATTTTACTGCACTCTTAAGGAGTGAATGATTCTCTTTTTAAAAAAGTAAATGAGAGAAATAATTTACAATAAATTGATTGATTATTTGTATTAGTTTGAGAGGTAAAAAATTTGAAAAATTTAAAAGTGTGGATCTATTAAATGAAATTAATCAGATTACATGTAATTTAAATTTAAATTTTCCAGTAGTAGAATTAATTTGAAGGATCTGGTTTAGTAGTGGAATTAATTTGAAGGATCTGATTTAAGTAGTAGGTTCTATTAGTGATGTAGCACTCAACCAGTTGAAACCTCTAAGTAACAAAAATCATTTACTAATTCAAGACTGTATGCAACATGCCCAGGTGGTATAATATTTTACTGTGACTTGTCCTGGTAAGAAAACACAGTGTACCCGTCTTGCACAAGATGATATAACATTACATCTGCTTCCTACATCCTTTCCATGCAACTCAGGAAACTGTGGAGCACTTGCAGAATAGTCAGCAGGTAGGTATGGCCAAAGCCTGGCAAACCAATGCCAGCACCTTTGAGGTGAGGACAAGATGGTGACGTTTGTTTACCCTAGACATTTGCCTCAGGCTTTTAGTTCAGCTGCCGAGCACCAGTTTGACTTAGTGCATGATTATTTACAAATACATTGTGAAATACGTAGAGCTTTCATCATGTTTACTTGGTATGCACATGAAATTTAGTTACACTGTATATAAGAATATTGTTATTGCTTTTTTGTTTTTGTTAATGTTTTTCTGCTGGAAAACTATATTGTCAAGCTACATTATATTGACTGTGGACTTTAAGTATTACACTTGTATTTTAATACTTTAAGTATTACACTTGTATTTTAAGTTTACTGCCAGTACAGACATTGTTCTTCATTTTAAAGGCACAGAACTTACCAATACCAGACATATATTTCAAAATATTCAAATAAATTACTTGCCAAGCAATCCAAATTAACTAGAAAGTGGGTTTTGTCACATGAATATGAGGGGTGTCGGAAAAGTTTGTAGCCTGATATAGAAACAAACAGCATATTCAATTGAATGTTTTCTATTTTTTTAACATAGTCTTCTTTTACACTAACACACTTAACCATTTTGGACAACATTACTTACCTACTTGCACCCAGGAAGTCCTTTCTTTTTTTAGTTTACATCTGCACCCCCAAGTGATGCCTTTACTGACCCAGCATGTCCAAATCCTAAGACTAGCCACCTAAAGTAATATTGGGAGGTCCACCTAAATAATTAAAATAAAATTATTAAAACTCAAATGTAAACCTACAAACCCTCAAAAACTATAATGATAAAATAATGAAAAGTAGACAAATAAATAAATAATAAACCACTAGGAAGATAAAACTTGTACTAGGAGGAGTATAGAGAATGTCTAACAGGGAGGTAATTGCATTAAAAGCCATATATCATCTCCAACTTGACTAATTCAGTAATAATGATAATAATTGATAAAACATATGTATTAACCCATTCACTGGTGGACGTATGCTAGAGCACACTGGTTTCTCAATTACAGAAATGCGTATTTCCGCACTGCTTTCTCAATTACATAAGTGTGAGTGTACATAAGCGTGAATTTCCACTCTGCTTTCTCAATTACATAAGCGTGAATTTCCACTCTGCTTTCTCAGTTACATAAGCGTGAATTTCCACTCTGCTTTCTCAATTACATAAGCGTGAATTTCCACTCTGCTTTCTCAATTACATAAGCATGAATTTCCACTCTGCTTTCTCAATTACATAAGCGTGAATTTCCACCCTGCTTTCTCAATTATATAAGCGTGAATTTCCACTCTGCTTTCTCAATTACATAAGCGTGAATTTCCACTCTGCTTTCTCAATTACATAAGCGTGAATTTCCACTCTGCTTTCTCAATTACATAAGCACGAATTTCTGCACTACTTTCTCAATTACAGAAGTGCATATTTCTGCACTACTTTCTCAATTACAGAAGTGCATATTTCTGCACTGCTTTCCAATTACAGAAGTGCATATTTCTGCACTACTTTCTCAATTACAGAAGTGCATATTTCTGCACTACTTTCTCAATTACAGAAGCACATCTGAGAATATCTGTTTTCAAAAGTAGTTTTTAACATAATGCCAAGATGATTTTGAAGCCTCTCATAACTTTCTTCATTTTCAAATCAGTTTATGACATCAACATGCATTGCTTATTTTTTTTTTTTTTAAATTTTAAACGATTTTATTCATGCTTGCCTCATTTGCACCATCAGAAAATGACAGCCACAAGTCATGTTAGTTCTGAGTCAAACAATGTTAACTGTTCAGTACCATCAATTTTTCCTCAATCCACTGAAGAAGGATCATTTTATGGGTTTCAGATGCAGGTGGATCATGATTTGAATTCAGATGATAGTGAGAATGAAAGTGATATTATTTTTAATCAGGACAGTGATAGTAACCAGTTAGATTCTGACAAGAAAGTAGATCCAGACCTGATAATTCAAACTGATAATAAATGGGCTGCACATCTTCATACACCATTTATTGTCAATGATTTTAGTTCAGATTGTTCAGGAGCTGTGTTTTCAGATGGATCCGATATTATGACTGCAACAGCATTGGATTATATTTTTTTGCTGTTTCCTGAAACACTATTGGTAAGCATCATCTACAACACCAACAGAAGAGAAACAACTGCCATTATCATCAAGAAGCAAGGATACAATTTTTGGTTGTGCTCAGCATAACATAAATTTATGCAAGGAATATCATACCCCATACCACCAGTAAACAGTAAAGTGTTAATGTGTACTAGCATATATCAATCCCATGTACCCACACAAAAAGTAAAGGTGTTTTGTTTGTTTTGCCAGCATTTGTTTGTTTTACAAGCATTCACAAGATTATAATAATTACATTTACAGCAACATAAGTAGTGAATGCAACAACAAGAAAAAACAAACATCTGTTTCTTTTATAGTTTAGATCCAAATTAATTGTTAGTATATGTTTCTTTTTTCATTTTCTTTTTTAAACAGCCATGCCCCTCTAGAGTTTTTGTTGTATTTGCATGTATGTTTTTTTCTTGATTGTGCAAAGTTAATTATTAATTAGTTCCATCATCGAAGTGACTATTTCTTGGTCATACTAAGAGCTAAGAATAATTTCTTCAGTGTTGTATTTGGCTCTTTACATTAAAATATGTATTTACTAGTATTTATATCACTGTGTTTGAGTTTTGCAATAGTATTTTATATGTTTTGTATATATTTTCTTCATTGTGGTTTATTATTGTTTTTATCTTGATCTTAAATTATGTTTGTGGGATTTCTGAGTATTTTAAAACAACACTTTAATACAGTTTTAAATTTTAAGTGCCTAAATAATTATATATACTTGCATAAAATGTCTCTCTCGTACACTAAAATATATATATATATATGCAATGCATGCACAGGCACACACACATTTGGTAAGTCTTCCTGATTTTTTTTATTTAACTAGTTATGTCTATGTTGTTTTTTTTAATGTTATTTGTATTTTGTAATTGAGTTACCAGGTAAATATAATTTTGTGTGTATTTCTTATTATTGTTTTTTATGAAGTTTTCTATCTTAAATTTTTTGTTTGCAATATATATATATTTGAATATCATTGCTTAATTTGCATCGAAGTTCAACCTCTTGCTGGCTTCATTATTCAAAAGGAAATAAAATCATCAAAACATTTTAACATTTCATGGTGGTTTTGAATAGATATTGCTATATTATTAGTTATAATTGTGCAATATGCTTTTTAGCATAAAAGGGGGTGATTTTATATCTTTTAATGTTTTGAGCCTGTTTTGGAGTAAAGTTAAATGATGTCTGTTTGAATCTTTGGTCTTGAATTGTGATAAAATTCAGATATCTAGTTAAATCTTTTGCCTTGAATTGGGGAAATTTCAGTGATATCTACTTCAATCCTGTATCCTGAGATGTGTCAAAGTTCAGTGATGTCTACTTCAATCCTGTATCATGAGATGTGTCAAAGTTCAGTGATGTCTACTTCAATCCTGTATCATGAGATGTGTCAAAGTTCAGTGATAATTTAGTTGAATCTTTTGTCCTGATTTGGGCAAAGTTCAGTGCTATATATTTAAACCTTTTGTTCTAAATTGTGGAAAAGTTCAGTGATATCTATTGAACCCTTTGTCCCAAATTGTAAACAAGTTTACTTTTATCAGTTATATCTATTTAATATCCTTTGTTTCTGAATTTGGGTCAAGTTTTAAGATAGCTGTTGAATGTTTTGTGCCTAATTTGCCACTGTCACTTGCAGACTGACTGGGATACTAGGAGCAGATCGGATAGATCTCAGAGTGTCACTGAAGCTGACAACAGAGATAAGGTATTAGATAAATTTTTAAAATGTTAAATGTAACTGCATCATTCCTCTTTATTTTAAATAACATTTTTGCTAAATTATTGACAACTTGTGCATGTATGTGTGCATATGTGTGTGTGTGTGTGTGTGTGTGTGTGTGTGTGTGTGTGTGTGTGTGTGTGTGTGTGTGTGTGTGTGCATGCATGTGCGTGTGTGTGGTGTGTGTGCACCTGCATGCATATAGTTTTGGTTTTCCAGTACATTCATTGCTTAGAAAATTGTTTTCAACATTCCTTAATGTTATTTCAAAAGTTGCATTGAGTAATTCTGGATGAAAACAAAACACTTACTATACACATTTTTATCCATTTGTGATTAGAATTATCTGTTTGCACAGTTTCAAAACTGGGTATAACCATCCATGAAATCAGCTAACTGAGAACAGATATTAAATGCAAATTAATTATTCAAAATCAAGCACACTGCATATCTTGTATAACTTAATTTTCCTTCTTACATTTTAAAACTGACTGCTTGTGTTATTTTAGCCCATGCAAAAGAATAGTAAGCGACGTCCAATGACAGCAAAGCATTCAAGTGGTCAACGATTGTCTTCAGCTAAAGTCAAGGTACATATATATATACACATTACAAAAATTGAGTAGTATATATTTTTTAATTATTCAATAATTTAAGTAAAATTATGTTTAGAATTACCATAGACATTTGTACACATTGTTTCTTTCCATCTACTGGAACTCAGAAAAAGAGTCGATTTAAACAAACACCTGAATTTGCTGCATTGCAGGTGTAGTTAAAGAATTAATCCTTTATATCTTCCAATTCAGACCAATTCCAAGCTTATTTTTTATTGTTCCACTACATCAGCATATTTAAATTATTAAACTAATTCATTATTAATTAGTCATTTTAAAAATAAATCTTGACATATTTCTTTAGTTTATTATCTACTTGTTATCAACAAAAGTAATCGATCATAAGAAATTATCTGTTTTCTTGCAGTGCAGTTTTTATAATTGCTCTATTGTATTGCACTCATATGTGTAGTTCATTAAATTATTTTAGTGTACAGTATTCTGTGCTTAAGTTTGCTGTATGATTTGTATTAGTTCAAGTAAATTTTCTTTTTTATAGTTCAAGTGCATTTTGTTTTAGTTCAGGTGCACTTTGTTTCAGTTTCAGTGCTTTTTGCATAAGTTTGCTGGACTTATTTATAGTTCGAGTGCACTTTTGTTTTAGTTTCAGTGCTCTTTGTATAAGTTTGTTATAGTATGAATGTGTTTGCTGTAGTTCAAGTACTCTATATTAACTGAATATGCACTTTGTTGTATTTCAAATGTACTTTTACTTAAAGGTCACTATACACTTTGTTGTATTTCAAATGTACTTTTACTTAAAGTTCACTATGCACTTTGTTGTATTTCAAATGTACTTTTACTTAAAGTTCACTATGCACTTACTTTGTTATAGTTCACTCTGCATTTTATTTCACTTCAAAATGCACTTTGTTTTAATTCACTAGAATTTTGTTTTATTAACTCTGTCCTTTGATTTAGTTCACAATTCTTTTTTTTTTTTTTAGTACACTATGCACTCTATTTTAGTTCACTCTGCACTGTACCTAAGTTCACTCTGAACTTTGTTGTAAATGTAAAGCCAATATGCACTTTGTTTCAGTCACTTTGTACTTTATTTATGTTCACAGTGCTTGTGTAATTCACTTAGCACTTCATTTTGTTTTTAGTTCAAGTGCAAGTTTAGTTTGTATTGCCCTTTGTTTGAGTTTGTAATGAACTTTGCTTTAATTCAAAAAGCACTTTATTGTAGTTTGCTGTTGTCTTTGCTTTAGTTCTCTATGCACTTTTTAAACTGCATTCCTCACTTTGTTTGAACTCACCTGCACTTTATTTTACTCCTCACTTTATTTTAGTTCACCTGCACTTTTTGGTACTTTACTCCTTACTTTGTTTTAGTTCACCTGTACTTTTTGGTACTTTACTCCTTACTTTGTTTTAGTTCACCTGCACTTTTTTGTACTTTCTCCTCACTTTGTTTTAGTTTTCTATGCTCTTTGTTTCACTTCAAGTGCACTTATTTATAGTTTGAGTGTATTTTGTTTTAGTTTACTGTGCACTGTGTATTTTAGTTTACTCTTCATTTTGTTTTAGTTTCCTGCACATTTTGTTTTAGTTCAAGTGCACTTTGTATTAGTTGTATTGCTCATTACTTAAGTTCAAAATACTCTTTGCTGCAGTTTGCTATGCACTTTGTTTTAGTACAGAATCTGCTTTGTTTAGTTTGTTTGCACTTTGTTTTAGTTCACTTGCACTTTGCTTTACTTGCATTTACTAATAAAATACATTTTAAAAACTGAAATGAACTTTTCTGCATCATAAATCTCTGAATTAAATTAATCTTCTTTTTTGTTCTTTTTTAAGCATAGGTGTGCTTAATATACATGTGTTGTGTTTCATTTTAATCCATCTGAGCAGTTTCATTTTACCACTTTTTTTCTTCTTTTCTTTATGGAGTGGTTGTTCTTTCCAGTGCGCGCACACACACACACACACACACGCATTATATATATATATATATATATTGGTGTGTAATGTGGGGTATATATATATATATATATATATATATATATATAATAACTATATATATATATATATATAAATATATATAAAATAACTGGTAATACATAAACTGTCCAATAATATTGTACTATTTTATTTCATAAAAACAATCAACCATTAAGAAATATTTATTTTTTATTTTGTTGTTTTTGTTTTCAAAGGCGTATGATGACACCTATATTGATCAGCTTGAAAGGTATGTGTTATCATCCTATTTCACTTTTCATGAAATTTCTTAATGACATTATGGTTGATGTATTATAGGTTATCATTTTGAAACACAACTTTAACTGTACACTTAATTAGTAAATTTTGCAGTATCAAAGTTGATTTCAATTGAATTAATTTAAATTATAGCATTGAAAAGGCTTTTAAAATTTTACAAAAGTTAATATATTTACACTCATGTTTAAATAATCGGACTTGGAGAGGCAGGATATTCATGACTCATACAATGTATATTTGCTCAGAAGCCATAATTTATAATTGTATGTCTCAATTTTTTCAAAATTCCACAGATTTGCAATGTTCCTTAGTATAATCCTGAATTTGAATATAATTACAAAATTTTATCACTTCTTATTCATCTATTTTCAAACATGTAATAACTAGTATACCATATATGGTAAGGGGCAAACTATTGGTTATCACTGCTGTTGGGAGTGGTGAACTTGATCATTTAAGAAGAGCTGTCATTTTTCTTTGACTTTAAGTTTAACACTAGAATAAGAACATTTCTACAAGTTGTCAGTCATTTAAACTTTTTAGACCAGTTAAAAACAAATGCACAACTCCAACAACTTTATAATTATAGGTACATCATTGTGTTTAGGAAAGGATTCTTCTTCATGGGTTTTTTAAAATCTTCTTAAAATTCATTTGTTCTCACTCTCTGGTCTTGAAGTCTAAAATGACTGTAGTCGCTGGGATAAAGAATGTGGTATAATATAATGTCCAGCAAATGTGGCTTTGCTCAGTTCAAGTACATTTGTTAACAAATTCATGCTTCTTAAGCATAATGAATAATGTCAGAGGATAGGCAGGTCAGAATTTATAAATTTTGTAAACATAACTTTGAAAATCAGATCTCATTTACCACTTATCAGCATTAGACTAGAGAGCAGTAATATAATAAAGGAAGGTAACTCCATGCATCTAGGATTAAATTTTTTTATAGGAGACTAAATTTACTGAATTATGAAATCATGGATATTGTCTCACACTTTTAACTTTAAAAACATATTCAAATGGACAGTAAAAATCTGTAGTCTTTTCTCATAAAATAAGTATAAATGTGTGATGCCAATGCCACCTAGTTAAGGTTATGGTTATTATTAATTAAGTAATCATCCATACCTAATTACAAGTGATAAAGAATCTTAATTTATGTTATTAATAATTCTCAAAAAGATACCACTTGTCTCTCTCATTTGGCAGATATGCAGGTGCTGTAAATGTTTTCTCCATTTCACAACATTAAAAACAAATACATGTATTTACCACCACACAGTATTTCCATAGATGGAAAACTTCTTACTAAAAGAGAAGACAAATCTGTCTTTAATCTAAATTTAGTGAGCCCCCATCCACCCACTTTCTTCTCCAACATAAGATTATCAATACGTGTGAGAAGGTCAATAAATTTATTAAATCAACAATCAAATATATATATAACAAATACAATGAAAAAGATTACTTGACATCAATATTTCCATGAAACCACATTTGAATAATTTTAATATATATACAGTCTTATATCCTAACATACACTTCAATAGATTAGTGTCAATACAAATCACAAGATAGTTCTTATCAGAGAACAGAAATGTAATTATTAGAGATAAGCAATAATGGTTTGTATATAACTTGGTTTAGGTGCTGTTTCACTAGTCTTTCATGCACTTTCTGTCACAAAGCCTCAAGTTTATTGTTCACATTAAAATAAATTCCACACAATTCCCCTCCTCACATTGTAGGACACCAATTTGCTGCTATTCTCTCAGGGCTACTAGGCATACCTTCACCATAACAGCTCCTTCAAGCAGAACAATAATTGTAGCAATTTCCAGTAACTTCCTTGTACCTTAAATTGCTCGATATAGTCTTTCCTACCTTGCCATCATACATCAGTGGAGTGTATTCTTTACACATACACACAGTAGTAGATACTTCTCATATCTACCATGGTTGTATCAATTTGTAATCAGTAAACCAGGAGATTCAGATAATACAAGAAAAGGTTGCTTTTTCCCTATAAAATATAACCAAATGCTAAGTTTCCAGTTTATTCATTTTTAACTCCATTCTTTCTTACATTCAGGTCTCAACTTACAGTTTCCTGCAACAGTATTTATTAGCCCAATACACACATAAAGCATAATAAACACAGCATAATAGTTTATGAACAGATTCATTAGAAACAATGTCACATGTTTAGTATACTACATATATGCATCATAGTTCACAGTTTTAGAAATAAGTCTACTTACATAATACATCTCTACATAAAACACAAGTATAACATATCAAGAGCAAAAATGCATGAAATATTTCTAGGTCCATTCTCTCTCAAATTGTCATTTAACTCACCATTAAGCTAACAGCTGCCTTTCATGATCAGACTTCTTTTACACACCAAATTCAAGTGATTAGACAATAGAATTCTCTACAGCATGTAAACTTTTGATCTCAGTCTTTTAGCTGGTCTCTTTCTTGTAAATTTTAACCATTGGATAATAAAAACTACTCCTCTAGTTGGAACTGGTTTGCATTGCATCAGCAATTCTAGCATATTCTCAGCTTGAGTTGTTTACTCCAACTCTGACACTTACAAAAATACCATCATAATAAGTCAAGGTTGGGTCACATTGACAATTTAACAATTTACATAACAATTAAGTCTAGAGATAGGGATAGGCAAATTTACTCTGCCACAAAATGAAAGAAAACAATCTTATATTTCTTTAAAATAGTTTTGCCAAAGCAACATGTGGAAAACTGAATGTTCTAAGCAATAGAAAAAGAAACAGAAATATTGTATGTTCACAACAAATTTCAAAAGAATAAATAATGACTCATAAAATAAATGGGTGCCAATCTGGATTACACATGGATGAACATCTGTCAATGTTCAGCAGAAAAGTGTATCAAAGACAACGCTCGTCATCACCTTCCTCCAGCATCACTACAGAAGAAAGTGCAAAGTACTACCCACCTAGACCACCTCGCCCTCCACCACAACCTCCATCTTCCCATGAACGGCCCCTCTCAGCAAAACACAGGCATCGGACAATTATCAATCTTCCTGAAGAACACATCAATGAGGAAGTGGCTGTCCCATCGCCTCCACCTCCTAAGTCTGAGATTGGCATCCAGACAGACAAAGAGCTGTCGAAAGAAACTTTTCCTGTCAGTAAAGTTTATGTTGTTTTATTTATTTTAACATTTTTTATTTTTTATTTTTTTAAATTTACAAATTTTAAAAAAAATGTTTCCTTTTTTCTTTTTTCAAATTATGTTTTTCTTTCTTCTTTTTATTTACCGTCTTTATTTATTTTTATTATTATTTCCTTTATGTTTTTTTAGTTTATTTTATTTTTTAGTATTTATTTTTATCATTGTTAAAATAATATATATTTTTTAAGTTCATCACTATTGGTACCATTTTTAGTTTTTATTTTATCGGACAGTAAACTGTTTGGCTAAAATGTATTATGGATCTTTAGAAATTGCTATTCCAGAATATGTTTCCATAACAAAAGTCAATGTTTCTTGGCAAGCTGTTAATGTTTTTTATTTTTGCTGTCATCAGGATTTGAAAGAATAAACATTGTTAAGGGACAGACAATATTTTAATTTGCTATTGACATAAATTCATATTCATCTGCATTTTTTTTAGACCCAAATCATTTGGTAGAGTAGCAAGCTTCACTTGTGTTAATAACCATTTACTGAAAATGAGTTTAAATATCTAGATGAGCTAGTTAATAAACAATAATTTCTTTTAAATATTAGTAAAAAATAAAAAAGGAAAGGTTGTGACTGATTATGTTGAGTTAAACATTATGTTTAATTTAAGATTATGACTGACTAAATCTGTTCTTTTTAGGATGTTTCAAATTGATTTTAAATATCTGGTGAGCCAGTAAATAAAAATGTATTTGCATTCATTTGCACTGCTGTTGACCAAAATTGACTCTGGGTTTAAATGTCTGATGAGCCAGCTAATAAACAGCAATTTCTTTGAAGTGTTAGTCAAACATTATGACTGACTGTGTATTAGTAAAACACTATGAAAAGATGTGATTGACTACATATTAATAAAAGTTGTGACTGACTATGAATTAGTAAAACTTGTGACTGACTACATGTTAGTAAAACATTGTGATTGACTATGGATTAGTAAAATTGTGATTGACTACATATTAGTTAAAGGTTGTGACTGACATAGTAATAGTAAAATGTTGTGACTGGCTTAGGATATTTAAGTTTGGTCAGGAAGCTAGCCAACAAGCACTCATCTCTTTTCAGTGTATTTGAGTGATTCAGGCTTGGTTTGGGATGTCCATTGCATTGAGTTGAAAGCACTCTCTTTTTTTGACCAATGTGATCAGTACAATTGCTAAGTCTGTATTCCCCTATTTCCTCACTTTGGTCTGCTGTTGATTATAACCACAATTAATTATTTTGTCTTATTAATCTTTGGGTCTTATTGAGCATTGATAAGACTTTTAATTTGCTATTTGTAGACATACAATGTTTCTGCATTATTAACTTGTAGACACTAATAGTAATTTCTGAATATTAATTAGCATTAAAGGTAAACATTTGCCCTATTTAAAAACTTTTAAATGAATCAAAACTGTATCTTTATATTCCTGGACACTAATGTGAAATTTTGCTCTAATAGAACAGTTTTGATTTATTTCATATTAAAGTTAAATGTTGAACAATGTGTCATTTTAAATAAACAGTCATCTACCTATCATCCTTGAATTAAAAACTAGAGATTAAACATTATCTCTTTTGAAATCTCTCAATTTTGGGGGTGGTCTTTATGTATGTCTGGCCAAACTATAATTGATGTTTATGATTATTAAACATTAGAATACACACACACACACACACACACACACACACACACACACACACACACACACACACACACACACAATTATTTGGTAGAGAAATTTTGGGCAAGTGTTTGAAGCACATTGCCAGTATCACTCCTTAAACTAGAAAATCTTTTCTTAAAAAAATATTTGTTCAGTCAGATGTAGATTTTAATTCTCTCAGTTCATATTTTAACAACAAAAATATTTATGCTTCATATGAATCGTATTTTAACTAGATGGAGAAAGTAGTGACAGATGGACCACAAAGTGAGTACCATGTCTTTGTGCGTACTGGCAACAGAATTGGGGCTAGCACCCGTGCTGATGTGAAGCTGACAATCTATGGGGATAAGGGGTGCTCACCTCAGCTGTTGCTTGCAGAATCAAAACACAATAAAATTAAGTTCCAGCAGGGCAAGGTGTGTTTGATTTTGTTTCAGACTTTTAATAAATTAAATAACAATTATGCAGTGATCAGTTATTTCTTTTTATGCTAAATAAAATGATAAATACAGATTTTTTTATTAGTTTATCAAAACCAAATTATATTGAAAACCTTTGAAGACAAACTCATATTTATGTAATAGTTATATCTATTTTTGTAAACTTGGAGGATAGCTAATGTTTAATATAAACACTTTTTTATGAGCAGGAGGATTTATTCATTCTTTCTGCACATCATGTGGGCAAAATGCAAAAGATTAAGATTGGCCATGATAGACATCAATTGAGTAAGTACATTTTTTTACCTTTATTTATGATAATTTATGTATATAACTTTGGCAGTATATTTTGGTGATTGGTGATTTTTGCTAACTAGTTCAAATAGCTCTAGCAGCCATGTTTTGTTGATTGTTGGTTGTTGTTAACTTGTGAAAGTGAGTTTTGCCATATGCATTTTTGAATGGTGACTTGCTATCTTGTACAAGTGAATTTTGCCTTATGCATTTTTGAATGGTGACTTATATCTTGTGCAAGTGATTTTTGCCATATGCATTTTTGAATGGTGACTTGCTATCTTGTGCAAGTAATTCTTGCAGCATGTTTTGTTGATTGGTGACTCTTGCTAACATGTACAAGTAACTGACAGTATGCTTGTTGATTGATGATTCTTGCTAACTTGTGTAGAATAATCTGGCACTATTTTTATATGATTGGTGACTGTTATTAACTTGTGAAAATTGGTGATTGGTGACTTATTGTTAACCAGAAGATTGGTGATTGGTGACTTATTGTTAACCCTCCCACCCTCCTATGTGATGAGAGTATCCTGGATGCAAGAAGAAATATAAAGGACGTATCAAGGCAAAGTGTGTCAAATGTTTAGCAGTTCTCAAGGTTTTATTCATTAAGTCAACCAGTCAGTGTCTTAAGTCATCATGTCAGTATACTAAGTCACCTACTCACATTACTAAATTATAAGAGATTATTTAAAATCAAGGTGGTTATAAGGTGAATGTTAGGTAGCTGTAAGACTGTTACAATGTGGTTATAAGGTGAATGTTAGGTAGCTGTAAGACTGTTACAATGTGGTTATAAGGTGAATGTTAGGTAGCTGTATGATTGTTACACTGTGGTTGTAAGGTGATTATAAAATGTTGCAAGATAGTGTTAAATGTTTATAAGGTGATGTAATTATGTAAAGTATTGAAAGGTGCATGTGGTTGTTAGGTAGTTTGTTGTAAGTTGGTTGTAAGGTGACTGTAACGTGTTGCAAGGTGGTTGTAAGATGATTGTAATGTTTTAAAGGAAAGTTTACTTAGATAAACATGGATGTATTTCTAACACAATTAAGGGCTAATAAAGTGTAAAATAGTTCTTTACATGGCTTATGGAAAGATAACATTATATAGAACAGTTGTAATATGTTACAGATAAAGTGTAAAATAGTTCTTACATGGCTTATGGAAAGATAACATTATATAGAACAGTTGTAATATGTTATAGATAAAGTGTAAAATAGTTCTTACATGGCTTATGGAAAGATAACATTATATAGAACAGTTGTAATATGTTGCAGATAAAGTGTAAAATAGTTCTTACATGGCTTATGGAAAGATAACATTATATAGAACAGTTGTAATATGTTGCAGATAAGAGTTCATTACATGTGAAAGTGTAATAATGTGGACCTTTGCCAGGTACAACAACAGTTAAAGTCAAAGTCACAAGAGTTTTTGAGCAATTATTCATTTTCATATCAAATGGATTTTACTTCTGAAAATTCATTCTTCAGATTTTGATGTATTCCTTAAGTTTCTCCTTAAAAGGAAAGATAAATGTATTTAATGATTTTTCATATAAAATAGATGTTGGCTATTGAACTGTTATTATAATATTATGTTATAATGTTATATGTTATGTTCACATAAAATGGATTTTATTATTAAACTGTAATTATGTTCGTATAAAATGGAATTAATTAATTCATATTGTATTCATGCTTTTGTTTTCAGACTATGCTTGGTTCCTTGAGAGTGTTACTATTTATGACATGAAAGACAAACGTATTTATGAATTTCCATGTGGACGTTGGTTGTCAGGACAGGATGATGACCAGAGAACCTACAGAGTTCTGCCAGTGGATCGTGAGCGTGCATTTGTGACTGGTAGGTTGTCTAGTGGTGCAGATAGGCATTTCTGCACTTTCCTTTTTAACTTTGTAAGCATTTCACAACATAATGGAAGAAAGGGTGGCTGTATTTTCATTTTTAACTTTGTAAACATTTCACAACATAATGAAAGAAAGGGTGATTGTGTTTTCATTTTGTTTTTAAATATTTTTCTGAAAAACCAGATTATTATTGGATTGGTATAAAGCAATCTTAGTAAGGCATGAAAACTTTTTCTGAATTTGATCTGAAATTAGTTGTCATTTTTCCAGGTTTCACTCAAGTTTATAATTGAGTATCATTTAATTTATTAATTTTCAGTTTCACACAGACTTTTGTACACCTAGCTGAAGAATCAAATCAGTAAAAATTTCCTGAATGAAATTACTAATAGCTTTTGTATTGGCAATTGAATTCTTACAAACTTGTGATATTAACTATACAAATGAAATCAGTAAAATAAACTTTCCTGAATGAAATTGCTAATAGCTGTTGTGTAAGCAATTGAATTGTTACAAAGTTGTGATATTAACTATGCAAATCACGAAGAGTAACGATTATGAATCTCACTTTGATCATTTTCACAGTTTCATCTTCACATGTATTATCCACTCCAAGAGATCAGCACAAAGAAAAATATGACTTGAATGCTGATCCCATCTCACCATCACAGTCTGATCTGGAAGTGATGCCTCAGAAAGGGGGGCACAAAAAGAAAGCAAAACACAGGCAGTCCATCCAGTCAACATCCTCAGATAGCAGCAGTGACTCCAGCAGCAGTGATGACAACAACAATGATGAGAGCTCCAGCAAGGCTGTCATTCAGTTATCTAGTTCCACACCTCAGACACCCAAAAAGAATGAATTGGCTAGCAGAAAGCAGGATGACTTATACAAAAGCAAGCCATCAGGCAGAGTCATTCGATTCCACAAAAAGGGCTCTGAGAAGGTGGAGGAAGAGGTTCATCTTGATGACAACAGCTTTGGTCTTACAACAGTAGACAAGGAGAAAAATTTCTTGGCAGGGTACAAGGTATGTGTTTCTATGACTAATTAGCAGGTGTTGAGGTACATATTTTTTTTCAGCCACTCACTGGCAGTTCAAGGTATGCGTTTATCTGAATCTCTGCAATCACCCATTTGAGGGTATGAAATACATGTTTCTCTATCAC
The DNA here is from genome assembly GCA_028829895.1 of Sinotaia quadrata. Classification (NCBI taxonomy): domain Eukaryota; kingdom Metazoa; phylum Mollusca; class Gastropoda; order Architaenioglossa; family Viviparidae; genus Sinotaia; species Sinotaia quadrata. The sequence goes on from CM054182.1 coordinate 29,228,145, forward strand.
CCACTCAGTGTATGAGGTATGTGATTTTCTTTAGTCAGTCACCCACGCATGGATGAATGTCATTAGTATTCTTGGGTGATTTTAACAAAATACAAGCCAAGATTTAGTAAAAACAATTTTTATCTGTAAAAGGTATGTTCACTACCAAAATTTCCCATTATGAGTGAACAACTAAAAAAATGTTTAGAAAAGAATCTCATAAGAGATTAACTATTTTAAAATAAAAATAAGTCACCAAGTCATGGCAGAAGGTTAAAAATGTGCATGGCCAATGTTTCTGGTGAGTAGATAAGATTCATAAAAATAATTTCCTTTTTGTTTCAAACAGAAGTAGTACCGGTTTTGATCGTGCATGGAAAACTATGTCAATGCCTATCGACGTAAGAATCTTTTTTAGTTGTTAAAATACAAATACCAATTGATGAAATATAACAATTCTTGCAGTAAAGTGTATCCAAAAGATCTATCTTTTGCTGGTATAAAAAGAAATATAACAATTCTTGCAGTAAAGTGTATCCAAAAGGTCTATCTTTTGCTGGTATAAAAAGAAACTAATAATTCTAATTTTTATTTTTTTACCCTCATGTCACACTTAAGGGTTACTGTTCTAGAGAAACACCCATAATAATGCAACACAGACACTGACCATGAGATGCATTACAAATACTCTTTCTGAGTAAATATTCTCCCTTTTGACAAAAATAAATAAGAACAAAGAAAAGTGTATATTTTATTAATAATAGGTTCTTTTATTTAATATTATTGAGATAAACTTTGATTATTTTAAAAATCTGATGTATATCAGCTTTGCTTCCATAGCAATGACAACTAAAAGTAAAAAATATAGGATATGCAGTTTGTAAAAAGGGTGGTACTTTTGGCACACCTTTGATTAAATCTTTTCTGCAGTATATATAGATCACATTTTAAAGTTGTATGTCAGTGTAAAACTTTCATCAGATTCACATAAAAAACATGGCTGACAAAATGAAAATTGGCAAAAATAAATAGAAATAATTTTTCAGCTAGGCAGCATTATGGGTACATTGTATTATGCTTATTTAAAATTTTGTTAAGGCTGGCCTTGAAGCCGTTGAAATGAAAGAGAGGGAGAAGAAAGAAGAAGAGCGTACACGTCAGCGTCAGTTGCTCTCTGGTACTTCCATTCATGATGCTGCTCGCAATGGTAACTTGGAGCGTGTACAACTACTTCTAGACAAGTTTCCTGAGATGAAGGAGTATGTATAAAATGTGCTGACAGCTTGTTTCACCAGAGAATAGTATGATGTTAGGATATACCATGTCAATGAAAGTGTTGTTTATTGAGAAACAGTAAGCAAAGAATGTAGTTTTATATTTTGATCAGTTTTGAATTCGAACATAGAGAAATGGTTTTCTTAGAACTTGTGCAGTTTGCAGTAGTAAAGCTGTGGATCCAGTAAGTTGATACACATGATTTAATTATATTTTATTTCTGTACAGTTGACTGACACTAGTATAGGAATGCTCTGTTTATGTACCTAACTATTTGCATATTAATATTTTCTTACTTCCAGTTTGTCTCTTGTTTGGCCTATATACTTTTTTGTCTTAGTTTTATATGTTTACTTCCATATTATCTCTCATTTGTGGTGACATATTTTCTCATTTGTCATTTTACTTCCATCTTATTTCTTGTTAGGCCTATATACTTTCTTGCAGTAAATGCTTGCTTGTTTGTTTTTATATAAAGATATATTATTTCATCAGAAGTGGTTTAAAATAAAAAAAGCACCTTCATATAACATATACGTTGATCCTTCTTCTTAAAGTAATTATGTCATATGTCTATGGTATTTATGATAAGCAAATTTTCCTCCATCACTTCAACAACTTAATAACAAAGGAATGATTATATTCATATTTATGAAAGACAGATTATTATCATTGAAGCCTAACATTTTCATGTTACAACAGTTACGACCACAGTTGATTAGTCTTACTGAAATACTTTGCCAGTGAAGATTTCATTTTTGATACTTAGGTATATGATAGCACACTATCTGGTTAGCTGACTACAGAGGTCTACTTTAAGAAAAAAACTAAATCAGTAATAGTTAAATAGTCTAGTTCAGCACATTCACTCTGATAAGAAACACACCATTAACAAGTTAAATTTAATTACGAAGAATTTATTAAAATAGCAACACTAACTTTGAAATTAACCCTAATTTAAAATCCATAAATTTAGAAATGGATGAAAATAATGTACTGACTTAGCACATGAAGTGAGAGTGTTTATTTGAATTAGGAAAATTAATATTAAGACACCCCAAACTGACATAACATTTTATGTCTATCTAATATATATACACACACATATTAAATGGATTCCAAACTGATTTTTTAAATTTTATATATTAGATAGGAGAGAAGAAATATTGTCTTTTAGTTTAACTTATAGAAATAGAAAACAAAACCATTTAAAACAAATTATAACAGTACTGCAAAATCTTTCTTTCTTTCTTTTTTCAACCACATGAATTTTTAAGACATGCTTAGTTACATAATTTTCCTTATACACACCTTACCCTTTCCCTAAATAGAAACACTTTTACTCATTAACCTTCACAAAGTTCTGTAAATTGTCAGCTGTATATTGGGTTCTAAAGTGTGTGCATTAGATTGTATTCTTGAAACAAATAATATTGTGTATCTGCAGCTTAAAAGACGAGAATGGTTGGACACCATTACATCTTGCAGCATATCACGGTCATGTGGACATCATCAAATGGCTTTTGTCCAGCTTTAAAAATAACATTGATGTAGAGACTCCAACAGGCTACACTCCTATTCATGTTGCAGCCATGAAAGGACACAAGAACGTTCTCATGGTGAGGGTACAAGAAAATGGAACTTAGTTCAGATGTATACACCAACAAAGCTGCTTGTCTGCTTTGAAACGCTAGATACAGTTTGAGCTTACGAAAGAAAGTAGTATTTATGTCTTAGGATGAGAGAAGTTATGGTAATCACACATTATCTATGTTGTTAAAACAGATGTTATATGTATAATTTTAAACCCAAACATGACAAACTGCATAAGGTGTTTTGCGATATATATTTTCATATCATCCTGTCACTTGGAGGCTGTGTCATGTTGACCTCAATTTAGATCTGGTGTTAAGTACTCTCACATACAGTTCAGTATATGGTTGTGCTGAGCACCCAAAACTGAAGGAATAGTAGTTGCAATGCCAACAGTTACATGTGACTTATGAGAATGAATTTTTTTGTAAGATAATTTGTTTGTAACCTGTGCAAGATAGGCATTGCATTTAGCATAAATCTAGAAAATATAATGAACAGGTACTGAATGGATACACTTTACAGTTAGCATAAATCTAGAAAATATAATGAACAGGTACTGAATGGATACACTTTACAGTTAGCATAAATCTAGAAAATATAATGCCATGTGAACAGGTGCTGAATGCAATGGGAGCTGACACAGGGTGCAAGACTGTGGACCAGCAAACACCACTACACTTGGCATCAAAAAGGTGACAATCATGTTGAGTTTTAGATTTACATTGAGCATACCCATAATAATAGAAGATATATTTTTAGTCCCTAAAAAGTAAGAAAAGTAATTCCTGTGTAGATTGGTTTGTTGTGGGCAACTCACCTTTAGCACACAAATAGGTCAATAACTGACCACATATCAGTGACATTATTGTCTATCAAGTTTGTTATGGACAACACACTTTTAGCACACAAATAAGTCAGTAACTGACCACATACCAGAAACATTACTGATTATCAAGTATGTTATGGACAACACCCTTTTAGCACACAAATAGGTAGTAACTGACCACATATCAGTGACATTATTGTCTATCAAGTTTGTTATGGACAACACACTTTTAGCACACAAATAAGTCAGTAACTGACCACATACCAGAAACATTACTGATTATCAAGTATGTTATGGACAACACCCTTTTAGCACACAAATAGGTAGTAACTGACCACATATCAGTGACATTACTGACTATCAAGGTTTTTTTCTTATGGACAACACACTTTATGCACACAAATAGATCAGTAACTGACCACATATCAGAAACATTACTGACTATCAAGGTGGGTAATACAGAACTAGGCATTCATATAAACATTAATTTGAAAGGAAGTTTTTGTTTTGCATTTAATAAAATATTGAAAATACATTATTAATACAGATGAATCCAAACATTGAACAATAATTTCAAACTTTCAGAAATGATTTAATTTCTACTTAGAACAAGTTGTGTTTATGACTGTCCTCAATTGAGAAAATGAAATCTATTCTCATAGATTAAGGCAGCATATAATCAACCCTGTTACTTTAGGTAAATCTTGTGAATTGTTTGGTTTGGTGCAGATGTTGAGAAATGTAATTTCTAAAGTAAATCTTCCTTTCTCTTAAATCTCTAGTCTGTAAGTAAAAATATTTGCCATGCATGCTTGCACATATATATGCATACACACACACACACACACATACACACACACACACACACACACACACACACACACACACACACACACACACACACACACACACACACACACACACAGCTGAAATGCTGCATATAAAATAAATTAAACAAAGAAATTTTCTTCCTGAGTTATAATTATTGGTTAACATATTTTAGTTTAATTTCAAATTAACAAAGCGACAGTATAAATATAGTGTAGTAACATTCTTCCATGCAGAAATGTTCATGGACATCTTCCTTGTTTCAGCGGTCATTTACCTTGCGTTAAGTGGCTGGTGGCTAATGGTGCTAATATTAAAGATGAAGATTCATTTGGCCGAACAGCTGGCAGTCTTGCAGACGAATATGGTCAGGATACAGTGGCAGATTTCCTACGAGTGTGCCAACGAGACCTGGCAAATCCTAGCAGCAGTTTTGCACAAATGCATAAAGGAATGCAACATGGGTAAGCATGGCTTCTTGTTCTTAGCAGTTGTTAAGTTACACAGATTTGAAATATACAATTACCTGGATTAGAAATGATAAATCACACATATTTTGTGGTGGAGTAAATGTGCCTATCCATACTTCTAAACTTAATAATTATAATATTGTTGCCAATGTTAACATGACCCAACCATGAGCACTGCTTATGATAGTATTTTTTGCAAGTGTCAGAGTTGGAATAAACAATATGCTCAAGTAAAGAATATACTAGAACTTGCTGATGCAAAACCAGTTTCAAATGGATGAATAGTTTTTCTGACTCATAGTCTCACACTTGATCATAACAACTTCATCCAATGGGGATGGACCGAAAGTTATTTTGTTGAAGAAAATCCTATATTCTAACCACTTTGATTTTGACATAACTCGAGTCCAGTTATAAAGGTGATCATTAGATTATGGTAAGTTAACTGACTGATAAAAATTAATGGACTTGGAAATATGTCATACATGTTTGCTATTGATTGATGATTTGAAATGGAGAATGCTTATGTAATTGAACCATTTTTTTCTATGTTCACTAATTTGATTACTTTGTACATTATACTTGTGAATTTTTATTGATGCTATATTTCTTATGCAGTGTGTGTATCAAGCTAATCAATATTGTTGCAAGATTTGCAAGTTGAGAATGTACGTAAGGGAGAAAGGAGTTTATGCCTGAAATTTAGCACTGCCTTCATTTGACTTTTTCCTGTTTCTTTTTGCTTTGTAACTTTGTATCTACTTCAGATTACAATGACTACTGTACTCTACTGGACCATGTTTTGTGTGAATCCAACACTGTTATCAAACTTATCAGTAAATTTGTAGCTGTAATTTGATTCTGTGAATTCTGTTCGAGAGTTAATATGATGAAAATTGAGGCTTGAGTTTGGTCTCAAGAATTCACTTTTTGAACTTTCTTCATAGTGTGCTTGAGTAGCACTCATGAAGATTCTAGAACACTCCACGTGATGTGCTTTGATAGTGCGTATGAAATTCTGGACGATTCTCTATGTGGGGTGCTTATCGAAGGTTCTGGAATGGTTGTCTAACATGCCTAGAAAGGGTATTGTCGTCTAATAAGAAAGACAGTGACTTGTTGCAAGCCAGGTGATTGTGAACACATGCCATCATTGAAAAGGTTATGTACATTGACTATAATTATCTCTCTAAAACTCCACTCTCATTTCTGTGAGGAATTATATCCATGAACTTGATTTTATTTATATATATATATATATATAGATATATGTTAATTTGACTGCTGATGTCCATGCTAGGATAAACTGAATGAGTTTCTAACATTTAATCAAACATTATTTTGAAGTTATATAAATGTCAACATTCTTTTGATTATATTCATATTGTATATTTTTTATTGTTGATTTTAATAAATTTATTAACCTTCTTGCACATGTATTAACCTTATGTTGGAGTAGTAGTGGGTGAACGGGGGCTTGTTAAATATGAATAAAAGGTGGAATTTTATTATTTGTTTATAAGAAGTTTCCCCATCTGCAGAACATTATGTGACAGTAAAACATCTATCTTATTATTGTGTAAAAGTAGAGTTTTACAACACCCTTATAATCCACCAAGTGAGAGACATGTTGGTCTTGTGGGAATATTATTAATAACTATAAATGAAGATTCTTGATTACTTGTAATTAGTTATGTGCTATTAATTAATAAATAATAATCATAATGAGTGAAGGTTGCCCAGAGAGGTGTCACAGATTTGAAATATTAAATCAATGGATTTGAAATTATGTGGTGGTATGCATATATGAAATTTGAAATTATGCAGCTAGATGTAAAAGGTATCAGTTCATTATATCTACTAGCCCAATTTTTATGACTTTCATCCTACATTCTAAGAATTACATTTACATGTTATAGCTCTGTGACTATAAAGAAATAAATAACAAAGTGTAGGCCATTTTCGTCAAATACAATAAAGACTGTTGGGAGAGGAGTGAGAGTCAGTGATGGTGAGAGTGATTTTTGATTCAGAAAGGTCAAAAGTTAAGTACTTGTGCAAACATTAGTGAAGGTCAAAAGTTAAGTACTGTGTGCAAACATTCGTGAGTCTTAATGCTTATTGTACAAGTGACTTTATCGATCCATAAAGGTTAAAAGTTAAGTACTTGTGCAAACATTAGTCAGTCTTACTGCTTATTGTACAAGTGACTTTATCGATCCATAAAGGTCAAAAGTTAAGTACTGTGTGCAAACATTAGTGAGTCTTACTGCTTATTGTACAAGTGACTTTATCGATCCATAAAGGTCAAAAGTTAAGTACTGTTAATTATACCATGTGCAGACATTCTGTGATGCTAGCCTCCATTAAAGAAGATGACAGTAATGGGCGCCACTGGACAGACCAGGTTTGTTAAGACTATTAATAGCGTGTTTTTAACAATTTTTATATCTTTGTGCTCAGAGTGGTGTTTGACCTGTTTGCAGTGGCTATAACTTAGTTTCATTTAAGGCTTTTTCTGTAAAATGATATTATTTGATGACTAAAATATTTTGTTGTAATTTATGGTTTGCGAGGAAATGCTCAAATAAAGTACTTTATATGTTTTATAAAATTTAATTAAAAAATTCCACCAAACACTTAACTTTTACAATGCAACAAAAGCTGGTTACATTTGGTAAATTTTCATGAGGTGTCTTGAGTAAAGTATTTTACTAATGCAGTTTAAAGACTGTTGTTAAGCTTTTAAAATGAATTTATATTTTTTCTTGTACATTCTCCTTTTCAAATTAAATGGAGGATACTTCTGGCTTATGCTGATCTCATGCCAGAGTAGGTGAGTGTTGGGTGGGGTTCTGTGGGATGAGTGGGGGCAGAATTAGAGGCTAACCATATGTTACACCTACTAATGGGTTTATTTAAATTTATAATTTATGGATTTATTTATTTTAATTTTGGGTGAAGTGAAAATGTTATATTATTTTCTTTACTTTGTTCTAAGTATTATTATTTAATGATGTCTTGCTTACTGTCATTAGTATTGTTGGCATTTAGTCATACATAAATTTACCTTTACCTCTTTCACCTATTTTTACTCAGTTTTATTTTGTTTTTACTTAAAAGTGTTTTATTATTATGAATAATAATTAAATTAATTGTAATATGTAGTATTGATAAAAAATAACTTTTGTTAGTTCCAAGTAAAATGATACTCTTGCAGCTCTCTTACTTCTTAGTTTAATTGGATTCCCTTCTTTTGTTTATATTTATATTTATATTATAGTCTGTTGTGCAGTGAGTTTGCAAATATCCGCTTATTTAGCCTGTTCAGACTCTCATGCCATTGATGCCTGTGAGGTTCAGTACTACTGTGTAGCTACTGAAATGTTTTTATTTAAGAAATCAGTTTAGCCTTTTGCTAGTTCTGAGTACTGATTTTCCAAAACTTTCATTAATAGGAACATTTCAAAAATTCCATTTGAATATGTTGTTGAATCCTACATAAATTCCCCACTCCCTTTCTTTGTTGCATAAAATATTGACACATTTTATTTGATTACTTTTAGAATCGGTGAAGGTCCTATTTCTCCCTCATTTATCATTCCTGATGTTCAGAACATTTTATTAGTTTCACTCCCTCTGCAGACCAGCATTCTCTCTGACCACCCAGAGATAGGCAGCTCTTCCACTGATTACAGTCCAAGGAGATCCAAGAGCAAGGAGGAGATTTTGGTAAAATACATCTATTATAATTCAGTGTTTTAAGTTTACAGAAACACATGAAGGCACTTTGATTTCTTGTTATTTTGTCTGAATTTATGATTAGAGCACAAGTTCTTGCTAGTGACATTTTTACAATGGAGTTGCTTCTTTTGTGGTAATTATGTTCTAATATTAGCATGTAAAGTGAAAATCATGTATAGTTAGCATTGCCATTAACTGATATACATTAGTATTTATAGTTAGCATTACCATTAACTCATATACATTAGTACTTATAGTTAGCATTGCCATTAACTGATATACATTAGTATTTATAGTTAGCATTACCATTAACTCATATACATTAGTACTTATAGTTAGCATTGCCATTAACTGATATACATTAGTATTTATAGTTAGCATTACCATTAACTCATATACATTAGTACTTATAGTTAGCATTGCCATTAACTCATATACATTAGTACTTATAGTTAGCATTACCATTAACTCATATACATTAGTACTTATAGTTAGCATTACCATTAACTCATATACATTAGTACTTATAGTTAGCATTACCATTAACTCATATACATTAGCACTTATAGTTAGCATTACCATTAACTGATATACATTAGTACTTATAGTTATCATTACCATTAAATGATATACATTAGTCCATTTAGCCTTTTTGTTAAAGATTACATGCTCCTAAAATTATTATTATTAATGTGCCGTGGTGCATATTAAGTGTTGTTGACTAAAATACTTATATTAGTTGCAAAATGTCCTCATCTTTCAAATTAAAGGTTTTTTTAGTACTCATAATTAACAATCATCAGAATGCAGAAATCTAATTTGCTGTCTATAAGAATTGTATTTTTCCTTATTTGTATTCTCATCAACACCATAAGACTTAGTTGGCACTGTTCTGACTTGCAAGATTGGAACTGTAAAAATGATTGTAGTTGAACCCTCTCACTACAGCTTTCAGCAGTGGGAGACCGATTGCTTTCAAGTTAAAAGTGAAAAAGAGAGAGAGAGAAGAAATATGGAAAAGAAAGAAATCACACAAGCCTTTATTATTCATGATGCAATCTCAGCTTTTGTGGGTTTGAGGCTATTTAAGTGATGAATAATTGTGTTTAAAATTTATAGGGTCTGTGTGATACACTTTCTGCTTTTTCAGATAAACATGTATTTCTTTAATTATATGCTAAAGAATGTATTAAAATTGCTTTGAATTTGGTACTAGAACTGATTTATTGGTTTTAACATTTAAATTTGTTAGCTTACTTTAACGTACCTTTGACATACAGAATTTATGATTCCTTAATTAATAATATTTAATAAAACTAATAGTTCACATTTCCATTTCATATTTCAGAAGAAAAAAAAATTGTATGAAGAACACCATCGACATATGGAGGAACGTGGTGTGTCATTCTTAGATGACATTCGTCAAACTGCAGAAAGTGATGACTGAAAACAAGAGCTGTAAAAATCTTTCAGTTTTTTTGAGAATAGAAAATTGCACTTCCATGTTGAAACACTTATGAGAAATGACTGTTTAAGAAAGGTCTCTTCATAGAGATGGGATATACATAACTAGATCAATAAAATGCTGAAACAGGTTTAAGTATCTCCAAAACTGTAATGTGAACATCACTAAAATAGTTAAGTATCTCCAATATTTTAATGTGAACATTGCTGAAATAGTTAAGTATCTCCAGGATTGTAATGTGAACATCACTGAAATAGTTAAGTATCTCCAGCATTGTAATGTGAACACCACTGAAATAGTTAAGTATCTCCAGCATTGTAATGTGAACATCACTGAAATAGTTAAGTATCTCCATCATTGTAATGTGAACATCACTGAAATAGTTAAGTATCTCCATCATTGTAATGTGAACATCACTGAAATAGTGAAGTATCTCCAGCATTGTAATGTGAACATCACTGAAATAGTTAAGTATCTCCAGCATTTTAATGTGACCTCCTTTAGCTGAGATTTTCAGCAAAACAAGTAATTGATGAACACATGGGAATCATGATATTATAACTTTATTTTAAATTTGTTTTTTCATTTAATATTCATTTATTTCATGAATTATTTATTACTTTTAAGGAATTTTACGTTTTTTTAAATATTTAATTACTTAGCTTTTATTTGAAATATAAAACACCCCACCTACTCAAAATCATTCATTTCTAGAATAGTTAAAATGTATTTCACAACATCGACTATTCATCATATATATATAATTAAAATCTATTTCATAACACTATTCATCATAGTATAATTAAAATAGATTTCATAACAATGACTTTTCATCATAGATATAATTAAAATCAATTTCATAACACTGACTATTCATCATAGATATAATTAAAATCAATTTCATAACACTGACTTCTTCTTAAATAAAATTTTGTCTGTGATGGTGATGAAACTTTCTGTCAGTAGATTGTAGTGAATTAAAAAAAAAAAATAACTGACCTAATGTTAATATTTTAAACAAAATGTAAAGAGAAATTTAGCATAAATGAAATACACAGTAGGTCTAGTCTAGTTATATAGTACCCTAGTAACCTTCTTCCAATGTTGTTTTAGAATCATTCTTATTTTCCACAGTTAATTATAATTTAGGTAGATTTCCACAATTTTAATACATGTACTCTAAATCATTAATGACAAATTTGTGCAACCACTATATTTTTATAGAAGGTATATTATAATTTAAAAAATCTAATATTCATTCTTGAAATGAAGAAAAGTTATTATATACTCAAATAAAATATTGATTTTATATTTTTTATTTTAAAGGGAATGTTTTTAGCAGTTGAGAAATAAGGTTTTTAATCAACCCCAATTAGCAGTGATACAGTCTATTTATTAAATGAAATATGAAATAAGCGACTATCACTTACTGGAATGATCAGATCAGTAAATGCTGGAATAAGTTTTGATTGATTTGATATTCAACATGAATCAGTCAGTCATTCAATGATAAATTAGCATTTATGTATGTTGATATTGCAAGTTCATTTTCCTACTTACTAGACTTGGTTTTCTTCTTGTACAACGCCGTTAACTGGTTGATTCCTGCCTGGTCATTTCTCCTTTACAGCTTTCAGAGTAATCATTTATCCACTATTGCTGAAGTTGATTGATTTAAAATAGCTCATATGCATAAAAATGTATCTTGCGCCCACCCACAGTGCAAAAAAATGTTTTCTTTGTATGTTTCTATGGCCTGTGCTTTTGTGTTGTTTTATTGTCTCAGAAGTATGCAATATACAAGTTTGTTTGGTTCCATTTAATGCACTTTCTATACTCAAAACATGAATCAAAAGTTCCACTCAAAGCAGATAAATTTGTGGTGAAAGTTGAGTTTTAGTATGTGTCTTTGGTGCTACCTGAAACTAAAATACATCAAATCTTTAGCTAATGTTGATTCAGAAACTGCAAAATACATAAAATCTGTAGTTAATGATGATTCCAAAACTGCAAAATACATCAAATCTTTAGCTAACAATGATTCCGAAACTGCAAAATGCATCAATCTTTTGCTTTAATGATGATTCAGAAAGTGTAAAATATATCAATCTTTAATTTATTCAGAAAACATTCACACACTAATGAAACTTTCCTACCCAGTTTTTAGCAATACTGTCCTTTCAGTACTTAGGTGTTATTTAATTTTTTTAACAAGACCAACCTTTTTATAAAGGTGGTGACCATAAAATACAGGTATTTTTACCAATCTGATATCAAAACCCATTTCTAACAATATCTAACTTCTTGCCTAATGACAACGAATGTAGATTGCTAAAATTAGCATTGCTATTTAAGAAATATTATGTAATGTTTACAAAATAGACACATATTTTTAATATATACATGACTTGATAAATGTATTTATTTGTGATTAAGAACAGCAAATATTATAGCATTAAAATGGAGCAAATGTGGAATTACAGTTTTTAGTTTCAATGGAGATTAAGTGTGATGACTCCGGTGAACCTTAAATTGCCGATAGTGAAATCGTTAATCTGGAAACCTTTAAGCAGTGGCTGTAATTTAAAGTGAAGCTGTGTGTATGTGTGTGTGTGTGATGCTTGAATATGTACCTAATGTTGGGAATGTAATAGCAGAAACACTTGGTGTCAAGAAACTGAAAGAATGATAGATAATATGGAGTAAATAAATTTAGGTATATATTTACTATTGACATTATATAACACTATGAAATTGAATTGTTTGTACAAATAACAGACTGAAAATTCAATCCCTACTTATTACAGTGTCCAGAATTGTCAATAGCCTTGAACTCTCTGTAACGGGCACAGGGCCTTAACATAGGTGTCCACATTAAGAGGTCAATTGATATTAAATGGCTCATCTGTTCAACCACATTCACTCGGCAGGATGATATATAAACTCACTCACCATGTTGAACAATCTTCTATACTGTAAAATTGATACTCTATTTCCAGTCTGATTTTGATCCTAATTGTACACGTACAAATGGTTTTCTTTGCTTTAAAATGAAATATGCTTTTTAAAAAAAATCAAGATATGATGGGTATAAAATAAAGGGTGACATTATTGTCTGTCTCATTACTAATATTTTGTAATATGTTCAAATTCTATTTTATAATCTGATAATATATATATATATATATATATATAAGCTATAGATACCTTTTATTGATGTTTTGTTTATGGCTGTTTTTTGTTTATTTTTCAATAAATCTTAATTTAGTCGCCAAAATAATGCTGTTATAATTGGAAGTTTATTTGTTTTTGTTCTTTTATGTATACTGGCTACCCCTTAGTTTGGATGCACCAATTTATTTTTAATCTGCTCCTTCACATGACTAATGTTAGTGCACATATTGATATTCAGCAAGTGTGGCAAACTTCAGTGTTGTTTTTTTCTTGAAATGTGATTTGATCTACAGAGCCTAGCTTTAATATTAAGATTTTACTGATTTACTTCCTTAGCATTGAACAGCTTAAAATAAAGAGAGTATTACTGGAGAACACAAGACTGATAATGTTATTAGTTCTTAAATTGAAGTGGATAGGATGCTACAACAAAAGCTTTATGATGATCTCAATGGTAGTTACTATGACTGTAGGACAAAGAAAATATTAAAAGGAAATGTGCAGTCAGTGAAAGTTAATTTTTCTCTTTCATGCTACTGGCCTTAATGACTGGAAGAACTGAAGAAAAATTCAGATTTCCCTATGACAAAAACCAGTAGTTAGTCATATATGAGAACTAAAAAAAATTAACAAATTTCTGCAATTCAGTACAATGGTTGTAGCAGGAGTAAAGTTATACCAGCTTATGAGCAATTTGTGTCTTCAGCACAAATGTATTGAATCTTTTTGCTAGTGTAGCCATTATATTAGCATCATAATAATCATAATCAGTCAAATTCTATGCAGATATGATTTCTGCTCATATTTACAGTAACTCAACTCTGAGCCAACTTAAAGAAAAAATACACATTACAATAAAAATATTTTTAAAACCAATAGTTTTCTAATTTAAAGAATTTTAGCTTTAATAGTGGTCTATCACAAACACTGTCAAACAAAAGTCAAATGGTCTTCAAGTATGTATCTGGAAGATATTCAGTATTAGTCAGTCTATGAAAAACACATTCTAATTATGATTTTCAGTCAATTAAATAACTTGTTTTTATCCATCACTGATTCCATGTAACTTCCAACATTTCTTTTAAAGACATAATATTAATTTCTCTCTCATAATTAAAACTTTATGAAGTGAATTTTGATCATGTGAAAATACTGACTGGCTTGATAAATGAATCTTAAACAGGATTTATCCTATCAACAGAGCTGGTTGTCATGACTAAAATGCTATGCAACAAGAAAAAGACAGACCTGGTTGTCATAACTAAAATGTTATGCAACAAGAACAAGACAGAGCTGGTTGTCATAACTAAAATGCTATGCAACAAGAACAAGACAGAGCTGGTTGCCATGACTAAAATGCTATGCAACAAGAACAAGACAGAGCTGGTTGCCATGACTAAAATGCTATGCAACAAGAACAAGACAGAGCTGGTTGCCATGACTAAAATGCTATGCAACAAGAACAAGACAGAGCTGGTTGCCATGACTAAAATGCTATGCAACAAGAACAAGACAGAGCTGGTTGCCATGACTAAAATGCTATGCAACAAGAGGACAGAACTGGCTCTCATGATTAAAATACTATGTATTTTGATTGTCTTGATTTCATGTGCTTAATCAACTGACCACCCACTTATGATTTGAGTATGATCTCACATGCTGTTATTTCGAGATAGTTAATTAGGAACAGAACATTTGAACTTGTTTTTAAAAAGAACTCCAGTAAGCTTGAAGAAAAATATCCAACATGAATACTAATTTTTACATCCATTGATAGGTTTTCTGGCATACTGCACTATGTTGTGACGTTAATAAAATTGTTTGTAAAAAACAAATATAATGGATGATATAGATAATGCTTATAAAAATCTAATACCCCATATCATATACCACCAAGTACACACACAAAACCACCAAACCCTCCCACAAAGATACTACTACTTAGTCTCTTTCAAACAAGTCAAAATCTACTGAACAGCACATAATTTAATAAAAAGCAGTCTTTATTTCAAGGTCATATCAATCAACTGTTTCTCACATATCTTTTTATTTAAAATATTAAAAATAAATTCTAAATATATTGAATTAAATGTGCAGCCTATTCTTCTAGTACAAAACCTGATATGCTTAGAGTTAATGGAAAAATAATGCTTCTGATTAATCTAAAAACATATTACAATTAAATATACTCCTAATATTATATATTGAATTTTATTCTGTTTAGATGTGGTGAGGTGAGCAAGATGACACTAATAAAAGTATTCGGTCAATAAGACAAGGTGCTTTCTCCTGATACTACGGACAGTACGCCAGAAAGTCAAGGGTACAATCATCTCCAGTGACAGTAAAATGTTGTCAAAGAACTGTAATAAAACACTGCTAACAATTACAGGCTTCATCATGTCACCAGTGACATCAAAGTGTCTAAAAAGAACTTTAATAAAACACTGCTGACAGTTTGAATGCTCTACCATATATGTCACTAGTGAAAGTAACGAGTAGACGAGGAACTGTAACAAAACATAACTGACAGTCTAAGCGTTCAATTGTCACACTAGGTCCAGCAATGAATAAATAAGTATAGAACTGTAACAAAACATTACTGACAGTCTAAGAGTTCAATTGTCACACTAGGTCCAGCAATGAATAAGAGCCATAACAAAACACCAGTAAATGTCAGTAAGACAGTTTAAGTTTATCATGTCTACTGACAACAACAAGAGACTGTGACAGTAAAACAGTTTGTGAGTCTACTGCATCTACTGATAGCAACAAGAGACTGTGACAGTTAATAAAACAGTTTGAGAATCTACTGCATCTACTGACAGCAACAAGAGACTGTGACAGTTAATAAAACAGTTTGAGAGTCTACTTCATCTACTGACAGCAACAAGAGACTGTGACAGTTAATAAAACAGTTCGAGAGTCTACTGCATCTACTGACAGCAACAAGTGACTGTGACAGTTAATAAAACAGTGTGAGAGTCTACTGCATCTACTGACAGCAACAAGGGACTGTGACAGTTAATAAAACAGCTTGTGAGTCACTGCGCCTACTTATAATGAATAAAACAAAGAACTGTAATAAACACCAGTGGCAGTCAGTAAGTCTTATCATGTCTAGTGACAACAACACGGGACTGGTTCAGTGTTTGCTTAAGAATATGGATTACAAAGGCAAATTATGTTCAGACACAGCTGCCAAATTGAAAAGTAGTGCACTAAGAGATTTGTTATAACGAGTAGTAAAGTTATTTTTAATTGCCAGATTGAATGGTGAAAAAACTGTTATAGAAGAATAAATATCACTTCAACTGCCCAAAGAAAAAATAAAATGTTGAGGTTCACTTTAAGTGCCTGCACTCATAGCGAGGTATATGTCAAAGGCTCAGAATTCATTCAACATTTTGGGATCAAGTTCCCCAAACCTGATATTAAATATTACACAATATAAATAAAGTCATCTGTTACACATACTAGAAGTAGCAAGGCAAAGTGCATTATTAACTAGAGTTCTCTAATTAAAATAATTAATTTTTTTTTAAAATGTTCACAATGAGATATACAAAAAGAGTACACAATGTAATAAGCTCTGCTAGAAAAACAGTGACTTGTTTTTTTCTACAAGTTTAGTGGTGCTCAAATATAAAACAATTTCAGGCTTGCAAGAAGCATTACAAATAGTTAACAATTTTAAAACTTAATTAGTATAAAAAAATTATTATAAAAAAATAAGAAACTATTGTTTTTTCCCCACAAGTACAGAGGTGCTCAATTGTAAACAAAAATTCAGGACAGTTTTTTCCCACAAGTATAGAGGTGCTCAATTGTAAACAAAAATTCAGGACAGTTTTTTCCCACAAGTATAGAGGTGCTCAATTGTAAACAAAAATTCAGGACAGTTTTTTCCCACAAGTACAGAGGTGCTCAATTGTAAACAAAAATTCAGGACAGTTTTTTCACACAAGTATAGAGGTGCTCAATTGTAAACAAAAATTCAGGACAGTTTTTTTCCCACAAGTACAGAGGTACTCAATTGTAAACAAAAATTCAGGACAGTTTTTTCCCCACAAGTACAGAGGTGCTCAATTGAAAACAAAAATTCAGGACAGGTTTGCAAGAAGTGTTACAAGTGTCCAATGATTTTTTAACTGAATTTGTAAAAATAATTTAAAAATAAGACACTGGTTTTTTTTTTAAAAACCTACAATGACATTTGGAAAGATAAACATTGTAGCACTTTAATGGCATCCTCCTCTGAATTTACACAATAACTTTAAAAATAAGACAAATGAAAAATATCACAAAACTGCCTTTTGATACCAACGTTGAATTATTTGTAAAAATATCTAAGGGATCCAAAGCCTCTATGATCAACTTTGTACAGCTTATAATAATATGCTTTAATGAAACAGTTTTATATTTATATTTTAAATTAAATTAAATTTTTAATTATGAGCCTTCAGATCTACTGCAATCATATTATATTTGTATTTATTTACACACATTCAACCAGACACATGTATATTTATTTCTCATAGAGTGTGCGTGTTGCCATGCTGAATTGTGGTTGCAGTGTATTTGAAGGTAGATATTCTTTGGTACTGTGTCCCCAAAATGCAGGCCAACTTCCTTCAGTGCTCAACCAAAGAAACAGCAATCTGATCCAGTCCTGCAGGAACCATTTTGTCCTCGATGTGCATATTAAGGATAATGTGTAACTGCCACGTAAGATCCAGTCCACTCTGTGTGTGTGTGTTTGCACAAGCATATATGTGTATACACTTTTACATAAAAGGTATATAATCTGGTTAGCACCCCTCCCCCCAATTTTACAATATATATATATTGTGTGCTCATAAATGTATACACATGCTCATAACAAGGTATAAAAATATAATCTAGTTAGCAAAATAAAAACAAAAAATACAATATACACACTGGTAAATAAACAATTATTATTTGCTTAATAAAGAAAATAAAATAACAAAATAAAGTGCACAAAGTTCAACAATCTGTCCATTAATTCATGAGATGGAGGTAATTAATTACAAATATATATAAAACTAGTCAAGATAAAATACTGAAAGTGTCAAAACAAATGGAATCCAACAATCATCAAACAACCTGCCTATTAACGGCAGAGATAAAGTGATGATTAAGCAATTAACAAATTTCAAGTAAATTGAGACTGAACATTTTTCTGGCACATGATAATAATCAGAGCTTAAAAACATAGTGAAATTGTTATAATAAAGTAAAAGTTTCTTATATGACGGACAAGGCAAAGAAACCAAAATGACAATAAAAACCTGAGAAAACACCTATCTTTAAATGTAATGGAGTTCTAAGGGAATGTAATTTTTTAAATAACTAGGGTTGATCAATGGAGTACTAAGGGGATGTAATTTAAAGGAGTACTAAAGGGATGTAATTTTTAAAATAACAAGAATTGATCAAAGGAGTACTAAGGGGATGTAATTTTTTTAAAATAACAAGAATTGATCAAAGGAGTACTAAGGGGATGTAATTTTTAAAATAACAAGGACTAAAAGAGCATGAAATAGTAAAAGTGGCGGAAGGAAAACAAAAATTAAATGTGAAAGTAATTTTAACATTTGGCAAATCCCATTAAAAATGGGATTCTGATCTTGACAATCAAAAAAAAAGAAAAAGAAAGAAAAACTTATGCAGACAGTTGGAATAAAGTGTTGGAATAAAACAGTCTTAATAGAGATGATTTTACTGGTAATTTTATGGAAATTTATGGCTACCAATAATAAGAAGTTTTATTTAAAATAAAAATAAATAAAAGAGAGAAATACTGTGGCCAAATGTTGTGTAAGCACTATAGCCAATTCTATGATTACATTCACAAATCATGGCCACCAGTAATAAGATGTTTAATTTAAAATTAAAATAAACAAATAAAAGATATTGTGGTCTAATACTGTATAAACAATATGACCAATTCCATGATTACATTAACAAATGAAATACATAGTCACCATCAATGAGATTTTAATTTTTGAAAAATAACTCAGAGAGAAAGATTGTGGCCTTGTGATTTATAACAATATGACCAATAGGCCAACAGCAATTAGATATTATAAATAACTCAAAGAGAAAGATTGTGGACTTGTGATTTATAACAATATGACCAATAGGCCAATAGCAATTAGATATTATAAATAACTCAAAGAGAAATATTGTGGACTTGTGATTTATAAAACAATATATCCAATTCCATGATAACTACAGCAAATGAAGTATATGGCCAACAGCATTGAGATATTATAATTAAAATCCCAAATATAATTAAAAGTAAATTATTATGGCCTAATGATGTATAAAGATTATGTCCAATTCTCTTTGTTACAGATGCATTAAATAACAAAATCAAATAACAATCTAAAAATATAGTGATGCTTTATAAAACTTTTTTTCTTAAATAATGAAAATGTCAGGATCCACCCCACCCCACCCACCCCAAAAATGCAAGCCAGGTCCAAGAAGATATCTTTCTTGCTAGAATAAGCCCTTCCACTTGGAAAATCAACAAACAGTGGAAGTGACCAAACAGAAAAACAAATAAAGCCAGAAGTATCATCCAACATAGAATCTTATGATAAATTTTAATTTGTATAAACACACATAGAAGACTGAAATGCACACAAAATATAAATATATTTTAGTGCTTTAAAAAATGATAGTATAAAAACTTTCAAAGAATTACAACAACAAAATATCAGCAGCACAAAAAACATCTTTCTTAAATGCATCATGACAATCATTAAATTAGTTCCTATTCAATCATTCTTAGCTTTATAAACTTCATTGTAGCATTCCTAATAAATTTTCAATTTATTCCAACTTCTCATTCTCAATTGTATCACAGCATTCATTAATTTAGTTTAGATTCAATCATTCCAGCTTAGCTATCTCAACTGAATCACAGCATTCAATAATATAGATTTATTCTAACTTAGCAGTCTCAGTGGCATTCACTAATTTAACTTAGATTCAATCATTCCAACTTTAGCTTTCTCAACAGCATTAACTAATTTAGTTTTGATTCCATCAGCAGAAGAAAAAAAAACTTTCTGAAACAGCATCATGGCATTTGCTAATTTAGTTTTTATTGCAGAAAACTTTTCAGCCGGATCCCACCAAAATACCTCCTATAAATCCCCCAAAAGTCAGACAATAATCAATATCTAAAATATTATCAATTTAATTTTGATTCATTCAGCATAGTTTAGTTTTCAGATGCAGCTTAGCATCAATAATCTGGCTCAATTAGCCCAGCTTACCCTCTAAAGGCATCAAAACATCTGTTAATTTAAAGACCATGAGAAAGATCTTATGAATCTTGGAATCAAGATCATATATAAAATACTAATAAAAACTAGTACAACAGCAATCTGTGCTTCTTAAGATGTCTTTGCAAAGTTTAAATAATCAAATATCATTAATCTGGCATTAATGATAAAATCTCCCACTCACCACCTACCTAAGCTCTAGTTGATGGAGGAAATGGCCTTCACCATAAAGACTAATTAGCAAAAGCAAGCATGGAGAAGCTAGAAACCCAAAGGCTAAAAAGGGTCAAGACTAGCTTTTGTATTTTAACTTTATATGTGCAATATCATGAGACATGAGTGCATGTGTATGGTTTTGGTGTCAATAACCTACCACAAGATCATGTATATTGACAACATCTACACAACGTGTTGTTGGAAAGTAAAAGATCTGCACTCTTGTCTTTCCTTAACAATATTTATTTTTAAATGGATTGCAGCTTATATTTTTCAGCCACACTAATATTGGCTTATTATTATTTCTGTTACACATAAATAATTTATTCTGAGCAAACTTTGTACAACACTGTTCTGTAATAAAATATGGACTTAATATTTTATATCAAAGTCAATAATTATACCTGAGATCAGTATAAATAAGG
This sequence comes from Sinotaia quadrata, assembly GCA_028829895.1. Taxonomy (NCBI): domain Eukaryota; kingdom Metazoa; phylum Mollusca; class Gastropoda; order Architaenioglossa; family Viviparidae; genus Sinotaia; species Sinotaia quadrata. The sequence continues at coordinate 29,249,465 of CM054182.1, forward strand.
TTTGCAATAGATAAACCTACAATAGTTCAAACACTTAAATTTTAAGAAACTCATTGTATGTTATGAAGAAGTGCGACTGGAAGAAAGGAAAAGAATGGTCACAAAAGGTGCAGACAATGCAACAAGCCTAGAGTGTGCATGAATTTACAAACTCATTTCAACTTCATGTTAAAAAATACACACAAAGTTCTGCAATGATGAGCAGCACTTCTGTCTGAATAAAAAGAATTAAGCTGGAAAGATGCATCTATGAATTGTGTCCAGATTCTCGATAAGTTGAGCGAGGCATTTGATAAGGTATTACACGCTATTATGATTTTTAAAAAAAGGGCTTTATTTTTACTTATATCTATCACACATAGTTGTTTTATACAGTAATTTTGAAACATAATTTACATATTCATTTTAAAAAATCGTAATCTCATTAAGTTTTTACCATTCATGTAGTTCTTTAGATAGTAAAACTTATTGTCAGATTTGACCTGACAGCTCTATACAGATTTGTTTATAGCTTACACAGACAAATGCTTGAAGGAATTTTTATGAGTAAATCAAAATTAAGGCTATAAATTACTTCTTTTAGTCAGTGCATAGATGATATTTTTAAATAGTATGTGCAAAAATATATTTTGTTTGCCTTTTAAGTAATAAGCTGTTGATCCAATTTGTTATGAATTTCACTTAGTGTGAAATTATCAGAAACTTATCTATCGTGCAAAGAAGTCTAAGTATCACAATAAAATGAATACTTTACAGATAATAAATAGCATAATGGAGAAATTCAAGTTTTCAAGTATATTTAAGCTTTTTAAATATTAAGGTAATTTACTCTGACAGTATGTGTGGGTAGCTGAAACAGAAGACATCACATACATTTGGTACAATTATTTTTGAAAAATTACCAAATCTGCCAATGTTAATGTCCATTACTATATACTATTATTATCTGCAAAAAAAATAACAGAAACTAGGGTTCAGATTAATTTTTAAGAATTTATTATACTGCTAGTTGTAAAATTCTAAACACTAGCTTTATTACATTTATATTAGGTTTTTAAGAAAAAATAACAATGCAAAATTTACCAATTTCCCAAAATGCATGTATAATAATAAAAAAATATTATTTAGGACAGATAACATAAGGTATGGCAGACAAATAAGCACTTTTAAAATTTGTTTAATGGAGAATCTATACATACTATGACTTTATATTTCATAATTCTCAATTGGAACACAGATCTATGAGTACTGTCTTTAAAATTCACAATACTCCATTGGTTTGCAGATCTACAAGTACTATGTCTTCAAAATTTACTATACTTAATTGAAACATCTAGCAGAGCTATTCTTCTTAGATTAGACCTAGATTGTACCTGTCTTTAAATGTGATTCAATCTGCCAACTAACTTTTCTAGACAATCTATAATATCCAATATTTTGATTAGTTAGTTATTTATTGTTTAGGTTCATAATACAGCCATAAAAATATATTTTAATTAAAAAATTTATAGATTACATTTTAAAAATAGCGATGAACTATGCATATATCTTCTATTCGGATACAATTTCTGCCTCCCAAGAACATCAATTTGTAGTTAGAATTCATTATCAAAGCATATCTCATCAATCAATAACAAATTCATCACCAAAGCATTTTACATCATCAATAATATATTCATCACTAAAGCATTTCTCATTATCACTAATAAATTCATCACTAAAGCATTTCTCATCATCAATAACAAATTCAACACCAAAGCATTTCTCATCTTCAATAACAAATTCATCACACACAAAAAAATTCTCATCATAATAAAAAATTCATCACTAAAGTATTTCTCATCATCAATAACACATTCATCACTAGAGCATTTCTCATTCAACACCAAAGCAATTCTTTTCATCATCAACAAATTCATTACTAGAGCATGTCTCATCATCCAATATAAATTCATCACTCTAGCATATCTCATCACCAAGACATATATCATCATCAATAACAAATTCATCATATGCACATATTATTAATAATAAATTCTTCACCAAAGCATATCTCATCACAAACAATAAATTCATCATAAAAACATTCATAAAACATAAAAACATAAAAACTCCAGTACTAAATTCATCACCAAAGAAAACCTCATCATCAGTACTCAAAAATGAATCTCACCATCTATTATAAATCCATTCCTGAAACATTTCATCATCTATAATAAAGCATATCTTATCAACAGTCATAAATTCATCACCAAAACAGATCTTATCAGGTAAAAGAAATTCATCACCATAGCATACATCGTTACCAGTAGTATTCCCATTTCATTAGAGTATCAGTACATAGATTAGTCCAGCAAAAGGATAAGCCATGTGGGGCAGACCAGAATCTGAGGTGTGATAAAAACACAGAAGTAGTTAACCAAAACTGTTTTTGCAATGGTTTTATTAAAATGGGCATAAATTAAATGTGACTCTCTCAGTGAGTGAAGAGCACAACAGTTGGCATTAAGCAGAAAACAATGCAACATAAAAATTCAAAATGCCTCATTGGTATTTCTGCATGGTGACTGCAGAAGCCACTGCAATACAATTACGATAAAAGAAAGTCAGAGATGATTTATATATACTTCAGTTTAAAGGGTAAAACATATACAAAGAGAGATACAACAATAATATCTTTAAAACTATAAATACTAAAATCTGTTGAGTTTATTTGGTGTAAAAAATATGAATAAATTTTATTTTCCTTAAATAAAGAAACAATGCTGCAGAAAATTATTCAGCATAAGAAATATTTTAGTAATCCCCTTTCAGCAGTGTGTATAACATAATTAACAAACATATATAATGCTAGCATTGTAATCTGCTTTCTTTCAATGATGCCTGTCATATTGTTTGAATTAAAGTGTCACATTCAAAGTGTACACCCTAACTGTCATGTTCACTGTCATATTGTTTGAATGAAAGTATCACATACAAAGTGTACACCATAACTGTCATGTTCACTGTACAATGAGTCTGACAGTTGCAATGCTTTTTGACAATTAAATTATATAATGAAATAGAGAGATTCTTGCAACATCTTGCACTATAAACAAAGCTAATAAAATCATTAATATCACATTCAAAACGTTTACAAGAGTATTCCGTAAGGATGAGTCATAACAACTTTTGGTTACAACAAGTAGAAATATTTATTTGCAATCCTTAGAATAGTTAATTTATGGATTGCTACTATCTAACCAGGGTCAAATTCTCTCTCTCTCTCTCTCTCTCTCTATATATATATATATATATATATACACACCACAATAAAAAAGCGTGGAGTGGTATGTTCTTATCAAACCTGACTTTTATAACTATTACAATATAATGTCACATAATGAATATTTTTCTCTGATGAACAGATCTATTTCTGTCATCTTTACATGCACTACCAAATAATGGCATATTTATATTCTGACTCACCCACCCCAACTATATTTATAAAATCATTAAATAAATTCTATGAAATGAGAAATAAAACATTGTACTATACTAAAGATTTGTTATTAAAAAAACAGCTCAATCAAACATTTTAGTTCCAGAGTCCAACTGCAAATTCTGACCCAGGGACCAGTAAATACAAAGTTTGACCTGGGGACAGTAAAGCTATGTTGCTGGGATATCTATTAAAAAGGAAACTCAACCAAACATTTTGAGTACCACAAACCCCAATACAAATTTTTGATCTAGTGATAGTAAAGCTTTGCTCCTGGAATATCAACTAACGAGCACAGCTCAACTTTAACAAACATCTTTAGTGCCACCAGCCACAATACAATTTTGGGACCTGATTGTATTGTAAGTGAAACATGGCCAATGATATTTGGCAGAATTTCCCAAAGTAGCTCACTATATTCTAGTTATTTTGTTTTACTGTTCTGTGAGGGCGAATGCACAAAAGCTTGGAGATAACAATAAAGACAATGACAGTGGCAACAACTTTTTCACTTATAGAAAGAATTTGTTCAAGATGTAAATTTGATATTGGTTTCATTATTACAAGTTTTAAAATATACAAAAAAATTACTTAAATACATTGTACTAGGTTTATAAGTTATAAATTTTAAAATGTAGAAGAAAAGACATAGGTACATTAATGGTACCAAAACAAAATGTCCATATATATATACACACAAACATAAAGTACTATAAAGTACACAAACACACACAGCAGAACAAAACAATGTATACTCATTCTAAAGAAACAAGACAACCTTCATATTAAAAAAAAAGAGGAATGTCAGGTGATAAAAATGAACTCCATTAAATGTAAACATAAGCTCAGGCACGCTTTTCCATCTTCGAGCGCACAAAGATACGCCTTCCTGTAAACAGATGGAATAATAATAGCCAGAAGAAGATATGAAAAAATCTACTTATAAAAACAAAACAAAAAACAGAAATGAAATGCTCTACACAAACATATTTTTATCTCATTTATGTGGGCAGCTGCTATATCCCAACAACAATGGAACTTAATACTTTATACCACATATTTATATCTTATTTATGTGTTCAGAGGCTAAATCTATTTTTTCTGAAGAAAATATTTATTCAATACTAAAATTCATCATCTGGAGCATTTTCTTACATAAATATGATGTTATAGGCACAATATTTTTCTAGGTGGTTTTCTTGAAATAATAAAAGAAAGTAAAATAAACTTAATGATGATGATGATGATAATGATGATGAGGATGATGTTCACTTAACAGAGCATCTAGTTTAACAGTTTACACAGGAAATACACAAGGACTTCTTACTGACTATTTAACAATAACAAAATATAAATACAATAGATTTACAATTAGACAGTGACACTAAATAAACAGTGACTCAGAAGAGACAACACTAAACTTAGCTGATTAAAAATATTTAAAGAGCTTTTAAAATATAATCTTTAGCATGTTGCAGACAGATTATCTGGACATAGATATGGAAACTGGGTGTACTTGGTGCACTAAGAACTAGATATAAATACCAAAACATCACACCCTACTTGAGTACTTCTGGGTTAGCTCTTCAGCCATCATAACCATTCTGAATTATACTGTGCAGCTGGATCAGAAAGATTATTATTTTTTTGTGCAAATCTAGTTTTTGTGAACTAAAAAATAAATTAAAAAAAGTGAGTACTGATCAAGTGAGACTGAAAAGATTGTATCTCAAAAGATTAGTTTAATCATTTAAATTTATTTATTTGTGTATGGACAATTTACAAAAAAGCAAATATTAAAGAAATAAATAATCATGTGTGTTGAATTAATTACATATTTGTGATGGAAATGATAACAAGGGATTTTCTTCTGAAAATATGATGCAGTTTATGACTTCTGAAGATTTTTACAATGGCAGTAGAGCCCTGAACCATTAAAGCCTGGAAATTTTATGTACCTCATAAAACAGGATAATGTTTTATTCTGTTATTTCTGATCATAATTAATATTTGTTAGTAGTACTTAATGAACTGAAACATGATAAATAAGTCCAAAAGATGGACATACGCCACATAAAAGTTATCATTTCGGGGTTTGAAAATGTGAGCATCTTGTGATAATTTGTCATATTGTTTCATTCCATTATGGAATTTTAAATATAGGAATCAGTTCATTTAATATTATTTTTGGAAAACAAAACTGTGAAGAATTATATTGATTCAGCAATCTCCCAACTTGTGTGTCGCACATGCAATTGCAGCATTCATAATAAACATGAACATTTTCATTTTATGGCAGAAAGGATCTTTTTTTTTTTTTTTTTTTGGGGGGGGGGTCTTAAGCTTCAGTGTTTGTGCTGTATTTAAAAAAAAAACATGTCCCTCAAAAAAAAATTTGCAGATTTTGACATTTTAATAAAAGCGGGGACCTAAAATAGTTGTCTTTCACTTAGGTGGCTCTATAGCAGACAAGAACCCAACTCATAAATGAATGCAATGAGTCAGTGAAAAAAATACATAAATGCGACACTCTTTTAAAATACAAAATTATGTGTGCCTGAAACATCGACAAGGCATATATAATTCACCAAAATCATTTCTCACATGTCACCATTCTACAGTAATATTTAACGGTGATTTTCACCTTCACCTTCTGACCTATAAGTAGTGTAAGTAGTTTAATGAATTTTTAAAATATCTTTTTAAAGGTTATCAGAGTTAAATACTCTAATTGCTGCTCATTCTAGCACTGCCAGCAAGAGAGAACTAAAGGCTGCTGAAAAGTATGAGACAATCAATCTACACATCAACACATCAACATTATTCTAACTGTGAGGAAAATATCAACTGACTAATAAAAAGAGATTACAATATATGTGTACATGAACATGAGTCAAAGTGTAAAGAGACCAGTCAGTTGAATATGAGAGCACAATGAAAAACTATGAATACAGGAACATGACAGTGAGTGAAATGAGAAAATCAGCTGGCTAACCTCAAAAGAGAGCGTGATGAGTTAAATCAGCTGACTGTCAGAGAAAGATTGAAAGATATGTGTATACATGACGACAAAAGAGAGCATGACGAGATAAATCAGCTGACTGTCAGAGAAAGATTAAAAGATATGTGTATACATGACAACAAAAGAGAGCACGACGAGATAAATCAGCTGACTGTCAGAGAAAGATTGAAAGATATGTGTATACATGACGACAAAAGAGAGCATGACGAGATAAATCAGCTGACTGTCAGAGAAAGATGAAAAGATATGTGTATACATGAAAACAAAAGAGATGAGATAAATCAGCTGACTGTCAGAGAAAGATTAAAACGACGTGTGTATACATGACAACAAAAGAGAGCGTGATGAGTTAAATCAGCTAAGTGTCAGAGAAAGATATGTGTACATGTAAACATGAGAGCAAGTGTTAAACAGACCTGCATGATCAAAGTTTTCTTCTTGACTACTCTCTGGGCTAACAGAAATTATTCTAGGCTGAAACTGTTCCATTTTCTGACTGGCACGTTTCAAAAGATCAAGCAGAAATACTTTATCTTTCCCTTCCTGCAAATATGAATGCCACTGTTAGATAATGCTTTGTAAATTAAAAGTAGCATTTTCCTAACTGTTTACCAAGCATCCTTTACTTTGCTCCAAATATATTGGCATATTATTTAATTCTAGAATCACTTCAAAAACAAAAACTAACATGGATTACAGTAAAAAACTTCAAAAGCAAAAACTAAACATCTAAGGAAAACCATTACAGTAACTCTAGAATCACTACAAAAGCAAAAACTAAACTTCTAAGGAAAACCATTACAGTAACTCTAGAATCACTACAAAAGCAAAAACTAAACATCTAAGGAAAACCATTACAGTAACTCTAGAATCACTACAAAAGCAAAAACTAAACATCTAAGGAAAACCATTACAGTAACTCTAGAATCACTACAAAAGCAAAAACTAAACATCTAAGGAAAACCATTACAGTAACTCTAGAATCACTACAAAAGCAAAAACTAAACATCTAAGGAAAACCATTACAGTAACTCTAGAATCACTACAAAAGCAAAAACTAAACATCTAAGGAAAACCATTACAGTAACTCTAGAATCACTACAAAAGCAAAAAATAAACATCTAAGGAAAACCATTACAGTAACTCTAGAATCACTACAAAAGCAAAAATTAAACATCTAAGGAAAACCATTACAGTAACTCTAGAATCACTACAAAAGCAAAAACTAAACATCTAAGGAAAACCATTACAGTAACTCTAGAATCACTACAAAAGCAAAAAATAAACATCTAAGGAAAAACTATTACAGTAAAGAACTTCAAAAAGAGGTTCCAGCTCTGTTGCTGAATTCTAGGAATGAACACAAACTAAATATAAATAAACTATTAAAGTCAAGAATTTCAAAAAAATTTTCCCCTTTCTTCCTATGTAAACAAACTCATTCAGTGACTTAAAGTGCACAAGCATACTAAATATTTTTTTCTGGAAAGACTCCATAGGGATGTGTTATTTGTGAAAAAATTAATTCTGCAAATCTGCTCTTTTAAGAAACATAATATCTCACTACTTGCTTTATTATTATAAATGGAGAATTTCATGTTCTTAAACTTGCATTCTCAGAAAAGATATCTCGCTGTACTTGTTTTAGTTATAATACTATTAGTTATCTACTAATTCTTTGTAATAATAACTTTCATCATAACTTTAAAATGCAGTTAATTAAACTGCTATTTTGTGCTATTACACAAAGGGTCAAAATTTACCTGAAAAGCCAACATCAGATTTCAATCTGAGCTTAATTTGTTTCTATGGCAACCTTAGGACTAATGAAAACTGAAGATATGCTCTATTTCAACCAGTATTTTGTGGCAGTCGCATAAATAAATAAACTAGAGCTTACAGTCTCTCCAAGACAACCTTACAATAAGTTACAAAGACAGCACACTATTTCAACCAGCAGCTAATGATGCTAAAGTCCATTCACAAAGTACAGATGGACAGAATGGGAGAGGGTGGGGGAAAGGATATGAAAGAGTTTAGAAGGAAGTCTCGTCTGCAGTAATAAAGGAAGAAGTATGAATTTACAAACTACAGACTCTAAGGAAGGATAGAAAAAGGTGGCAAAGAAATGAAAGTCAAACCAAATGATATGTGTGTTTTAGGTGTCCATTAAAAGCAAAGTAAACAGCAATTAAAAGTCAACCCAAATGATATGCATATAATAGGGGCCCATTAAAAACAAGCAAAACAAGCTACTTGAATAATAAAGAGTGATATAATTAGACTGACCAGAACAAGATGCTGTTGGATACAATTAGACTGACCACAACAAGATGCTATTGGATACTGAAGAGTGAATTAATTTGAGTGACCAGGACAAGATAATGTTGGATATAATTAGACTGACCAGAGCAAGATGCCATTGGATACTACAGCATGATATAATATAATTAAACTGACCACAACAACCTCTTGTTGGATATTAAAGAGTGATGTAATTAAACTGACCACAACAACCTCTTGTTGGATATTAAAGAGTGATGTAATTAAACTGACCACAACAACCTCTTGTTGGATATTAAAGAGTGATGTAATTAAACTGACCACAACAACCTCTTGTTGGACATTAAAGAGTGATGTAATTAAACTGACCATAAGCTGTTGTTGGATACCGATACTAATGAATGACGCAATTAGACTGACCAGAAAAAGTTGTTTAATACTAATGAGTGACATAATTAGACTAATCAGAAGAAGTTGTTGTTTGATACTAACAATTGACATAATTAATGATAACCAGAACAAATTGTTGTTTAATACTAATGAGTGATATAATTAGACCAATCAGAACAAGATGTTGTTTAATACTAATGAGTGATATAATTAGACCATTCAGAACAAGTCGTTGTTTAATATTACTGGACTAATCAGAAGGTTGTTGTTTGATACTAATAATTGACATAATTAATGATAACCAGAACAAATTGTTGTTTAATACTAATGAGTGATATAATTAGACCAATCAGAACAAGTTGTTGTTTAATACTAATGAGTGATATAATTAGACCATTCAGAACAAGTTGTTGTTTAATATTACTGAGTGACATAATTAGACTAATCAGAACAAGTTGTTGTTTGATACTAATAAGTGACATAATTAGTGATAACCAGAACAAATTGTTGTTTAATACTAATGAGTGATATAATTAGACTAACCAGAACAAGTTGCTGTTTGATACTATCCACAGATTCTTTGTGTGCTTTCATATAGATGTGCATGTAATAGGTACCCATTCTGGAACCAAATAAACAACAATTAAAAGTCAACCCAAATGATATGTGTGCAATAGGTGACCATTAAAAGCCAAATAAACAACAATTAAAAGTCAACCCAAATGATATGTGTGCAATAGGTGACCATTAAAAGCCAAATAAACAACAATTAAAAGTCAACCCAAATGATATGTGTGCAATAGGTGACCATTAAAAGCAAAGTAAACAACAATTAAAAGCCAAACCAAATTATGTAATGGTTGCTCATTCTGGAACAAAATAACATTAAAAACTTTATCAAATGGCAAATGCAGAAATAAAAGTCATATCAAATGACAAATGCCAGAAATAAAAGTCAAATGAAATGGCAAATGCCAGGAAAAAAAAGTCATATCAAATGGCAAATCCAGAAATAAAAGTCATATCAAATGATAAATGCCAGAAATAAAAGTCATATCAAATGATAAATGCCAGAAATAAAAATCGAATCAATTGGCAAATGCCAGAAATAAAAGTCATATCAAATGACAAATGACAAAAGTTAAAGCCATCTGAAATGACAAATGCTGGAAATAAAAGTCGAATCAAATGACAAATGCCAGAAATGAAAGTCATATCAAATGACAAATGCCAAAAGTTAAAGCCATCGGAAATGACAAATGCCAGAAATATAAAAAAATATAGAACAAAACATCTTACATATACTTAGTGCTGATTCCAGAGTTGAAAAGAAAATATATTCTTTAGTTTAACTGTTAACTTAAGATTAATTTCTTTCCTTTCTTTTTTCTCTTTCTGAGGAAACAAATTACGTACATTTAAAAATGAAAGAGGCAATGAAATTAGGTGTTTTAAATACTAAATATTTGAATAATGCATGATAAAGGTACTAACGCTAAAAGGACCAGGACAGCAAAAATGAAACCAGCTGAGGACACGGCCCCTGCAATTTTACCAAGAATAAGATTCCTTTCATTCCAGTCATCTACAATTTTGGAAACCACATCATACATGAACTCGCCATCCTTGAATGGACCGCAATTCTTGCTTGGATGAATTCTTCAACAGAAAGTCACAACATAGTTTCACATTTCTTATAAACTTAACCATTACAAATGCTAAATATATGCCTAATATATTTATTGCTTGTGTGTGTGTGTGTGTGTGAGAGAGAGAGAAAGAGAGACAGTGAGTGAAAATATGTGTAGGCAAACATGACCCTTTAATGCAATTTTGCTGAACTCATAGAAATAATGACTTTTTTTATTCAAGACTACAGCTTGTTGAAAGTCATCAGTTCACAAGATAGACAAGCTGTAACTACATTACCTGTGATAATCCAGGATTTAGTCTCTCTACCTCTTCCTTGACACACCACTGGGACATCAACAGAGTATAACTAGTCTTTTTCTCTACCTCTTCCCCTGACATCACCACTGGGACAGAGTGTGATGTCCATTCAGGAGACAAAGGGCCAGGTCTATGTGACAGAGAGCTAAGTTGTAAATGAAATGGTTGGCTCTGGTTCAGCTTCAGCAGTTGATTGTGTAGGCTCTTATGCCAATTGTTTTTTTCTTGAAAAACAAGGTCATATAGGCAACTGTTGTTACTGTCTCCTGAGCCTCTCAAATATTTTTCTTGGTACAAATCCAATTTGTTAATCACATCTTTCAACTCACTGCTTAAATTCACATCTTTCAACTTGCTGCTCACATTCACATCTTTCATTCACTGCTCAAATTTACATCTTTCAACTCACTACTCAAATTCACATTTTCCAACTCACTGCTCAAATGTGCATCTTTCAACTCACTGCTCATATGCACATCTTTCAATTCACTGTTTACATGCACATCTTTCAACTCACTGCTCAAATTCACATCTTTCAACTCACTGCTCACATTCACATCATTCAATTCACTGCTCACATTCACATATTTCAACTCACTGCTCACATGCACATCTTTCAAATAACTGCTCAAATTCACATCTTTCAACTCACTGCTCAAATTCACATCTTTCAACTCACTGCTTATATCTTTTAAACTCACTGCTCACATTCATATCTTTCAACTCACTGCTCAAATTCACATCTTTCAACTCAATGCATATTGTCCTCACCTACCCAAGCATATACATCTGAATTCACACAAGTTAAATGTAAGAAAGATGCAACACCACTTTACTTCCTTGTAGAGAAGTTGATAGTCACAAGAACCTTAGTATTCAACAACAGCTAGCAAGCATGAAAAATGGCTACCCACTTCATTTTTTGTACAAAAGTAGTTAGCCATATGAATCTTGGCATTCAACAAACTGCCAATCAAGATGAGTCAGGGCTAACCAGTATTTCCTTGTAAAGAAATAACTACTCATGTTAATTTTAGCAATTAAATCAAACTAATAGGAGTTCATAAACAATGACAGTTAACACGTTTATGTACTTGGGTATATTAAAAATTTTCTCTAAAAAGTACATTTTCTGCAATCTTGTTTCTAAATGAATCTTTAAAAATAAATTTAAAAAGTCTGTAATCCCAAAGAAAATAAATTTTAAAAAAAATGAAAGAACAAATAAAAGAAACAGCCTATACTTTCATCATAAAGATCTCTGCTTGAGAACAACATTAAAGGACAGCAAGAAAGCAAACTTACAAAATGATCCCACAGGCAATTGCTGCAGTAGTCACAATAAAGAAGATAAAGAGGAATGCAAGAAAAATTGTGTGTGAGCGTGCTGCTCTCCATGGTGTTACTGAAGGCTTGCAGTTTTGCATAACACTGACCTGAAAGAGAAGTACATACACATGTACATAACCACTGCTGTAAGAACTTTCTTTAGGTTCTAGATAATTTTTAGACCAGTTGTTTATCTAAAAAAAAAAAGTAAATTTTTCTTTGGGGGGGGGGAAAATCAGACATTTTGCTATTAACTGAAGGATAATTCTTAGGTAATTTAAATAAAGGAATTATACTATTCTTTAATTAATTTAAACTAAGTTTCAAAAACATTTAATTACCTTAATCAAATATAAGAAATTTTCAAATTTTAATCTAATTCGAAGGGATACATATCTGACTGAGTGACAAGCACTTACAAAGCAAATGACACACTTCAGGTAGAAAAGATCTAAACCCCAGGTAAATCTAAAATCTGCGGAGCAACAAACAGACACTGACCTTTTTCACGTAAAAGATGATTATCAACTTTATGATGACAATAAATGATATCAATGGGGCATAGAATGTTCCCAACCTGCAGATAAAAAGGTATTTTTCTATGTAAAGAAAGCATTTCTTGAATATTTACCAAATGAACATTCTGTATGAGAAAGCTATAGGTCCAGACTCATAGAAGCCAGAGTATAATTATTAGGCTTAATGGGGGATAAAGCTTAAAAAGAATTGTTATGTTGTTACATAATTGTTTGTAACCAACTAAAAGATTAGCTAACTGGGGGCCGAGCCATAATAAAGGGATAAAGGATTATAAATATTAACAACAAAACTAATACAAACATGCATAATACCAAACCATTAATGAAAGATGAAAATTAAGTGTAAAAGTACATTTAAGACTTATGAGGCTCATCTCTGTCAATCTGAACTGCAGGTGTAAATAGGTTTTAAAGGCATTTAGACAGAAAATAATGTTTGTAAATGTGACTGGGTGAAAAAACAGAAAGACAGACTGTCAGTTAAGTAGAAAAGGATATAAATGCATGGGTACACATGAAAAATATTGTGTATTTTTACCAGCAAAGAGCTTGTGCATATATCAAATCCAAAGTGTTACGTCCAATTGAAAACTCTGCTTCTTTCAACTTTTCCACACGTTTTGAAATCAAACTATAAAATTACAATGAAACAAAAACAATAATTAGCATTTCCATATCAAGAAAGCAGACTGCACTTATAAAAGATTATACATGACAAGAAGAAGGAGAAGTAAAATAAAACTGTGCAAAATTATCTTTTGAAATACACTTTCTTTTGGTGTTTGAAATTAGTATAATCACATAAAATGTATTTAAATAATACGACCATCCATTTTTTACAAAGAGAATTAGATAAAAGAGTGATATCAGTCTACAGATATTTTGATCTGTAAGGTTTCATTGTTAATAATCCCTAAAACCTACAGTGTTATTGTTAATAATCCCTTTAAGTATAGGTTCAATGTAACCCTGATGAACACTGAGTAAAATAGGCCCTGCAAATATTTATTTTTTATATTTTGCATGTTGCCCCTTGACAGTCACAGTCATACTTGTGTATGTCACAAAGAAGCCATGCCACTGGCAGTGGTCATACACTTACCTGTTCTTCAATTACATAGGGTTTTCTTTTATGATGGAAATGCAAAACTTGAATGGTAATTTTATTGAGCGATATCCTTTATACCAGTTGTGCACATTCTGATCCAGCATTGAGTTTTTTCAAGATCTACCACTATCTCACATTTAGCAAGACAATGGATTTACAACACAATCACTGAAAATTCAGTAATAGCTGCTGAAAGATAGTCTGTTGTTTGCGAATGATTAAGAGTATAATGAAGAGGATAATACTGAATAGTAAGTAGGACATTTATGAATTTTTCTAGTATTGAAAATAAAGGTTTTTTTTCTTTTTACATTATTTTCAAGTTCACTAAAACATGCCTCCACTATAAGAAAACAAAAGAAAGGCAAAGAAAAATGTATTCAGATGCCTTAAACTATTATAACATGAGGTTTGTCCTATATGTGCACAGATCGACAATAAATAAACAAAAAAAAGAGACAGAAAAAGTAAATCATATGATAAAGCTGTTACTTCATGACGATGACTGTATTGCAAGTTTCAAAATAAAACAACACTTGATTTCTTAGGATTTATATATTTATGATTTTATATTTTTTAGATTTGTCATTCATACTAGAACATATTTGCAACAAGTAATTTCAATTCCTGTGATTTAATTTTTTGCATTTAATGTTCCAAAGAGCTAGGATCTTCATCTTGCACAAACACTGCCTGACTTTGGAAATGTTAGGATATTCTTTTCTAAATAAAACTGAACATATTTTCAAATATAGTTTGAAAGAGGAGACATTATATAATATAGTGTGAGGAGACATAGTAAAATATAGTGAGAGAGGAGACAGTAAAATACAGTGAGAGGAGGCGTAGTATAATAGAGAGAATGAGAGTGAGAAAACATAGTATAATATAGTGGGAGAGGAGACAAAGTCTAATAAAGTGAGAGGAGATATAGTCTAATAAGGTGAGAGAGGAGATAGAAAAATATAGTGAGAGAGGAGACAGTATAATATTGTGAGAGAGGAGACATAGTAAAATATAGTGAGAGAGGAGACATAGTATAATATTGTGAGAGAGGAGACATAGTAAAATATAGTGAGAGAGGAGACATAGTATAATATTGTGAGAGAGGAGACATAGTAAAATATAGAGGAGACATAGTATAATATTGTGAGAGAGGAGACATAGTAAATAAAATATAGTGAGAGAGGAGACATAGTATAATATTGTGAGAGAGGAGACATAGTAAAATATAGTGAGAGACATTCTGGCAATAGAATGATGGTAAATTATTCAGAAATAATAATTTTACTGGCAACCTTAGTCATAGAGCATTTGAACCATAATGAGTTGACATGTTAAGTAACAGATTCCAAATTCTAGTACATGCTAAACAAGACAACTTAAACTTTAGGCCATTCTAAATAGCACATCTCTAAATTCTTGAAACAAGACATCCCAAATTCTAGGTCATGTTAAACAAGACATCTTAAATTCTAGGTCATGTTAAACAAGACATCCCAAATTCTAGGTCATGTTAAACAAGACATCTTAAATTCTAGATCATGTTTAACAAAACTGCATAAAACCTATATCACATTCAATAAGATATCTCAGCTTCTAGACCAAACTAAATAATTAACCTCAAATTATAGATCAATGTAAGCATTAGATTTAAAATTCTAAGTCATGCTAAACATTAATCTTAAACTAGTTCATGCTAAACATTAGATCTTCAACTGTAGTTCATGCTAAACATTAGATTTTCAACTGTAGTTCATGCTAAACATTAATCTTAAACTAGTTCATGCTAAACATTAGATCTTCAACTGTAGTTCATGCTAAATAATAGATCTTCAACTGTAGTTCATGCTAAATATTAGATCTTCAACTGTAGTTCATGCTAAACATTAGATCTTCAACTGTAGTTCATGCTAAATATTAGATCTTCAACTGTAGTTCATGCTAAATATTAGATCTTCAACTGTAGTTCATGCTAAACATTAGATCTTCAACTGTAGTTCATGCTAAACATTAGATCTTCAACTGTAGTTCATGCTAAACATTAGATCTTCAACTGTAGTTCATGCTAAATAATACATGTATGTCAAAGTATATTAGACTGAGGACTCACCTTCTAATAAACTCTGAAAAGAATGTGCCAATAAGTGTGAAGAGGAAGTCGATGATCACAAGACGATAGATTTCTTGACCGAAATATGTCTCCCAACACTAAGCAAATGAAAACACATTATTATGCATTACTACTTTTTGCATCAAAAACAGATGCATGAATGTAATTCTTTACAGAGAACTCAACTCTTGAAATCTTATAAGCATGTAAATGTTAACAGATGCATGAATGTAATTCTTTACAGAGTACTCAACTCTTGAAATCTTATAAGCATGTAAATGTTAACAGATGCATGAATGCAAATCTTGAGTTGAGTACTCAACTCTTGAATGTTATAAGCCTGTAAATGCATGAATGTAATTTTTAACATGAGAGCTTGTGTGGACGAGTTTCCACTATCCTGGAAGACTGGAGTATCCCACTTGCATGTACCAGTAGGCATGGAGCACTGTCTGCAGCCATTTCTCTAGAGTCTCCTATTCCCTCTAGTGTAAGAAAGTAACATCAAACCATATTGGTGTTAAAAGCACCAGATTTCTTCCCTTTTTCACTCTCATTTAAGCTCACTTCAGTGTTTGGCAAAAACCTCAAACAGTACTTGTTGATGTCCAATAACCTATACTGATTAGTGCCTGAGTCACTGTTCATAATTTCAACTTCTTTCTCCAAACAAAAAGTGCTCTTCCAAACCCCTTCATCAAGAGAAAAGGTCTTTCCACTATAAAAAATGTCAAGAGACAAAGATAACAGGTAGCTAGGCATTTACGTGCAATTTTTTATTCACCACATTCAATCAGCATTCATAAAAAACAGAAGTTTTTTAACTCTTGCAACATGCACAAACTAAGCAAGTGGGTGGGAATCAAAATATTCTTTAGAGGCAGCTATAGCAAACTTAACTGACTATGATGCTAAAAAAAAAAAAAAAAAAAAAAAAAAAAAATCAAACAAAGACAAGAATCTAAGGTACCAGCTAACCTTTCAAAATGTCTAGAAAATGTGCCTCATCTGCAAAAAAGGTAGAAAGGATGACAGGAATATGTAGAATGTCTCAAGAAAAAGTGAGAGAAGGCTGAAAACCAAAACTAAAAAGTTTGACAAAATGTCTGATCATGTACGGAGTGGAAAAACAGTACTGAGCACAAGTGACTGCACTATGTTGGGTAGTTGCTTTGTCTCCCCTTAGAGGAGGACCCTTGTAGAAATTCTGACTGGAGGGAAGAGATAACGAGATCAAGATCAGGTACACTCCAAAGGTCTCTCTCTCTAGGTGTGTGATAGAACAATAAGAAAATTGACTCCATAATGACGAGTACATTATTTGGGTGTGTACTTACACACTGTTGTCTCTTAAAGTGGGTTTATGTGGAACTCTTTGTCAAATTTGTATTGTGGTGAATGCATACCCACTCCTACTGTAGTATGCTCATCTACTAAGTATTAAAAAAAAATATTTTGCTTACACAATTAACTACTTCCTTGGCAACATATTATTATACTTTTACTACAGATGTATGTGTTGTAAGTGACATCAGTATGATTTTTTTTAGGTTGCTGAAACAGTATCAAAGAAGATGGCAGTAGTAACAGACTCAAGAATAAATATCAGCTATCAATATTGCTATTAAAAATATTTAACCCTTTACACGTGTGCCCATTAAAAGTTAATAAAAGAACTTTTATAGTAAAAATAAGTTTTTCCTGAATATGTACCAGAGAAGCATATTCAAATGTACGAAGGAAAAAATATAGATGCAGCATTTAATGATTTTAGTTATGGCATATGAAAAGCTAGAATTATCCCTACACCAATAACCATTTAAAATGAGAAACATTAAAATAAACCTGACAAACATGTAAATCTCATAAAATTAAAGCAGAATCTTTTCTTCTTAGAATGATAAGTGATTTAAAAATGAACATTTTATAAAATGTTTTCTCTTTACTAATATGTCTGATATAATGAACTATTTTTGTTTAGTTGATTAAACTGAACAGTGCTAATAACAGCTGAAAATGACATAATCAATAAGCATATATCTGAAAAGATTAACCAATCTGTCTTTGGAGAACAGGGACACAGAAAATACTTACTTCAACTTTTGAACTCTTTGGGACTTGCACATACCAGTAGTAAACAAGTACAGACAGTGTTCCTGCCCTCAACAACATAGATCTTGAAGGCACATAAAAAAAGCAAAAAAAACCAAACTATTATATCATAAACAGGAGGAAAATATTACAAGATATATCAGACAGATGGTTTTACAAAAGAAGACATTTTCTTATTTTGTAAACAGACTTTTAAGGCATAAGTTGTAGTTTCTTTCTTCAGCATTTCAGCAAATTATCTGAAATTTTTTAAACTATTAATAATGGCATATTTTTCTATCAATACCTTTCTTGACACCAGTACTTTTGACTTATTATTTCAGTTCCTTGAAAACATAGCAGGGAGTTATTTTAATGATTTCCCTTGGTCAGTTTATGGCCCAACACCAAATCCTAACATATTCCAATAATTCCTGACACAAAAGAAAGAGTCTAGCTATGCCTATGTTGTATATGAAAATTATCGTTGATAGCAGTGCCATTTACCGCATAAGAATTGTATAACTAATTTTTGTTTTACATTTTGAAGTTCATCATTTTCATCTCCCCCTTTTTTCCCACAGAGTGTCTGATATTGGAAAGTTGTATGTTTGACTAATCACTGTGTGAAAGAGTAGTGCCCCAAATTAGGTAATAAACTATCTAATTTATCATCTTTAAACAACTTGTTATTCAGTTTTTTTGAGAGGGGCGAAAGAATTTGTATTTGTATTGTTTTCTTTCGTTTGTCTGTTCGTCCATTCACTTTTATGATACTTGCTCACCCACATACACAGCCAATAAAACGTTCCTTTACATAACAGAATAAAACATCAATGGTGTACTGTCATCGTGTCTTGTATAACAACTTAAGATGACATATTTTTGGCACGTTACACAAGCTTCTTGGAGATACACTGGAACAAGCCAAACCTGACTTCACCCCTTGTGTCTCTACATTAGCTCCACCCCCTCTCCAAGACACATAGGAAAAGGAGTCATGTTGACTATACAATGTGTAATAAGATTTTAGAATCAATTGTTAATGTTTATGCAATCCACAAAATTGATGAAAGAAATACAGAACTTCCCAAAGATTAAACTACCCTTGCAATTAATGACACATATTCAGTCTTTTCTTTTCAGAACTGACTACATAGATTTTGCAACTATAGCAATCTTTTAGCTGTTCTGTCAAAGGAATTGGCATTTATGATGTTTTGTGCCAATATAATTCAGTCATTTGTCTATCTATTGTACTAGGAATGTATACTTTTTTGTTGTTGTTGTAGCTTATGTCCTGCTTTCTTTCTTTTGAGAGAATAATATCATGACCAAGTTTCTATGTCATATATCAGATTTCTATGCTATGTCTGATGACCTGCTATCTTTCTTCTGAGAATAATATCATGACCAAGTTTCTATGTCATATATCAGATTTCTATGCTATGTCTGATGACCTGCTATCTTTCTTCTGAGAGTAATATTGTGACCAAGTTTCTATGTCGTATGTCAGGTTTCTATGCTGTGTCTGATGACCTGCTATCTTTCTTCTGAGTGAGTGATATTGTGACCAAGTTTCTATGTCAGGTTTCTATACTGTGTCTGTTGATTTGCTTTCTTCTGAGTGAGTGATATTTCTATGCTATGTCTGCAAACTTTTTCTCAGTGAGTGATATTATCTTGGTCAGGCTTTTATGTTACCTCTGTTGTGAGTGAGTGATTTTATCTTGTTAGCCTGTATCAAGAGCAAGACCTATTATGAATCAAGCCTGTGCCAGTTGTGTGGAATGCAATGCAATATATACATTTGCTGCAAGTGTTGGTCAACTTTCTGTGAAGAAAGGAGTTCTCATAAATCTTTGTATACTCTTCATCCTATTGTTGGCTTTTAATGTCACCAGTCTGGAAGCAGTAGTCTCTTATGCTGAGCAAAAAACTTTGCTGTACAATATACTAAAGAGTAATTCCTCCTTTTAAGTAAAGGAGATCCTGCTCAACTCTTATTTTTTATCCTTGCTTGTGTGTACGTGAAGATAAACTTCCTTGTTCAGTGAGAGAAATATGTTCAAAGATTATGGTTCTAGCATTATGCAACCTAAGTCAAAAGGGAAGTTTCTCAAGAATGCAGAAACTTGCTGCACTGTACACATGCTGTATCATGATTGTAGGCATCTCAACTTTGCGGATGAGAAGCTGCCATTTTCAATTCTTGGAAGTTTCTAAGTTTTGTTTATCTCTCATGACAAAGTCTGCCAACAGTATATCTAGGCCTGACTTCTGTAAGTCAAGAACACTCCTGATAGTATTGGAACGAGACTGCTTATATAGATTTTCATACAGAATTGTGTTTTGTATATTCTTTCACATTTTTCCCATAACAGTGGAAACTCTAGTGCAGGGGTCACCAACACAGTGCCCGTGGGCACCACGGTCACCTGCAAAGACCACATGAATCGCCCACAGGCCTTTCTAAAAATAGCACAACTCAGCTGCAAACTAAGTAAATTTGTTATATTTCAGAAGATGGTAGCCCTTCATTTGACTCAGTACCCATGAAGTAGCTCTCAGTATCAAAAAGTTTGGTGTCCCCTGCTCTAGTGTTAAGTATACTGAGAATGTTGAGATTATACTAGTTATCAACAAATAAGAAATGTTTGAAGCCAGATGAGCAAGAGACAATACTAATGTAAGAATGTAAAACTATTTAAAAATCACCTGACAAGATGCATGTACAAGGCATATTTGGGTTTGTCATAGCGTTCATAGCTTTCTATAAATGAGAACACGAATGGAATCAAGAGGTGAATAAGTCCTATGGTCACAGGTAATATCAATCCATTCTGCAAAACAAATAGAATTTAAAAACAACAACACATTAAACATGTTTCTTACTTACAAGATGTTAAACTGTTATTCTCACAAACTGTACAACCAAGTTATCGAAGCACTAAAGAGGAATTCCTATGACAAAATCTCCTAAACGAATTCTGGCATTTACATGAAAACAATCAGATTCGAAATTATACCTGAGACTGTTCTTAAACTAGTAAAACATTATCTCTATACCTGAGATTATTCTTAGACTCGTATAAAATTATACCTGAGATTATTCTTTGACTAGTATAACATTATCTACAGCTGTGCTTGTTCTTAGACTAGTATAACATTATCTACAGCTGTGCTTGTTCTTAGACTAGTATAACATTATCTCTATACCTGAGATTATTCTTTGACTAGTATAACATTATCTACAGCTGTGCTTGTTCTTAGACTAGTATAACATTATCTACAGCTGTGCTTGTTCTTAGACTAGTATAACATTATCTCTATACCTGAGATTATTCTTTGACTAGTATAACATTATCTACAGCTGTGCTTGTTCTTAGACTAGTATAACATTATCTACAGCTGTGCTTGTTCTTAGACTAGTATAACATTATCTCTATACCTGAGATTATTCTTTGACTAGTATAACATTATCTACAGCTGTGCTTGTTCTTAGACTAGTATAACATTATCTCTATACCTGAGATTATTCTTTGACTAGTATAACATTATCTCTACACTTGAGATTGTTCTTAAACTGGTATAACATTATCTCTACATTTGTCCACAATTTGGGGCATATGTTAAACAGAAAAAATCTGAGCAACAATCATGTAGAGTTAAACTGATTGTTTTTAGACTAGTGTAACATAACTGTACACCTGCAATTGCTCTTAGACTAGTGTTACACATCTCTACACTTACGATTGCTTTTAGACTAGTGTAACATATCTGTACACAAGAGATTGTTCTTAGACTTGTGTAATTCTGTATACCTGAAGACATTCCAAGACCAGTGTAACATATCTGTACACAAGAGATTGTTCTTAGACTTGTGTAATTCTGTATACCTGAAGACATTCCAAGACCAGTGTAACATAACTGTACACTTGTCTAGATATGCACTTCATGAAACCTTACAAACTGTGTTATCACTATTCCCAGTATGGAGTATGGAAGCATTGGACGTCTGGGTAGATATGAAAGAAATAGAGAGGCTTGAAACTATACATGCAAACAGTATACTAGATACACATAACATTTTTCTGTTAACAGTATATAAAACACAACTCTGATGCAAAACATATGTGACTGTCTCAAGTATCCCAGCAAACTAAAAGGCAGGAATGCTACATAAATGTAAGTCCACAAAAGATTACACTCGCCAGGCATATAAAAGAAACAAAACAGAGATGATGAACTGATCATATTTACCATGCCTACTGAAGAAACAAAACAGAAATGATGAATTGATCATATGCTCCAAGCCTACTGAAGAAAAACAGAAATGATGAATTGATCATACTTGCCAAGTCTACCGAAGATACAAAGCAGAAATGATGAATTGATCATACTTGCCAAGTCTACCAAAGAAACAAAACAGAGATGATGAATTGATCATACTTGCCAAGTCTACCAAAGAAACAAAACAGAGATGATGAATTGATCATACTTGCCAAGTCTACCAAAGAAACAAAACAGAGATGATGAATTGATCATAATCACCATGCTTACCGAAGAAACACAACAGAAATGATGAATTAATCATACTCACCCAGCCTACAGTGTTTCCTTCTCCCACCTGTTCGCCAGATAAAAAAAAGATAAGATATCCAGACCCACAAATCATGCCCAACACAAGAAAGTTGGTAAATAATCGGAGCCACAATATTTCACACACGTCTTCCACTTTCTTTTCCTTAACTGGTTTCTTCTGTCCTGACAGGTATTCCTGCAAAACAAAAATACAAAATCTGAAAGGATGTAACTCCATTCGAAGAAAGTTTGAATGGTCATCTGGGAAAATATGTCATTGAATAAATCCATCCTTAATAAAATTAATGGTAAAAATTAAATTTTCCTTTATTTTATTATTTTTTTTTACAAGAAATAATGATTGAAACTACACACACACCACACACACACACACACACACACACACACACACACACACACACACACACACACCACACACACACACACAAAGACACACACAAATGCACGCCTGCGCACATGCATGCACACACACACAAACACATACACCATCCACAGTAATAAAACTTATTAGTTGAAACAACCTCACATACACACATCATCAACAATAATACAACTTATCACATTAATCATTATCATATATTTAAGTAAGAAATATATAGAAACAAATAAAATGTTTTGATTCTGATAGATTAAAAAGAATTAGTACAAGAAAAGCAAGAGAATATTGTGAAAATTCACATGACATACAAGGACTTCATTGTAGAAACTCATGTGTTTCAACTTGACGGTCTCCTCAGAAGTAATGCCATAGTCCCAGTTTCCAAGAATCTTGTTTAGAAAAAACAGACCATAGGACCCTGAAGCTTCAATGTAGTACTTTCTGTATGACTCTATGATGCTGCAAATAAAAGTGAAACTTATATTTCCATCAAACAACTAGATATATAAACAGAAGACTTGTGAACAGGAGGGAGTTTCTACAAGAAAATAAAATAGTTAACTAATACTGAGAGTGCAAACAAGCAAGATTTTAATACAGAAAAACCTAATAATTATGTCAAACCCCAGTAGCAGACTTAATAACTGTCATAGGGCACAAAGAAAGTCAAAAATCAAAACAGATTTATCTGCAAGGTAGAATGCCATAAGCAGGGTCTGTACAGGCTTGAGAGCTTGAAATTCCATTAACATTTTTTGACTTTTTATGCCCTTTTCAGGACATTCAGAAACGAAAATATAAATCCAGTACTTACCAAAAGAAACATTTCTCTACACTTTAGTAGCCATTTAAGTTTAAAAAATAGTTGATTGATATATATTAAAACCTTTTTCTACACTTTAGTAGCCATTTAAGTTTTAAAAAAATAGTTGATTGATATATTAAAACATTTTACTACACTTTAGTAGCCATTTGGGTTAACAAAATAGTTGACTGATATATTAAAACAAAGTTGAAGGCAGACTGTCAAAAATGTAAACAATGTTCTATACTAGTTAATGATAAATTAGCGCGACAGAACAGCACAAACAATGAGCATCCAATATATTTATGAGTTAGCTATTTTGAAGGGCCTGGAAAATAATTTCTAAATCTAAAGACTTTTCCAGGATTTCATGACTCTTTATGGACCCTGCATAAACCTTAAAGAAAAGTCAAAACAGACATCAGTGTGATAGGTTGCCATAGACCCAAAGAAAGGTCAAAAGCCGAAACACGAAACAGACATCTTAATGAGAGACTGTCCTAGGGCCTAAAGAATGGAGAAATGTCCAAACAGACTCTATCTGTATGATATGCTG
Organism: Sinotaia quadrata; assembly: GCA_028829895.1. Lineage (NCBI taxonomy): Eukaryota > Metazoa > Mollusca > Gastropoda > Architaenioglossa > Viviparidae > Sinotaia > Sinotaia quadrata. Next base: position 29,274,116 of record CM054182.1, read on the forward strand.
CCATACAGATCCAAAGAATCAAACTATTTAGTTTGCAAGATACATCATGATTAGCCATATTAATTTATTGAAAAAATAGGAATATTTGTAACTATAATTTTTATCTGTAAGTCAGTTTGTAAACATATTTGAAAAACTATTCCAATATATGCTTTGTTATTGTTTATATATTTTAACAACCAGAATTTGAATGTTGAAATTTCTGACTTTTATAAAAATAAAGTCGCACATTTTCTGGTACTAGTGGTGGTACTTAAAGACTTGTCAATTCATTATTTACTATCACAATTGCTTGAAATTTGTTTTTTTTGCAGCAGATATCGTTATATTTCAATAATACAGCAAATGTTTTCCAGTTACCCATCATATCTTCTTTTTTCTTTCTATCACAATTGCCTGATATTTGTTTTTTTGGCAGCACGTTATATTTCAATAATACAGCAAATGTTTTCCAATTACTCATCATATCTTCTTTTTTCTTTTTTGCCAAATGTAAAATCTGTATGTGTGTCATAAAAAAATTAAAATAATCCTCATATTTATTTTATGAAAATGTACCAAAAAATAATACTATATTTACAATTGTATTTTTATTAAAACCCATTCAATTTCCTATAAAATGACAAATAACAAACATATATTCAGAACCTTAACAGTAATATGTTCTAAATAAATCTTGCATGTAACAAGGAGAAAAATAAAAATCTCATTTCAGAAAAGAGTTAATAACAAAGCTTTCTGACATTCAGAATGTCAAGTATCTAAAATGAAATAAATAAATTAATTATATAATACACCATTTTAAAAATAGTTTTAAACTCTTGGTATTGTAATAAATTTTAATTTTTGTTAACATTTTACCTTTTTCCAAGGATGATTAGAGTTAAAAAGTAATATCCTCCACATGTGAACAAATAGGCATATTTCATTTCATAAACTGCATCCGACCCTATACTGATGTTTTGTGCAGTGTAATAGCCATAGTACAGCTCCGTGTCTGTAAAAAAACCCTACAAACAGAAAAATAACAACCCCACATGATATAGTCCTGTGTCAGTAAAAGAAAATCCCTATAAACAAGGGAGAAAATGCAAGTACACAAAAGTTATGAATGAGGCAGTAAAACAAAGTACAAACTTGTTCACAAAATTCATATGCTCTAGTAAAATCCATATATCTGTATCTACGTTAAGCAATGAAATTTATTATATCTCATTCTGTCACAATTTATAAATTTTAGAAAGTATTTAAATAATTCCAAAAAAGTGGGCCACAACCTTTTTGTGGCCCAGAGCATATTCAAATTTTCAAAAGTGTGGCAGGTGCCAACAATTTTCCAAAGCTTATTTGTGTACTGGAATACACAATATTAGTACATAATATATAATCTATAACATTAAAAACATACAAAGCTTTCATTAAATTATCTGGCAATCACTATTTATTCACTATTTATGCAAATTTGCTCTTTATTAATCCTCCTGGGAGATAAGTAGTTTTACAAAATAAATATCATAAGCAGTTTTCACCTTATTTATTTTTGGTAAAAGTATAATACTGTTGAATTAGTGGTCAAAATATATTCATTACTCTTACTTTAACGAGGATAGCCAGGTAATATTAATTCACATGTGTTTTTGTTATCTTGAGTACTGTATCTCATTAGCTAATTTTTAGCAGTTGGGTGAGTAAAATGATATTCCCGTTTGTAAATGATCATCAAGATGGGCATCTGTAAGTCAAGATCTATATTTTGACTTTATTATATTCATCGTTGAAAACAGGGCTTCACAGAGATAAATGGCAGCGAAATAAGAATTTATTATATATGCTACATTTTTTAAAGCTGGAAACCGTTTTCAGTTAATTATATTCTAAAAATTATCATCTGATTCATTTGATTTTAGAGTTTGAAGGTCCAAAATCTTCTCTTCTTACTTGCATGAAGCTTGCAATCGATGTAGCCATTTTTGTTACCTCTAGCTGCCAAGTAAAAGGATTCACAAATAAGAACAACCACAGGCTCCATGACGAAGAGATGTATAAATCTCTTTTGGAAATTGCTCCAGAAGTTTTTGAATGTGGGTAGCCAGTAATGAAGGGTTAAAAATCACTGTCACATACCATTTTCTTTATAGTTGGGAAATATACAAGAGACTTTGTGTGAGTTATTTGCACTTGTGAGTGTATATTACTATGTGTGAGAAAGGGAACATAGAATGTGAGTTATTCGCACTTGTGAGTGTATATTACTATGTGTGAGAAAGGGAACACAGAATGTGAGTTATTCGCACTTGTGAGTGTATATTACTATGTATGAGAAAGGGAACACAGAATTTGAATTAAAATTATTAAATATGATCACATATTAAAAGACACTGAAGCAAATGGATGTTTGCTTAGATTATAGGAAAGACCTGTGTATTTGATGGCTGGTAAATGAAATGAATGTTAAAACTGCCAATAATAGATATGTTACCCTAAATCTGGCCAATAGAAACACTTGTCAAAAAAACTGCCACATGAAAGTTTTGGATATTTTATGCCCAGGTGAGTCATTCTGCCATATGTATTAATGCAAAAAGGTTGTACTTTGAATGGAATCCATAAGCTAAAAATTATTAAAAGAAAGAAAGAAAACCCTTTTTTTAAGATAAGGATTCATATTCTTATTCTACTCCTTATTTTGGGCTCTACAACATGCTCCATGTTCAAGTGTAAACAGGAGATCCTTATATGGGGGAATTACATTTATCTGGATCAGTAACAAATGGTGGAGCATATATCATATTCCTAAGCTACTGACTAGGGGTGCTGTCCTTATGAGGCAACAAATTGTGGACAGTGGACTAAAAATTTAAGGTATCAGATTTTAGTCAAAACAAGTCTGACAGTGAACAGTAAACTACAAACTTTAATAGCTATGTTAATATATAAAAAAAAAAAACGGTGGAACATATATCATATTCCTAAGCTACTGACTAGGGGTGCTGCCCTTATGAGGCAACAGACTGTGGACAGTGGACTAAAAATTCAAGGTATCAGATTTTAGTCAAAACAAGTCTGACAGTGAACAGTAAACTACAAACTTAAATAGCTAGGTTAATATATATAAAAAAAACAAAAAACCCCCCAGAGATTAAGGTAATAAGCCAAGTGTTTTACCATAAAGTACCTTCCACAGATAAGAAACTCTTTTGTTACTAGAGATAAAAAAAACTATTGAGCAGACCACTGAAACAACAGAGCAAGTATTTGTATTAACAATTAATAAATATGTGTGGCAATTGCTGATCAAACTACATCTGATGAATTGCACTTTTTCAAAATTAAAAAAAAAAAGATGTGGAGTGATTTTCTTCTACTCATTAGCTCACATTCTTATCAAACCACACAAACTAGGGACTAGCACAAGAACATATATGGAATCTTTTTGTTTAGTTGCTCATTCAAGTGTTCCAACAAGCATTTGATAATTTTGTCAAAATATTACATAAGTTCACATATCTATCTAAGGTTTGTTTAATTTATATATATTACACACTCCCACATTCAACTTCTTCACTACTTGATGTGGTGCAATATACTAAATAAATGCTCTTATCTGTATCTTACAATACAATGCAGAGAAATTCTTACATGTATTCACTATATTTATAATTCAATGAATTTATGTGCATTTGTACAACTTCCAATAGCTAAAAATGATACTGCTGGCACTGATTGAATGTTATCAAATTGTCTGGAAAATTTTAAGACTGCAGGACATAATACTCATTATAATGTGCTATCACTGAATATTTTATTTTCTAATCAATCATAAGTTCAATCCTTGACTGCTTTTTGATGAACATATTGATTTACTTTTTACAAAGAAATGGATAATGACAACTAGTGATGCACATATTGATTAAAACAAAATAAAACTCACTGTGCCTGTAAGAAGTTCAATTCCAGTGAAAGATGTTGCATTGATATAACCAGGTGGCACCTGCTGAAACCAGCGAAAAAGGATCTGTGGAATCACAACAAAGCTGAAAGTCAGCAAAAGAGTTGGGATGTTGATGAGTAGCATCCATTTCAGGAAAAGGAAATATGAGAGAACACCTGCTCCAAAATGCCCCTCAATCTGTTTAAGTGGTTGACGCCATAACTCAAAAACGTATTCCAATTCTTCAACTCTGTACTTGAAATGAACCCACATCTACACAAAACATTATTTAGATGTAATAATATGCATAAATAAAAACATACATATTATCATATGTTATTTTTTCAAAATACAAAACCCCACACCTTTACAATTTTCATAACTGTAATGCATAACAGATTTTCCCACACATTTTAATGTGGAGCACTAAAAAAAAATTATTACACAATTTTATGACCTTTTTTGTAACGATGGTTGCTGTAAGATTTAATTTTTTATAGTTAAAAATAAATTCCAATCAATTGAATGAATTTATTTTAAAAAATAAATTGAATCACTTGAACAATTTATGAGTGTAAAACTTTTTCTTTTCAATGACAAAAAAGTGGAAGAAAAATAAACTGATAATATCTGTTTTTAACTTTATGGCTATTTAACACTATAACTAATGCATATTTGTTATTATATTATATTTATTCACTTATGATCATAAGTTAAAAATATACAAATTTAAAAAGTCAATATAAAATGGTTATTTAATTCTATGTACATTTGCAGCTTTGATGCATAACTGTAGTGAAAATAAGTCAATAGTTCATGACTATATAGTGTTGTAATGATCTGCTATCCTAAGCTTTGAACTCCTTCAAAATGAGTATAACTATTGAAAATCAGAATATTTACTTTAAAAAAAAAAGAAATATTTTCAATCAAAACTAAGAATATTTTAATGTGTTATTTATATATATATATATATATATACATAACATTAAAATATTCTTATTTTTTGTTTTTAAATAGGTCATCCACAGCATATTTTTCACAAGCATGCAAAATTAAGAAGCCATCATTACAAAGCTATTTTTATAGGGTAAAACAACCTGAGCAGAAAATAATGAAAGACCAAATCCTTAACTTTGAAAATCCAAAGGGTATTATGATCTTTACAGAGTACAAATAGACAAAACCATAAGAAGAGCAGACAGCCACATTTAGCAAACTGGCGCTTCTTACTCTATGAAATGACATTAGTGCACATATTCAAACAAGAATAGTTTGTATCAGAAATTGATTTATTAACAAGATTTACCAACCTATTAGTGTTACATAATATTATTTAAGGATAATTTTCTAAAATGCATTGTGATTAAAATATTATTGGCATCAAAATTAAGCTTGCATTCTGGTGATAGGTATAGTTCTTTGTGTCAAGAGAAAAGGACTTTGCACCAAAATAAATTTGTTTTTTCTATTGATCGCCGGTCTAGGGGAGATAATTGGACTGCTGAAATTGTAATTTGCCGAGGGCAAATGTCACATATATTTTTGAAAGTATGTAGAAATTCACCTATGTTTCTCTAGTCAGCAAATTAGATGACTGATAGTATATGTTGACGATAGCTTGTAGATGTGTCTTTCATAAAATGCATTTCTTTATTATATTTCAAATTTGTGTACTTTGTGGATGTAATGAATTATTGAGTGCAAGATTTATTTATCATGTGTGAAAGATTCATTGAGGTTTTGATTAATAGTATTGTATTTTATGATGAGTAAAGGACATGTATTGTATAACTAATAGTTTGTATGCTGTAGTAAAAGAAAGGGCTAGGAAGTTGAGGTCTAAGTAGGTAGAAAAATCGTGCATCATGACTAAAGCGTGCTAAAGTGTATAATGTGTGTACCTCTGGTAGCGCATGCTTCAAATGACAAAAAAAACGCCAGTGCAGCAGATTTTTTCTTAAAAATTGACCATGGATAAAAAGACAGGAAAGTCTTATAACTTTGTCAGAGAGCCTAATTCTATACTTGTGTAACTGTGTTTAGGGGAGAGGATATATCTCCCCCCCCCAACAACTCTGTTTCCCGCCGTGTCATGGTGCCATGATTCAAAAGTGTATTCTCTTGACAGAGTGTGTATTCATGACTTTGGATTTATTTATGTGTTTGGGTACTATTCATTAAATTAGATAGAGGAGGTAATCCGATCTCCCTATCTAGGAATATCTTCCAAGTCATTGATTCCATGGGTGAAAAGGAATATTGCTCTTGGCTTGTTTCAGCAAGAGGGTAATTATTTATGCCAGAAGGATATACATACTTCAGGCATCTTTGATATGACAACAATTGTCATGATTCATTAATGGTAGTGTGAAAAAACTGTTAAGGACCTAACCCTATGCACAGGTTGGTCACAGGGGCACTGTCCAGTCATAACGAACTTATGTAAGTAGACATAAACAAAGATACGCACGTAATATTAAGCAGCCTTAGGTCTCAGCGCACGTATGATATATACTTTTAAATGAACTTTTAGAACTATGAACTATTGACATGAACTTTAATGATATGCACTTCGTATGAACTTTTCGTATTTAGAATTTCGACATGAATTTTGATGATATACACTATGGAGAACTTTGGTCATTTGAACTTTATGATTAGTTAAATTGAGAATTACAGTATTGGCATTGGTGCCATATCATTGCCGCTTATTGATGAGAGAGAGCAAAGCTTATATTTATTTATCTTTGATTTTATTTACATTTCATCATTTGCCATTTTCCCCCTTCCCAAAGAGTGTGTGTGTTCTTTTGAAAGCATTGTATATCTGATTTAACCTCCATGTGAAAGAGAAACACCCTTGGGTTAATAAATCTAATCATATCTTTTTCTTCAAAACTTGTTCGATATCGTTATGAAAGGGCGAAAGTAGAATTTCGTTTTGTCTCGTTACGTTTGCCTGTCTTGTATTGTCTAATATTGTCCTCATAACACTCACCACATCCCCACTAGACACTCATGAGCACACATATCAGCAAAACGTCCCCTTTCAATACAGAATTTTGATCCCCCAGCCAGTCATCATTGATGTCATTGTATTGTAGATTTTGTGGTCCAACTTCACAGTCTAACATCGTTGCTGACAAATGTCTACATCCACCCCGTTGTTTTCATCTAGAGTTAATTAAAGAATAAAATTCCTAAGGTAGGAATAAGCTCACAATTCGCCATAACAAATAACAGCCTTGAAACTTGCCATGGCTGACAAAAACATTCCATTCAAAATGGCTGCTCAGCTTGAACAAATGGGTGTGGAGAAGAAAAGGTGTCCTTTCAATGATCTGAGCATTCTAATTATAGTATCCAATGATAAAATTTATAATAGATTGGCTGCACATATTTCCTTCACTCTGGTTATTGTTAATGTTTGGTTTCACCAAGACTGAGCAAGTGTGCGTGGGGTATGGCATCTGTACCTTTGCCAGTCACTGAACATTTTTTCTATGGTCAGCTTATGTACTATAGACATTGAACAGGTTAATGAATAAGTCAATTAAATGTTTAGCCAATAAAAATAAAATAAGTGAAAAATGCCAAATTTCTGTGGACAAAAGAAAAAAATCTACATTTTAGCAATAAAGAACCCCACCCACCCCTAATGAATTTCAATTAATATTCAAGTCATCTTATGAGAGTTGAGACAACTCTCTTTATTGTAGTAACAATAAACAAATAGCGCAAATTAAATACACAAACTATCAAAGAAAGTTAAATCTGCATTAAAAGATTCAATTACATTTAGTAGCCATTATAAATTACACATAACTAACTATAAGATATTAAAAAAAAATATCACTGTTTTTACCATTCCTAAACCATATTTCAAGCTCTTCCAATGACCAGGTACTTTCGTTTTCTTATGTGAACCAAATTTTTTCCTAGGACAAAATAATAGAAAAAAGATAAAGTACAAGAAAATAGAAAAAATTTAAGAAACATACAAAAAAGAACAGAAGTAGCTTTGGCAGTATAGCAAGATTAGTATTGTTAAATAGATAGTTCAGGATATGATAGATACAGGTTGTGTGTGTGTGTGTGTATGTATGTGTGTGTGTGTTATTGTTATTACACATTTTTATTTAATTATACTGATACACTAGTGCCCTGCCAAAAATGATGACCAATTTCCAAATCTGACTGATTGGCACTTTTTTCAAGCAACAAACAATAAAAACTGCTTAATCTTAGACCAGCATCATGTGAGATAAACAGGCAAACAAACAGGTAACTGGTTCTTTATTTTGAGAGCTAGTTCAGTTCAATTCATTCATTTACATTTGTACTTGCAGCAATAGCTTTCTAGTGCAGATACTTAAATGTACAAATGTACAAAATGTTGAACCTTAGCAATAAAAAAAAGAGTAACCTTGTAATTCTTTAAACAAAGAATAGAGACCACACAAATGACACAATACAGTGGAACCCCACATTAATGCACCCCGCGATAATGTGAATTTGGATTAACTCAGTTGAGGCATGGTTCCCAAAATTTCATATATTCATTCATTCGCACATGAAATTTTTTTTCTTCAAAGTACATGAAAAAGAGTATAAAAAATATTTAACTTAATTTTGTATGAGTATGAGATCAAGTATGAATTAGAATATACATGTAATATGATCATAGCATGGTTCCTGAAATTTGAAATTCATATACGTGTATTTTTCTCATACTGAAAGAAAATATTTTTTTAAAGTACATATATATATTAGATGTTGAATTCAGACACAATGATATGTGAGAAAATTATTGAATATTTTTAATCTGCGTGCAATTTTTCAATGGAATTACATGCATTATGGATGAACTGCATGGCACGACGGCACTAAATGGTGTTGATGTACTATTCATGATATAATGTCAGAGTATTATTGGTCAAACAAATAAAAATTTTATAAAACTATTTAACGCAAAGTAATAATCTATAAATATGTTATCTGTCCATTATTTTGAATATATCTTAATAATGCATTCTATTTATTTGTATTTAGATATATATGTATACTGATTGCTGATTTAATAAATTTATTGTTAAATTTATTAACCTTCTTGCATATATGTGATGCTGTCTGTGAAAACCCAGCTAAAGTGAAAAAAATTAAAAAGTGTTTTTTTTTATAATTTATTAAAGTTCAGAATCTCTTGTTTATTTTATTTTTTTTAAATTTAATTTATGTCAGATAGTTTTTTTCACTATAAAGTACCTACCTACCTGGACTATCAAAGGGGAGTAAGTGACTACAAATGGCTGTAGTGCTAAAGTGAAAAAAATTCAAATGGCTGTAGCGCAAAATCAATTTTAGCGACTTTAGAATTGTATATGCTTGTGATTTTATAATGTTTTAATATTAGAATCCTGGTCTTGTGATTTTATAAACTATAGCATTTTAAACTAGAATCCTATGTTCTTGTGATTTTATCACTAACTATAGTGTATTAAAATTAGAATCCTGTTCTTGTGATTTTGTCATCAACCGTAGTTTATTTAAATTAGAATCCTATATTCTTGAGACATTATCATCATCAGAAGTAGTGATTTAAATTGGAAGCCTATGTTCAAGTGTATTGATCTATGTTCAAGTGTATTGATTTAAATTAGAACCCTATGTTTTTTGTGATTTTATCAGCAAGTGTAATGATTTAAATTAGAATCACATGTTTCTGTGATTCTTAAAGTGTTGCTTTAAATTTAAAATAAAAAGGAAAGAAATTATATTATTTCACTCTTTAAAATATATTAAACTTCTGGACAAACAGCAAAAGGAGTCAAAGATCTGTCTCTGCTCACTGTCAACAAGGAGTTTGTTTTTTTGTTAATATAACCAAAGCTGAGAAACATAGACAAGCAGGAAGATGATTTTTGTTGTTGCCATTGACAACCCTCCTCACATTCACTAGAGCTGCTGTAGACTTTTCATCTTTAATGTTCTTGGTCTTTAAATTTGGTAAATTTCTTAATCATTTTTTCTGATGGTGCAATAAAGTTTTTTAGCCTTTAAAGAAGAAATTGTGTATGTCTGATATATAGTAAAGCTATGACAGTTCTATTTGTGTGTGCACAAAATCCACTTAGCACTGAAAAAACCCTTTGTGTAACCAGTCAGTGTCCAATTAGTTTAACATTCCAGATTATTTTACCTTCAAAATTTAAAAAATAATCAATATATTAACATATAATACTCTAGAATTAGATAAAGTAAGATCACTGATCAAATTCTTGAAAGAATTTATTTTAATTTTTAAAATATATATTTTTTTTTATAAAAGATTACAAAAGATTTAGCAGTTATATCAAATAAGAAAGCATTAGAAATGTTTTTAACAAGCTGGGAGCAAAAAGAGCAAAATTTTCTACAAGACATTCGAAGAATATATAAAATAACTGAACAGAAACAATCATTTTTAAACAAAGAAATAAACCCTCAAAACCTCAAACAATAACAGAAATATCATATATGCAAATAAAACAACAAAATAATTTTTAAAACACAAAATATTTATAAAATGCAACTGATTTTCCCACCTGAGTGCTTTAAGTTTGGTGCTCCTTAAGCAAGAAAAAAATAGAAAAAATATATTTAAGTCTACTTCATAAAGGAAACTTGAAATTATATTATGCACAGTTACACATCTTTTTCAATAATTATTAACTCCCTGTAAATGTTCCACTCATAAAAAGAAGACCAAGATTATCTTAAAAGATACAGTTCTGAAATCTGAAATACAAGATATGGATGATATTTTGAAAAAAATATATATTAAACCAAATCTTCTTGGGAGTAGTCTTATGAAACATTTTCTTTTAAAAAAAACAAAAAAACAACCCAAACTTCAACCTTAAATTAGTTAAAATGGAATTGTCTATTGCTTTCTATTTTAACAAAGAAATTAAACTGTTACATTTGTTTTTAATTTAATTTATGTGCTTTTATCATTATGAAATTGTCTGAATTTAGGGAAGACTGCCAAGTTATCAGACATATAGCAAATTCAAAGTAATGTCTTAAATAAACTATTTTTAAATGACATATTTTGCACAATAGGTTCAGCCTTTCACATTAAATGAACTAATTTTTTTTTTTACAGCAGTGTTTTAGAGTGAAATATTTTAATGAACTCAATGATGGTAAGGCTTTTTTTTTTTTAAAGTTTTTTTTTTATATATTATTTCCAAGTTCATTATTTTTTTATTCAAACGCATATGATATCCAAGAAAAGAAAAAAAATTAAAAGTTTAAATTATAAAATTACAGCTACCTCCTTTATTGTGACCATCTTATAACCCCCCAAAATAGTAAAATATATAAACTGACATTAGAATGGATGCACATTTCAACTAGACTTGGAGAATAAGAATAATCAAGAAATTGATTCAATATATTATGTTAATTATTTAAACTGACTTGATATATATATATACATGTATATTTAAAATGTTTATTTATTTATTATTAGCAGTGTAAATTTTGTGTGTTACTGTTCTCACTATACATTCGTAAATTTGATTTTATTTGTCTCTTTTGTAAATAGAGTTATATGTTATATATTTTGCACATGGATTAATTTTGCTTTTGTTATATTACTTTTAGTTTTACTATGTGTTTATGTAGTTTATGTAAATATATTTTAATTTATGTGTAATTATTGTTTCTGCTATGTTACTTTTAGCTTTTTTCTGTGCTTATGTAGTTTGTGTAAATATCTTTGAATTTATGTGTAATTATTGTTTTTGTTATGTAACTTTTAGCTTTTGTTATGTTACTTTTAGCTTTTCTATGTGTTTATGTAGTTTGTGTAAATATCTTTGAATTTATGTGAAATTATTGTTTTTGTTACACTAATTTAGCTTTTCTATGTGTTTATTGTAGTTTGTATAAATATCTTTATAATTTATGTGTAATTATTGTTTTAGCTTCCCAGAATGCAAATGGGAAACAGAATTAGGCAAGTCATTGCCCTATGAAGAGCTATTGGCCATTGTGAAAAAACGCAAAATGAAATGGTATGGGCATGTCACATGATCAATGGGGCTTGCCAAGACAACCGTGCAAGGAGGGCAAGGAGAGGAAGACAGGATAAGATGAGAGGATAACATCTCAAAGTTGACAGGACTGAAACTGAGTGATACAGCAGAGATTAGCAGAGAACAGAATGGAATGGAGGAAGCTGGTTGTCAGGTCATCAGTGGTGCCCCAATGGTCGACAAGACTAAGGGATAGATAGATAAATAAATTGTTTTAGTTTTGTTAATTTTAGTTTTTCTAAGCATTCATGTAGTTTGTGTAATTATCTTTGTAATTTATGTGTAATTATTGTTTTTCTATGTTATTTTAGGTTTTCTATGTGTTTATTGTAGTTCGTATAAATATCTTTGTAATTTTATATGTGTGTAATTATTGTTTTAGTTATGTTAATTTTAGTTTTTCTATGCATTTATGTAGTTTGTGTAATTATCTTTGTAATTTATGTGTAATTATTGTTTTTCTATGTTATTTTAGGTTTTCTATGTGTTTATTGTAGTTCGTATAAATATCTTTGTAATTTATATGTGTGTAATTATTGTTTTTGTTATGTTAATTTTAGTTTTTCTAAGTGTTTATGTAGTTTGTGTAGATATCTTTGTAATTTATGTGTATGTTGTACACATCTAAGAACTTTTATAAGATTAGTTTTTTTATGAAGTCTTGATGATGATGATGCCAAGGAGAGACTGCAAAATGTATATTGCCACATGAAGCCACTTATATCTATTTTATAAATAAATTGAAGATCAATCAAGAAGTGTGATGCTAAGCAAATTTTTGTTGCCTGTTTTTTTCACTGATGTATCTTTTTACCAAACTAGCACAACAAAATTAAAAATGAGGTCTTCAAAAGTTTCTTTGCATGTAGTTTGCCTGGACTTTTTTAGCACTTTAATGATTGAAAACAATCAATTACAAATTTTTATGTCTTATTGAACCCAATCATTTACATTCCGGCTTGAGGTTGAAGTTAACTTTACTCTAACTTGACAGCTGAAATTTTCTCTCATAAACATAGACAAAAATTAAATAGAATTTTACAGTTTTGAAAACACTGCATGATGAATAAAATAAGAAATAAAAAAAAAAAGTGATGATGTTTAAAGCAAAGTTTAAAAATCTTTCTAAGGTAAATTTTAACTAGATTGGAACTATACTACATGTACTAACAATTGTTCTATTAATAGCTACTACTCAATATTTTATTTTGTAGCTTTAAAGAATCAAAATAGTTGATGCCAACAAATACTATCAACACAATTTTCTCTTTAAGTTATAAGATAAATATTAAAAGAAATTTTATTTTTTAATGTCAGGAATTTTCATTTTTATCAAGAAAATGCATGACATTATTGAGGAAAGACTGTTTCTAAAATTCCATTTGTTCAAATAGCAAAATAAAAATAACAAATTTAAAGAGAGTTATATATTTTAAAATGAATGACATTTCTGGATAATGTGAAACAAAGAAATAAATATAGCTAGTTATAGTCTTTCAAATTTGTTAATTTATAATATTTCATTATTTAAAACATAATTCTTATAAAAATGTGTATGTTCATGTAAAAAAATGTTTATTGCTTATCATTTCCTGTAAAATATGTGCATTACTTTCTCCTTTTAGAATGAACATAAATGAAATAATATTCTATGGGTTAGGCAAGCACATTTAACTTATTTAGTGCTAGATAATCTCATGGTGTATATATTGCTTACATTTGGCTGTGTGTGCATATGTGCTTAGCCAAAATTCATACAAATATACATATTACATGCACGAGAAAGTTAATTTACATTAAAGACTTTTCTCAAATTATATACTGTAAACTCTGGAATATGAGATGTGCAGGGGACTGGAAAGTGTTACTAGATCAAATATGCTGTTAGAACGAGCTGACATAGAAAATATTTTGTACACTATCATGAAAAAAATGCAATTAAAACAAATTTTTACAGGTAGATAGGTACATTACTCACCAAATTAATTATCTGGAAACCATTACAGGATGAAGAGAAACTCTAAAATGCTAGACAACGGTGAAAATATGCCACTAGATAAGGCAGTGAATTGTAATGGGGTAGGCTGTATTTGCCATTATAGCAAGTGTGACACTAAAAAGAGTGCTGTTTAATTATGGGTTTACTGTAATTATTTACACTGGGTGTTCTAAAAATGTGTTAATACTATTATGAAGTTGTTAGAACTAACTAAAGACTCCTACTGATATTTTTATCCAGTCAGAGTAAACCTAACAAAGTCAGACAAAGTGGGATAAAATATCTCTCACTGACTGGGTAAACAACTTTACTTGACTATATGAATGTTCATAAAAGAACTGGAAGAACACTTTAGTTACTGTCTTTTGGGAGCACAATCAATGAGTAGTGAATGGAGACCTTTGCTCAGACATCTAAGCAATCAATCACACTGCATAACGTACTCACACCAATTCTTTCTTGGTTGACATTCTGACTGCTGAGCTACAAATCACATCCCAACTTTCAGTATCTGTAGTAGTTGTTTCAAAATCAACTGCACTTATTTTATAGTCATCAACTGACACTCCAGGCCCAATGTTCGTCACCTCATTCACAAATGATTTTCTCCTTGTGGTTCTATGATGTAACGTTCTAGCTGCATTAGTTGCAATCATTTCTGCAATGATTAATTTTAGGCACCAAACCATTATAAGAAAATTCAAGTTAAAAGCAATGAAAACATTAAGCATTTATATATTGTTACTTTAATTTTAAACATTTGGCAACATTAATTGTAATAAAAAGTAACAGAAATAGCCATTAACTTAAACAATCTGAAACTAGGGGAGTCATAATTCTTTTACGGTTTATTTTATGGCTTACTTAGAGCATATATATTCACCAGAGTAGCATTTAAGGTAACTTTGAAAATTGATGATTTAATGAAGAATAGGGATACTTAAAAGAATGTATTTTAACCACTGTCATGAATGCAGGAACTGCAGATCTTGAGACTAACAGTATAAAACAATCAATAAATCTAAAAGAGGTCATAGTTGTTCTATTAACAGAATATCATTAAGGTTTCTAAAAGCCTAATTTTCTCATTAAAAACACTTGCATTAAAGAATGAAAGTCCTGACAAACACAAGTCCGATAGTGCCACATGAAGAAGCAGGGATGCTGAGACTATCTCCAAAACAAAGGTGACGCAAAGATTTACTGGGAAGGCATTGTTGTACTAATTGACCCTTAATTCATGAGGGTATTGAAAGAAGAGCATGCACATTTTGTACACATTGAGCCATACACTAATTTCACTATTTCCCCATCTTGTTTCACACCAACACATACATGCGTACACACAATCAAAATCACACACTCATAACTTAATATACACAAGTTTTTATACTTCCTGAGAAAGATGATAATCATACACATTTTCTCATGTAATGTTCTGTAAGCTCGTAACTCTTTGCCTTGGCCTCTATGAAACTGTATTGAAAATGACAAGTACTAAAGTAGATTGCATGTGTATACATTGGCTCAACATATTCAATAGCTTTAAAATTCCATATGAATTAAGTGAAGTGGCACTTCTCATATACCATTCATAATAAATTTCTGAGAGATTCTATAAATCTTAACAGCAAATAAACAAGCAGAAACACTTATTTGTGTGGTTTTCAAATTTTTCAACTGACTCCAATCGCTTATTTGAACAACTGAAAGTTGGGACAAGCTAAACAGTCCTATATATAACATCACAAGGGAGAGACCAAAGCTAAACATTTCTGCATATGACATCATGAGAACTAAACAGTTTCTGCTGCAAAGCTATACATTTTCTTTATGTGACAAAAAGCTATGCAGTTTCTTTATGTGACAGAAAAGTTATGCAGTTTCTTTATGTGACAGGAAAGATATGCAGTTTTTGCATGCGACAGGAAAGCTATGCAGTTACTGCGTGCAACAGGAAAACTATGCAGCTTCTGCATGTGACAGGAAAACTATGCAACTTCTGTGTGCGACAGGAAAGCTATGCAGTAGAACTCACAAAGGAGAGGCAAGAACTAAAAGTTTGTGAATGTCGACATAACCTGGGAGAACTACATAGTTTCTGTATGTAACCTTGGAGAACTACATAGTATCTACATATGACATCATAAAGGAGAACTACAGTTTCTGCATATGACATCACCAAGAAGAACTACACAGTTTCTGCATATGAGGAAGCTTGTACCACTTCACTATGCATTTAACATGTAGTTAAAAAAAGGGCCAGCTATGTTTGAGTCTGATTCACAGATTAGATATCCATATCATAAACTGCAAAAATGAAAATATGTTTCTACTGAAATTTAATGAATAGTACTGTGTGGGTAAGATATGGTGTAAAATCAACTAATTCCTTTGTCATACGACTTTTTAAAGTGTTCATATTAATTTATTTCAAGTGTATGAGTGAAAGACAAACAAAATATTTTAAATATAGGAATGAAAACAAATTTAAAGCAGAAGCAAAGACTTAAAAAAAACATACAAGATAATAACAGCAGGCATTAACACTAAAACAAAAAATTCTATTTAAACACTTTTTTTTGGTACCATGCACGGTGGGCATACCATGTCGATATGAATTACAGCAAGTAGCAAGACTCACAACTCAATGACAATGTAAAGAAAACAAATAAATTGAAACTGCAAAGACCAAAAGTGAGATAACTCTTACCAAGCTGCCGACTGGGCAAATTTTTCAAGAGGTTCTCCATAGTGCCATCACTGGCTTCCCCACCAGAATAATTGTGAATTCTATAACTGCCTCCAGCCTGCAATGGAGTCATTGGCTGTCTAGGTGCATCAGGATGCAAGTAGCCAGCAAGCCTATATTGGGTGCCCTCAGGTGGCATATATGTTTCTGTTTGAGCTGGCCCATCAAGAAAGCCAGGATTAACTGACAAGAAAACATTTCAGTTACCAATAGGATAAATGATGTATGAAGCATTTTTATTCTCTACTCCATGGACATCATTTTGTGGGTAGTTATACCGACAGGACAAAGTCATCTCTAAACGTATCTTAATGGTAACTTCAGTAGGGCAATACAAGTCATCTCTGAAAGTACTTTAATAGTCGCTTCAGCAAGGCAATACAAGTCATCTCTAAAGTACCTTAATAGTCACCAGTATGACAATACAAGTCGCTCTGAAAGTACTTTAAGAGTCACTTCAGCAGGGCAAAACAAGTCATCTCTAAAAGTATCTTAACAGTCACTTCAGCATGGCAATACAAGTCATCTTTAAAAGTACCTTAACATCGCTTCAGCATAGCAATGCAAGTCATCTCTAAAAGTATCTTAACAGTCACTTCAGCATGACAATACTGAATTACAATTACAATTCATCTCTATAAAAGTACAAGTATTTTAATAATAATAGTCACTATCGACTATGGCAGGACAACAGAAGTCATCTCTAACAATATCTTAATAGTTATTAAGTCAGGAAAATACAATTCATTTTGAACAATATTACAACAATTCATTATAATGAGGCAGGACAATATGTGCATCTCTAAAACTATCTTAATATTTAGTCATTTTGGCAGGACAATAGTTAATATCATCTCTAAAAATATCTTAATACTTAGTCATTTTGGCAGGACAATAGTTAATATAATCTCTAAAAATATCTTAATACTTAGTCATTTTGGCAGGACAATAGTTAATATCATCTCTAAAAATATCTTAATACTCAGTCATTTTGGCAGGACAATAGTTAATATCATCTCAAACTATCTTAATACTCAGTCATTTTGGCAGGACAATAGTTAATATCATCTCTAAAAATATCTTCTAAGTAAATCTTAATAATTTATTAATGGTATATTTTTAAAATAAAAAAATAAAACAATAATCCAATAAATAATACAAATATTCTTATTCTATAAGTAGGTCAAACACTAAATAATTACTTCTATCCATACACTCTACTCCCTAGTAATATTCAAAACAATAATCATTCTGTCTCTTTTTACTATGATCATATATAACCTGTGCATGATATGAGTATGTATTTTTTTCATTCACATAAATTATGTCTTCTAATACTTTCTAATGCTAGATCTAGGAAAAAAAAAACAGGCTGACTAAAGTTGTGTGAACCAAAAATGTATCACAACACTAAATCAATTATGAAAATAAAAGACATTTTTTTTATTAGATACTTATTTTGCTCTCAAAATCCTTAAATACAAATATTGCTAAGAATATTAACAAGAGAAATATGTTCACTTTCTTTAAATGTTTTAGATCAAAGCACACTTCAGCAACGCATTATGCTCTACAATAATACCACAGGTTCTGGGGGAAGATATGATAATCTGCATGATAAATTTTAAATGTAATGCCTACTGTTGCATAAACAAAGTCCTAAGCAGAATACACTGTGCATAAAACTCTTTTGGACATTTTTGCTGCTAAAAAAGTGCCATAGAAATAAAATAATTTCAGACTTAATAATTCAAGAATCTTTTATTTGACAGCCATTTTTCTTTCACAAAGAGCATCTTTCTTGTTCATTTTTACATGTTTGCAGCCATTTCAAACAAAATCTATTATTTTAATAAGAATATATAAAGTTATAATTATGTACTACAGAAACAACATCAAACAAAATTATGAAATGCTCACAAAGTGCAATGGCAAACATGATGCATGAGTGAATTCAATAAACAAAAAGCTTGGTGCTATAATTGGAGAGCTCTGTCAGCAAAATAACAATATTGATAATATAAATAAATGACAAAATAAATATAAGAACATACATTGATGAAGAGGCATCTCAAAATCTTCTCCATTTCTATACATGGCAATATACGTTTCCTAAGAATTGCTGGGAAAAGAAGAAAAGAAAATTATTAATATATATATATATAAGAATTATTCACTGCACAAATTATCATTACACACACAGAAGTAATTTTTCAAAAGTGTTTAAATTTTTAAAAATAAAATTACACATAATACATACAAGTTCTTAATCTATAAAGCAGATTAATGAAAATGTCTTAGAATTTGCAATAATCATTATAATGTCAGTGAAGTCTTGGCAAGTTATACCTGATTTAATTAATAATTCTTATTAATTAGGTCTTCCATTTTTTCTATGAGTATTAATCATTTAATGAATGCTGTACTGCAAACCCAATCTTAGAAACGGTGGTGTAATAACCATTTCTGTTATGTGTCAAGGATATAGGTCACTCAATCTTTACATGTGGACAGCCCAAAGGTAAAAGATGGATGAGGGACAGCAGAAGTTAACTTGTTGATGGATGCTTGATGTTCGTTTATGGAGATATGTTTTCCTGCTGATGATGTAGGTCATATACTTAGAAATCGTGAGCATGTTTAGGTCTATAAGTAGTACTGAAAATGCACTAAAAAGTTATCCATGTGAAACAGTGCCCACACACCCCACTGGTAGGAAACTGAATGTGGATTACCGACTTTGACCCACAGTTACAACAGAGAAGATAAACATATCAAATTCTCGAGAAATACTAATATATGTATACTGTATTAAGAATGTTGTAATATAGTCATGCATTCCTTTATTGATTCTTGTATGTAATGCCATTTCTTCCAGGACATTCAGTGGCAACAGAAAGATTTGTAATATTAAACTTAAACATGAGCATGGATTGGGACATTTTATCCCATTTGCAAATCTTTTTGATTTAGAAATTAATGATCAAAGTCAAAATGTAATAGATGCCTATTTCTGTTGCTACGAAAGGACGTGACAGATAGATTATTTAACCCTTGCTGAAAGAACCATAATTCTATTTCAGTAGGTTCCTTCTCTCCTCCTGTTTATCTTCATTTATTGAAGTTTACTATTCTGGAGAATTTCAAGAGAGCGAAGACACGTCCTGCAATGTTCGCCAAGTGCTGATTTGGACTTGTGTGTGACTCAGTCAAGGTATACTTACCTGATACAGAAGAGACAGCTAAGTAGCATATCTCAGCCAGCTTTAACTTTAAAGTTAACTGTTTTATGATATGAAAACTATCTCTATAAACAGAATAGGCAGTCTCGGAAAGATCCGTATTTTGCATCAGATTGTTTGTACTATTTTATTGTAAATTATTAGTTGACAATGACAATGAGTTGACTTGATTATAAGTGCAACCAAAGGGTTGGTGGTGGTGGAGCCAAAAGTGATATGAATGATCTTCTATGTTGTAATCAGTCTGATTAATATAATTATTCCAACCCATGCGTGTACACGAATTTACCTGTCATTACTTTGAGTGCCAGAACCCAAGGGCAATCTAAGTGTAAGGCTGTAAGACAGAAGAGTGGATTAGGCAACCAGTCTGTCATCAGTATAGGTAGGAATATTAAAACTAATAACTTTAAAGCCTGATACTGAGAAAGGGTCATTAAATATAAACTGTATGTAACAAATAACTTAAAAATCAATCAAAAAGAACATAATATAAACACCAAAATCGATACCTACTGAATGATGTAAATAATATGAATTAGAAATTCCTTTGAAACAATCACTTTATTTAGAGATATTTCTCAATGCTATTCACAGTTGTACCTATAGATGTGTACATATGAATGTTAACAGACAATGTATGAAATTGAGTGCTACAGTTTATATATTAAAGTTACAAATACAATGAATGAAACTGAGTGTTATGAGCATTTAAGTGTGTGAATGCAATAGTATTATGATATCCACAAGTTACTGACTAAAGTGTAAGGTCACTGTGTGAATTCCAGCCATTATTTTTAGTGATATAATTTGTGGGATATATATATAATTATATTTGTCAAATATAACTCAGACATCACCCAACTAAACTAAAGATGATAATTACTATAAAAAATTGTCATACATATGTTTTAATTCTTATTACAAGAATGTTTTGGGTGTGTTAAATGTATTTTTAAAATGTGCCATTTATGATTTAGTATTCTATTCTCATCATAATGTGTGGACAATAGAAGCAAAGGTGTAAGGTACTCCTAAACCTCCCTCCAACCATCCCACCGCACCCCCACCCCATTCCAACATACTCTCTCTAGAAATCGTTTTTCAGGAAGTGTTCTCCACCCATTCACAAATGTATACAGTATAGGCCTACTAGTACTATGTGTATATCATTCACGACTTGCTCCTTTCATATTTTCGTTCTGTATCAGTGTATGATCAGGCAACCACGACAAATATTGATTAATTAATATTCAGTTCTTTTACTCATAATAAATTTCTAGTTGGTAAGAATTACTATAATTAGTAATAAATATTGCAAAATAAAAATAATAATAAATGACTAGCATATACTGATATAGTGTAAGCTCTGAGTTTTGCAATGTTTATTAGTTTTAAGTTTCTGGATAGTAAAGAACTATTAATGCAAGTTACTTTAACCGCAGTAAATTTCCAGAGGGCATTAATTATTAATAAAATTAAAATCTTCAAGCATTTATAGTTTGGGGGATACCACTCCAATTCCGAACACTGAAGCAAAAGGTTTTACAGGCGAATCTGTGTAGCGCTACAGCCTACAGAATTTATTTTCAATCTGAATACTCACACTCAGAGTTATAAAATGTTTAAAAATGCGTATATATTCCCAGGAAAGCGATAACCGCATTAATACTCCTCATCAGTCTTCGTCTGTACTAACGTAAACATATAGTTTCCAATCCGGAAGTAGATTCCGGCTATTGAGTGTATCAGAGATCTTTTATTTTAAAAGATCTTTGGTAATAGTGTCTTAAAATAGAATGTCGTGACGAGATCAATTAAACTGTGCGTTCAAGTGCAAACAGGTGTGAAAGAGGGCGAACAAGAGCGAAAAACGAATTACATTTAAAAAGAATAATCATTCGAAATATTTGCCTAGATGTAGTTTTATTTATCAGATCTGAAGTTAATCCAACGTTGCATTATTCTTGACTTGACTTAACTATAATTGACTTGAAAAAAGGCTTGGACTTACTCACTTAGCTATTATTTGGAATATTTCAAACCATAACAGAACTGTCAAGCTGAAAGTTAGTGGGTATCATAAATAAATTTATCAAGTATGTCAAAAACTGTCACAAATGCCATCTTTTCAACTAAATCCACTTTACAGCATAAAAATTGCTGAAAGTACTTTCTTTAAAGAACTACTTATTTTGTTAATAGCAAGATATAAATCTTATCACTTCCTACTACAAAATCTGAAGACAATCTAGGCCTACCTGAACAGTTATGCATTTTTTCTTCAATTTCCTGCTATTTATTTGCCATCTCCATACAGCTATGATTCAGAGTTCGACAGTAATCTTTTGCAATCTTTAAACCAAAGCCAGAAAACAATGTGAGGCAAAATCATATAGACTAATATCACTACTGAATGAGTGTTTAAAAAGATATACTGCCTGATGTGACATCATAAATACTTCTCTTTTTTTTACAAGTGTAATTATTTCCCTTCACGTTTAAAAAAAAAGAAGTTAGTTTACAGCCTCTTGAAAACTTCAACTCTTGACCTTTATTTCTTAAAAATAATTCACCATTCTATCATTTATGTCAAAAATTCTAGAAAAGTTGTTGTGTCTCACTCAACGAAATCTTTTCAGTCATTGTCAGTGAGCTTTTTGCTCCTATCATAGCACTGAAATTGCCTTACTTCTCTGTGCTTTAGATGACTGAAAGATTTAAGTTTTTGTACTTGTCTAGGTTTTAAAAAAAACACATCTGATGATGTGAGTGATGGGTGACAGACACTGACAGACAAACTTAGCTTTACACCAGGTAATAAATGACTCAATAAATCTGGCCCCAGGCATGTAAATTCCTCATTTAACATAAGACAATAGACATTACAATCATTAATGTAATATCAAGCTAAAGATGAGATGATAAGAATTTAACAAGATAAGCAAGAAAAAATAAGGATTTTTATTAAAAAAATAACAAAATTTAAATACAAGAAAGGTATAATTGTTTTTTAGGGACACAGCCCAAGTATGATCATGAGAACCTATAATGTCAATCCCCAAGAAGGTGAATGATCTATGTCTAATAATGAAATTCTAGCCTCTGAGTGTTCCTGCCCTTTTATGAATGGGCCTCCAGAGTATGATTCCTAATTAGATTTTCAGACCATCACAAATAAGTCAATATGATAGGATTCTATTTGATATCCCACAATCCTATCAGTTATTTCTCCTAAGAAAACTCCTCTATAAGGAAATCTTTTCTTAAGATAACTGTCTCAGAAAATATCCTCCTCTAAGACAATTACTCTCTAAGACTATTTCTCTAGTGTCGAATCTTTCACCTAACTTTGTCCTGTCAAAGCCTCTTCATCTTCCAAGTGGTCTCCCTTTGCCTCTTTGCCATGTGACAACCTGAAAAGGGTAAACAGAAAAGCAAAGCCAGAATGTAAAACCAAGAACCCTGCAATCATTTATGTACAGCTTTAAATATTTTATCCTATACATGATAATTCAGTTGTGAAGTGGGCTATTCCCATGTTCACAATCTTCAGCTAACTTCTGTAAAAAAAATAATCATTAGTGCAAAATTAAAATTCACTCTCTCAAAAATTGATAACTAGATACATACTTTTATTAAGGGTGGCTCTTTTGGCACTGTGGAAGAAATCAAATCATTCCACCTACCATTTTTTTCATTGTCAAGTGTTTTGACTTATCTATTTTTTTTAAGCTATGACATAGTTATTGGATGTTCCCTTGCTCATGAAATGGACAGACTGTAAGTGGAGATTTTAAGCTGTTGGTGTGTATTTATTCTTTTTTGCATATGGTTGTCATTAAATCCTCTTATACCCTATTGTGGGTTTTTACCCTAGTTCAGTGCAATGAAGTCTGCTATTTGTAAGTTTAGTGGCAGTCCATCAGCGCAGGATTGTTTATGATCCTAAGGCAGGTTGTTCCCCTCTATGCACCTCTGACTGGCACCACTTATGCAATACTCGTCCTTTCTGATGCCCACTCCCTCTAAACACTTTTAATTTAAGGCCGAAATGTATATGGTGTTTTCTTCCAAGGATGCACGATATTGATCAAGCACATTCAGTACTCGATACTTGGTCTTCCAGCAGCTGTCAGTGCTTACTTATATAGCTTGACCAAGTTAATGTAGGTGAAGTTATAATACTAAGTTAAATATTTAGCTTATTGTCCATGTAACCAGCTGACTGAATGAACTGATCTGTGCACACATTTTATAGCCAGCTCAAGACATGTCAGATTATCTCAAAGCTGTTTTAATCATCATAGAAACCAGACATAGCACAGTGACTCAACACTGATGCATTATTTTATTCACCACTATACAAAACTGATGTGCAATTTAATGATGAGCAATTTGATACACAGCTTAATGATGTACAACTTTATGAACCAACATTGAAAGAGTGCACAGGCCATGCTTCTGATACTAGCTGTTGAACTAGATGCTCATCATGAATGTGGACTATCTTTGGAAAGTCCTAAGAACTATGCAATCATAACTTCTTGCTTATATGATGTTGACATTAGTCTGAAATGCTTGGTGCATATCATGCGCTTCAGTAATTTTTTTTTACTTGAATGTCTTTCAGCAGGCTATTATGTACTATACATCTAAATCAATCCCTAAATGCTTACTGTATTTGTATTTATTCATTAATCATCAGTGTTGCCTATTTGTTGTCAGGCTTGGGATTGAGGAGTCATTAGCTAAATTGTTAGTTAGTGGTTAATTGTTAAATATTACAGAACATCTAAATTATAATTATGTATTGAATGAGAGGTGAGATGTATGAATTGACAGATTAGAATATTATTATAGATAATTTTAGGAAATAAACTAACTATCTAGTGTGTATTGTCAGATTAGAATATTATTATAGAAAATAATTTATAATAACTAATATATTAATAATATCTATAATATAATATATATAATATATTATAGATAATTTTAGGAAATAGATATCTATCTCTCTATGTCACAATAATTATCAAGCCAGTGTGTTTTGCAAGATAATTCACTTGTATTGATGTCTCTTTGTAAGAATACAAAATCAGTAAGTAGGTATCTGTTTTAGTTTGTTATTCATGCATGAACAATTGAATATTTTAGCAATAATATTAAAATAATATTTGTTAAAGTTCACCTAATGACCTCAAGGTCCATAAGGCAAATGAAATATTGGATGTCACTGTCAGTGTCACGTCACTCCTTACCTCTCTCTAGGAAATTAATCATTTCAAGGACTTCTGTGTATATTAAGTATTTTATTTTGTAAATGTAATACTAATATTAATAACAATATAAGGTCACTGAATAAATTAAGAGAAATGAATAAGGAAATTAAAGTCTAAATATAATTGTAAGGACAGTAATAAGAGAGAAAATAAACACATACAGACTGATACAAATTTAATTTACAGCAAATATAATTATAAATGCCAATTTTATTTTAATAAAACTGTTTGGTCTAAAGTGCTGTGCTATCAGCTGCAGGCAAGCATCAGACACAAAATAACCTCATACTATTTTGCGAGATTTAAGCCTAAACCTATAACTAAGTGGAAGGAACATGTTTATTTATTCCGATTGTAAATTGTTGTGCAACTATCTCGACCATGTTAATCGCGATTTACTTGATTTTTAAAAAATGTATATTGTCATGTTTTGACATTTATATTGTTTTATATGTTTGTAAATAAATATATATTCCTGAAATAGGATTTTGTTGTTGTAAATATTATTATTTTAATATGAGATCGTCATTACGAACTTCATTTTTTTTAAAATAATAAACGATATTAGCCTATATATTCTGCGATGTGGACATATTTTTGTTTGGGAATGGAGTGCAACGGCAGCAAATAATGAAAATTACTGCAAACACCATCAAATTTCGAAGAAATAGCTGAAGTAGTATTAGGAAATGGACTGCTGGTTAGCTTCAAACTTTTGATAAAGCATCAACAACAATACAGCTTAAGGACAAGAGTTGTCTTCGAGTCGATTATTTCAATTTAACATTGATTTCTGTTTGCATTTACTTATTTAGGATTAAATTAATGTAAAATGCTGTATCCACGAAAGTATCACTTAAATACTCCAACAACAAAAATTCTTTAAAATAAAAAACTGTGAACATATCTCAGATTATATGTTTATTTTAAAATATATTTATAAAATTAAAAGAAATAATTGTTGTGCTTATACAGCGACATTTCTAAGGTTACAAATCTATACAAGCAACGTGCAAGGGTCACAACTCTACGTAAATTGAACCACTTGTGTAATGCAATCATCGGTTTTTGTTTGGTCATATAGTGCATGTATTGTGCAGATTATGTTTGACTTTAAGACTAATGCAAATTATGATCGAAAATTCTGATGGCTTTACGAGCTCTAACAGTAAAATTATATACCAGCTATATGTTTGAGCGCACCCTAACGGCAGTGCTTGTACGGAAGTAGTAAAAGAAAATGAGGCAAAATGCAAATCTACTTCCGATAATGAACTATGACTGAGACAAAATCATAACCATAATAACAGGATTATATGTAAGTATTCGATGTACCTATTAGTGAAATCTGCGTTGTGTCTTTTGTTTTTACTGTGTTTAAATCATTATTTATTGCCATTATGAACAGAGCCTGATGCAGTTATCTTGTATGACACTGACAGACAACTGTGGATGCTGTTGACATGTTGTCTGCTACAGTGAGACTAGTTCTTTCTGTAGACAGCTAATGTCACGGCAGAATATTAATTGGGGTAGGTTAAGTCCAAAATCAGGTACCGCGCAAACCCTTGGATTTGAAAAAAATTATTATGATTTAAAATTGAAGAAATTAGAAGTTAATAAGATTTAAATTAAGGAAACTACTATACTATTAAAGTAATATTTATTTATGCAGCAGCACATATACTTGATTAGTGCAATAGGTACTTAGAATTTTTGTTGTATAGAGTGTTAGTACTTGTAGAGCTGGTGATTCTGACTATAAGTATTATATATGCTTTTTAGTACAGCAATCTTCTACTACTTTTGTAGTATTATTATATTACAGTACTATTATAATTACTATATAATACTGATAGAAGCAAGTCTGTGAAATAAGAAGTTATTAATTTCCCATTGAGAATTAAGCACATATACCCAAGAGTGCATTACAATTTATGGGTTTTAAGATCATTAGGCAAACATAAACCAGCCTTTTATTTGTTAATGATAGAAATTGTGGGATAGATCTGAGGAATTTTTTATTTCCAGATGACAATACCTGTACATATACCCTTCTTCCTAAATGAAACTGTAATACATTATTATGTGTGATTTTAGGGCATACTAAATGCTACAAACTTAGCAAATGTTACTAATTACTCGTAATTCAATCTGAATTAGATTTATATTTTATATCACATAATAATCAATCATAATCAATAAATATCAGTCAGTGAATGATTTAAATATTTTAATAAATATTGATGTTTCTTTCTCTTTGTAATTCCATCAGTAATGGAACATCTGTCCTAAAATTCCTTTATAAATATATTTAATTACTGCATACCTCAATACTTTTTTTAATGTTTGACCCTTGGTGTTCTATGAAAAATAAAATGCGAATTTCCCAGATATCCAAATGGTTTGATGTCAATGTTATTGATCTTATACTGTTGTAGGCCATCAGTGAAGAAATCTCCAAAATTTGGTCTCAGAAATTTTAATTGATTCTATGGAATATTTTGTCTGAACCCCCAAAATCTGATAGTGATAGTTAATGAAGAATTTACTTCCTATCCCCCATCTCAGAGAGAGAGAGAGAGATGTTTCTTCATAGTTATTGAACTACGAAAAAGAAAAAAATGCTATTTATTATACATTAAAGCTTCTTTCAGTAAACTGATATATATATACTGTAAATAAAACCAGAAACCACATAAATAAAATATTTAATTTTGTATTCATTGTTTTTAAATATTACATTATTACTTTATTTGTCACAATAATTTGAATAAAGAGAAACAAAATATATGCAGATTAAATTCTAAACCTTTAGTAGATTTGTATTCTAGTTATAATTATGTGAAATATTATATTTATTTATATTATTACTAATAATTATATAAAAACATAAAATGCATGTCTAAGCACAGACTCTTTAAGAATAAGAGTAAAATTAACTTTTAATGTTTTAAATATTGTAATATTTATTAGCTTAACAGTAATAATAATTTAATTAATACTAGATTATTTTAATAAATAAACTTCATTTTTTTTTTTATAGTAGTCTAGTTTAGTTCAGAGTATATATATACACTTGGAATTTGCTTCCTTATTTTATGATTTACTACAATTATTCCATTTCTCACAAGGAAGCCAATTATTTATAGGTTAGTTACTAAGTGACAGTATATTTATTGAAATAAAACAAATTATATCATATAAAATAATACTTTGTATTAGGAAGTAAAGTACCCTTTACTAATGACCTCTGCACTTCCTAAACATTAACCTCTTGTTGATGGTGTCTATTTATTTATTACTTGGCCAGAAATTTTAAACTAGGCGACTGAAACAGGGTTTTGTCGTTGACACTATGACAGTGGGCCAAGGGAAATATGTGATCAGTTGTTGTTTAAAAGCATTAATTAATTTGAAAAGTCTCTTTACACTGTAGTTCCAATTATATATACCAACTATTTCCATTGTTAGCATATGGTAAATTTTAAAGCTGTCCTTAATTTTTTGCTACATTATTAATCATATCTCATTCAGTCATTGTATTAATAAATATCAAATATCATTTGTGGTGAGCTAAACATTTTGTACACATAAACAGAAAACAAATTTGATGATCTAAACATTTTGTACACATAAACAGAAAACAAATTTGATGGTCTAAACATTTTGTACACATAAACAGAAAACAAATTTGATGATCTAAACATTGTGTATATGTGAGCAGGAAACAAGTTTGACAAGCTAAATATTGTGTATGAACAGGAAACTAGTGAGATGAATTAAACATTTTATATATGTGTGTGTTGTGCGAGGTGTGAATAGGAAACAGGTGAAATGAGCTAAATGCTTTATATGTGTGAACAAGAAACCAATGCTGTAATGATTTCAACATGTATATTTGAACAGGAAACAAGTATGATAAGCTAAACATTATGCATATCTGAACAG
Organism: Sinotaia quadrata; assembly: GCA_028829895.1. Taxonomy (NCBI): domain Eukaryota; kingdom Metazoa; phylum Mollusca; class Gastropoda; order Architaenioglossa; family Viviparidae; genus Sinotaia; species Sinotaia quadrata. The sequence continues at coordinate 29,303,360 of CM054182.1, forward strand.
GAAACAAATCTGATGCATTAAATATTAGTTGTATGTCCACAGGAGAAATATAGTGCTCAAACATTTATGTTTATATGAACAGGAAGCAAATTTTATGAACTAAATAATAAGCATGTGTAAACAGAAAACAAATATGATAAGTTAGTGTTTGTAAACAGTAAACAAATGTGATAAGCTAGTGTGTGTAAACAAAATAATTAAATAATTATGGTAAGCTAATTATGCAAACAAACAAAAAAAGATGTGATGATCTAAATAATATGCATTTGCGACAAATGAAATGAGTTAAACATTATTTATATGTGAACAGGAAAAAAAATGTGATGAGCTAAATGTTATATGTATAAACAAGACAGAGGCAATTGGCTATACATTTTGTACATGTCAGTAGGAAACATGTTGTGATGCTCTAAACATTGAGTATATATGAACAGGAAACAAATGTGATGAGTTTCATGAAGAAGATGCTGACCACCAGGGTGGGGCAGCAGGCAGATATGGGGTCACAAGGAGCTGGGGCAGACACCACCTTGGGGCTCATGCATCTGCGTAAACTGTTTGCAGAATTCCGGCATCCCTCTGTCAAAGTAACTCAGAAAGAACAGGAAAACAAACTTTACAATATGCTTCCACTTTTTTGCAAGGTAAGAAACTTTTATTTTATTTGAAAATTGTTTGAACCATATGTTCTTTATGCATTATCTTTGCAAGAATTTTTTCAAATCATTTTCCAAAACAAAAATTTCATTATTGTTGCTGTACCATCTTTGACTAGTTTTTAAAAGTCTTTTAGTTTTATAATTATTTTTGTTTTTAGATTCCAGCTCAAAAGTGCACCTTATGATATTATAAATTTTTTCTTCTTTTACTTTTTCTTTTGTTGGTATAATCTTTTTCTTATTTATTTATTTTAAAAATTTGAATAAACAACCCAAATTTAAAAATAAATAAATTTGTGTCTTCTGAAATAAAGATACTTAGAATATTAACAGAAATAATTTGCATAAAAGGCATCTAATTTGATTTCATTAATTGAAGGGAAAAAAAATGTACTGATTGAAAATTTGTACAATTTGAAGTGTCTCAGTTATGTGAATAATGCAGATTGTGATTTTTAATATTGTTATTGATCAGTTAAGTGTAAACTGAGCATTCTTCCTTGGTTAACTTGTTTAAAGGCAAATGAAACAAGTCAGTCAATATATTGAAAAAATTAACAAAGAAATTAATTTGAAAAATATAAAAAATAATTATAAGTTATTAACAACGCACATAAATGAAGTAAATAAAAAATATCAAAAATATGAGAAAGGTGAATGTGACACATAATGTAATGTTGTGGAATTTGCTGATGTCTATCTCAAATGGGTTCCTGGTGAATAATTATCACATGTATAAATAATTAATATTCATGTAAAACCTTTAAAAATTGCCCTACAGAATACAATTATAAATGAAATTAATTTGAAAGTATTTGAATTAATTATTATTTCTCATTTAGTACTTCTAGTATTATATTGACTACAGTATATGTGATGGATTTGTTTCTAATAACATAATATTACCTCTTGCAAAATGAGCAATATCAATGTAATAACAACTAATATATGATAAAGATATGGATTATATGATTGTAATCCATTTAAAATTACATCTTAAATTATAGTATACAAATATATTTTATTTGTGTGTATGTATGTGTTGTATGGTATATTGTACTGGAGAATATACAAAACAAAATGTGTTACTGTTAGTTTTTAAGTGTATTTAATCATATTGTCACTGGTTGAGCTTTGAGGCAAACATAACTGATCATTTCAATGAAGCATTAAATTATCCTGACATATAGATCTACAATTACCAGACAAAAACTGTTCATGTATGTCTAGATACAGCTTCTTGATCACTTTACAGCAGTCATAAATACAGTTTGTTTGTTTTTTAATGATGTGCATGTGACTTCGGTCACTAGGCAGTAGGCTCCAAGATTGACTTCTAAAAAGCTATTTATTTATTTATTGATGGAACACTGCCTTATTTCAGTCATGGATTTGCTACAAATCTAATTTTTTAGATAAAGTAATTATGAAAATAAATATACTAAAATATGAAAACCATTCTAAAGAAATGATAGGTAAACAATAAAAACAAGGATTCACTTATGGTGGCTTTGTATCACTTCTTTGACATGATATGCATGAGGATCAGAGCTCTAAATTTATGATTTATTGATTATGTGATTCATATGTTTTTGAGCTATTGAACATAAATGGCCAGAATGGTTGGTTTCTTTCAACTTTCAAATATTTTAAAAGTTGGGTTTATTCAATTGTTTGTAATTGGATTGATAAGGTTTTAAGACAACAGTAGTTACATTTTGAAGTGACAAACATAAACATTATACACAGGGTTTAGTGATAGTGCTTTACTAATGCCATACTAGAGTGCTGTATTATTGACTTACTGACGGTTGTCTTGCTAACACTTTACTGACAGTGCCTTGCTAACACCTTACTGACATTGCCTTGCTAACACCTTACTGAAAGTGCCTCAATAATGTCTTAGTGACATTGCCATTCAATCACCTTACTGACAGTGCCTTACTAATACTTTATTGACAGTGCCTTACTAACAGTAGCACCTTACTGATAGTGTCCTATTATCACTTTTCTGATGGTGCCTTGATAAATTTTACTGACCATGTCGCACTGACAGTGTCATATTATTAACATCTTACTTACAATGTCTTACTAATACCATACTGATGGTGCTCACACCCACAGTTAGCATGAACATGTATTTATTTCTTTTAATGCTTTTATGGGTATATTGCAAACAAAAAAAATTGTTATACAAATCATATCTTATTGAAGAAATAATTCATAAATTAACAGATATATAGTTTGCTTATATACAAATAATGGCATTTACATCATTTTTTTTAAAAATGTGTATATGTGACACCTCTGTGGGCACCCTTCACTCGTTATGATTATTATTTATTAAATAATAACTCCTAACTAATTGCAAAAGATTGAGAATCTTAATATATAGTTACTAATAATTCTCCCACAAGACCAAAATGTCTCTGACTTGGTGGTAAGGGTGTCATAAAACTCTACTTTTTACACAATGTAGATGTTTTACTGATGCATGATGTTCTTTAGGTGGAAAACTTCTTACCGAAGGAGAAGATAAATTTGTCTTTTAATTCTATATTTAGTGAGCCCACATCCACCCATTATCTCTCCAACATATGGTCATCAATATGTGTAAGAAAGGTCAATAAATTTAATAATAAATTTTTAATCAACAGTCATATATACAACATATGAATGTAATTAAAAGAGCATTGACATATGCATCACTTCACAACAGTGTTTGATTAGACACTCATTTAGTTTATCCTAGCATAGATATCAGCAGTCAATTGAACAAAAATATATATAATCAAGTTCATGGGTATAATTCATCATAGAAAGGAGAGGAGAGAAATAATTATAGTCAATGTACATAACCTGAAAGATGGCAGCTGTCACTGCATGTGTTCACAATCACACAGCTTGCAAAAAGTCAATGTCTTTTTTTAATTTGGCGATGGTCCAACAAACCCCTTCTAGGCACGTTACACAACAATGTTTCAGAATCTTTGATGTGCTCACAAAGCACACCATGGAGATCAGTCCAGAACTTTGCAAAGCTCATCACCCAGAATGTTCTAGAATTTCCATGTGTGCTACTCAGCACACCATGAAGAATGTTCAAGAAACTTCCATGAATTCTCAAGACCAAATTAAAATCTCAATTTTTGCTGTATTGGCTCTCGAATGGAATTCGCAGGAATCAACTTACAGCAACATTTTTATGATAAGTTTGACAACAACATTGGATTCACACACCAATGTGATCAGGTAGAGTACAGTAGTCACCACAGTCTAAAACAGATCAAAGATAAAAAGCTGTGCTCACCTCTGCAAAAGTCAAATTAAGGCAGTTCTAAATTTCAGGCATATTTCATCTCTGAACTCACACACATTCTCAAGTGACAGATCTCCAACAATATTCATTAGCCTGATACACATACACATAAAAAATATAGCATTGATCAAAATTCACAAGTATAATGTACAAAGTAATCAAATTAGTGAATATAGCAATAATAGTTCAATTACATAAGCATTGTGTAAATCCATAAGTCTATTCTTTCTTTATCAGTCAGTTAACTTACTATTGGCTAACGATCACCTTTATGACTGGACTTGAGTTATGTCAAATCAAAATATAAGATTTCTTCAACAAAGTAACTTTTGGTTCATCCCCATTGGATAAATTTGTTATGAACAAGTGTGAAACTATTAGTCAGAAAAACTTCTCATCCAGTTGGAACAGGTTTAGATTACAAAAGCAAGTACTAGCATATTCTCCACCCGAGTTGTTTACTCCAACTCTGACAAAAATATCATCACAAGTAGTGCCCAAGGTCATGTCACTTTGACATTTAACAATTTTTATAACAAGTTTAGAAATAGGTTTAGGCAAATTTATTCTGCCACAGTATACAATCAACATATTGAAGAAATCATGCTTAAATAATGTTAAAATGACAAGCGGACATATAACTCCATATCACAAATAATGGCATTGCTCTCACCCACAGATTCTTACACATGATACACACACACACACACACACACACACACACACACACACACACATTCACATATTTTAATATTTGATAAGTGCATTGCTGTAAAAATATGCTTCAAATAACATCTTTTAATAAAGTGAATCAGAGGTGATTTACTTTAAAGTGACAAACACACAGGCACACAACTGCACCACAATTAATGAGATACTACTGACAAAGGTTTTTTGGGTATACATTTTGGCAAATTGAGCTTTTTTGGGAACTCTTCTGGTTACTAGAATTTCAGATTAACATAGGTTTGATTCCTGAAATTGTTCCTGAGTTATGTATCAAGTAAAAGCAACAGGATATAGCTGGTTTATAAAATTGATTTCAGATCTATTTCATGTAGACATAAACTTGATTTCAGAAGTAATATCAGTAATTTAATAGAAAATTGAAAGAGAAATATTAAGAGAACAGTTTATAATTTGTTTTGATATTTCATTTTAGGTATTTGAAAATGCACCATCTTCTGACATGACAGAGAAGTGGGGGGACATCCTTCAATTTTGTAGTCATGTATCAAAATTAATGGTGACAGAAATACGACGACGAGCTTCAAACCAATCAACAGGTAAGAGCTGAATGGCTATATCTAAAGTTTATGCATTTTACTCTTGGTTTCATGAAGTAGTTTTAAGTCACAAATCAGTCCTTGCAGATATTAATGTGATGTTTGTGCAGTACACAATGTTAAAGTATGTAATATAATTACAGTGTATAACTGAAATTATCTCAAGATTTTGTCAATTTAATCCTTAGTATTAGAAATCTTAATTTATAATTAACCCTGGCATGAATTTGCGTGATGTTTTTTACAAAACATAATATAAAAGTGTGTAATATAATTATTACTTACATTTTCTACATTGGGAGAGAATGAGACAGAAAGTACATGTGAAGTACTTTTACAAAATATTTTGTTTCATTTTTATAGCACTGAGTGATTATTATTATTATTATTATTATTATTATTATTATTTGGAGTATTCATTTGAGAGAAATACAGCACAATAATATTTATAATATTTATTATTTACAGAGGCAGCTAGTTGTGCAATTGTAGAATTGCTGGAGATTGAGTCAGGCATTGAAAATGGTAATGGGTGGATGCTTCTCAGTACAATCAACCTACTTTCACTGGGTGGTCAGGCTCTTATAGACTGTATGACTGCTGCCTCACTTCCATCTACTCTGGTCAAGTGTCTTTATCTCTTCTTTGATCTGCCACAAGTCCAAAATGGTGATACTCTGGAGACTGGTTGTCAGTTCACTGCAAATGAGCGCCGCATTCTACTGCAGAAAGTCTTTGTACAGGCAAGTGTGCTAACCAGTATTTTATTTTACCAAATTATTTCTTTGAATTACTTTATAAATTGTCATTATGTAAGATCTTTTTATATAAAGGACTCTAATTTCCAGTAAATAAAATGTGTAATTTTGATTTCTGTGTTGTTTTACTCTCATGATTTAAATTATTGAAATCAGTTTCATCTTTTAAGTTTAAGTTGACACCTCAGGTGCAGTATTAAAAACATTTCACAAAATTTGGTCATTTTACATTTGATATTGATTTTTTCTTTAAGATTTAGAAATATAAATGTATCATTTAGTTTTGATTTTTCTTCTTTTTTTTCTTTTTTTTTTTTTTTTTTTTTAGAAAACCTGCTTTTTTTTTTGTAATTTGTAAATTTTGTTTTCATTTTGTACTGAAATCTTTTGTCAAGTGCTTTTGTTCTTTCCTTTATAAATCAAATATTAATTATTTTATGAGTAAGAATTGCTTATGATTTTTAAAGTGGATTTTCTTGAAGGTTTTAGTCCGGCTGTGTAGCTATGTGTCCCCAGCAGAAGAGCTTGCTCGGAAGGATGATCTGAGTCTTCTCTTTAGTGCCATCACTAGCTGGTGTGTAGCCCATAACACCATCTGGCGTCAGTCTGCTGGTGAGGTTCTTGTCACGCTGTCTCGTCATGGGCTGACAGCCAGTGTAGTCAAATATATACATGGTGAGTAATACACCCATTGCTTTTGCACTTTGTTCTTACAAAATTTATTTTTATTAATACTTTTTCTTTTGGAAAATTTAGAATGCTTTTAAAATTCATGAAACCTAAAAGCACGGGAACTGTAACTTTATATTGTGCAAAATTAATTTGATGAATATTGCAGACAAAGGCTGTGTGCGACGGTGTATAGAAAACATGCAGAGGGCTCAAGATTTGTCTCCTTTGGAACTAGTAGAGATGTTTGTCACCGTATTCTGCTTTCTGAAGGACTCGAGTGAAGTCTCACAAACACTGCTAGATGACTTTCGTTCATGTCAAGGATATGTCTTTTTATCAGAATTTTTGCTCAGGTAATTAATTATAGCCACCTAAAATTCCTTTCATCATTATTTTTACTCATGAAGGAAATCATTTAGGTGTAATTATATTTTAGGAAGAATAGTCTAAGCAGATGGTTTGTTATCTGACTTTAGACAAAACTGGGGCTTTTTTTGTTCTTAATTTTTAAAGTTTCCTTTGTATTTTTTCCACCTGTATTTACTGCATGACATGTTTATTTTTTAATATATTCTCCCATGTATAAATGTGTGCATATGTGTGAATTTTTTAATTTATTTTTGTTTTTATTTAACTCTCATCATATCTTTTTTCTTGTTTTCTGCGTTTAAAATCGTATTTTTACTGATGGCCCATTAACAAAGCAACCAAGAAATGAAGAAAGCATTTTACTCTTTCTTATGTGTAGACTAGAGAAAGATGAAAAGGGAGAATCAGTGCAGGCACTGAGGAACTTAGTCTTACTTGTGGGCTCTCTGACTACCTGTGGCTTTACTGAACTGAAGCCGACAACTTCCAACTCAGATTCTTTGTTTCAAATTCCTGGCTTTGTCATTCCGCAGCCAATGGGAAAAGGTAGGGATACATTTTACTATTTTGCTAATGATGCAATTAGGGTTTGTAAGATTTGTAATGGTGTATTTGCTAGTTAATAAGTTTGAATAAATATCTCTTTTTCCACCAAACAACTAGATATCTATAGCATACTCATTCACATATCAGCATGTCAGAGCTCTTTAGAAAGAAAGAAAGACCACAAGTGTAGAATTTCTCAAAATGCTTACTGTTTTTGCTCCTGGTCACATTTCTTCAGTACCTTTTAAACAGAAATGTAGAATTTTCCAAAATGTAGGATGCCTTTGCATTTTTAGTTACCTTTCTTCAGTACCTTTTAAACAGAAATGTAGAATTTTCCAAAATTTAGGATGCCTTTGCATTTTTAGTTACCTTTCTTCAGTACCTTTTAAACAGAAATGTAGAATTTTCCAAAATGTAGGATGCCTTGCATTTTTAGTTACCTTTCTTCAGTACCTTTTAAACAGAAATGTAGAATTTTCCAAAATTTAGGATGCCTTTGCATTTTTAGTTACCTTTCTTCAGTACCTTTTAAACAGAAATGTAGAATTTTCCAAAATTTAGGATGCCTTTGCATTTTTAGTTACCTTTCTTCAGTACCTTTTAAACAGAAATGTAGAATTTTCCAAAATTTAGGATGCCTTTGCATTTTTAGTTACCTTTCTTCAGTACCTTTTAAACAGAAATGTAGAATTTTCCAAAATTTAGGATGCCTTTGCATATGCAGTCACTTTTTTTCTAGTACTTTCTCTTGCTCTCTGTAAAGCAGTTGCAATAGCACACTAGGCTTGTAGAATGTTGCGGGTTTCTTAGGACATTGGTTTCTTGCACAATCCATGTTTTTCTTTGCCCTCAGATTCAATCTGATATGCTAGCTATTTTATTCTTTTTCTCACTTGAATCCCATTATTTTTTGCTTGGGTTCAGTTTCTCCATCATACAACTAGATGAACACATGAGAATTCACATGGTTCTAAGTTCATACAAGCCAAAGTCCATAAGGGCACTTGTTCACTCCCTATGGGGAGATAAACAATAGAGAACTTGCCCAGTAGTAGACCCTTTAATGCAAGCAATGCCCCTTGGTACATTTTTAATCTAAGTTTTTGCAAATCATGGCAATGCATTTGCAGATTTTCTGAGGGTGTCAGTTTTATACTGCAACTATGGGTTGCTGGTTGTTGCTGTTGGCTCTTATTATCCATTTTGTATGTCTCCAACTTAAGTAAAGTGTATTTTTCTTACTTTTGGTTAGTGACACTCTCTCTGTTATCTCCTTTGTTTGACCTTTATAGCGTCAAGGCTGACTCTTTGTGTTTTGAATATGACCTCCTAAAGAATACTTTGGCTCTCACCCTCTTGTGTAGTATAAACTAATTACAAGAGTGAAAGAACATGCATGTTTATGAAAGGTGGTTAAATATCTCTTAGTAGTAGCATGTAAACACTTGGCAGCCACAGTGTGTACTGCCATTAAAATATTGTTCTGAGTGTGGTAGCCACATTATAGACATTTATAACATTCATCACTACCTCAGTGGTTATAGAAATGCTAATGTTAGCAGATAGTTAGCAAATAAAGATCATCTTTACAATTGGTACATCTAAGGAGTTGTATTATGTCACTATTTTAGGTTCAAATACTGTCATCACTTCCTAGAATAATATCTTCTTTTGCTTCATTTGTCATCATTCTTTAAAGTAAACTGATTACATGTGGAAAAATAAACAGATTTAAATTAAAATGACATGTCAAAACACTAACATAGCACATTTATATCTCCCAGTCATAGATAAATATCCCTCTTTCATAAGTATAATTATTTAATAATATATAAACAAAAGTCTGTTTACATATATTTTCCCCTGTATTGAAGTATTGGAAGCCATATTTTAGGGTTGATGATGATAAATTTTTATTTGTTGTTGTTCTGATGTCACTTATTAATAAATAGAGACAGGTTGATTTGTAGCCATTTTGGTGAAGAGAAACATATCAATTGCTTACATTGTGCAGGTGTCAGTGCTCGAAATATACAGGCATTCCAAGTGCTTCAGTCAGTATTTATCAAGGTGAGATTGTATATATCTTGTATGTAGAGTAACACCCCAAACCCTTATTTCATGTGAAATTAACAGGAAAATAATTTAATAATTCTCTGATGTGTCTTGATTTTTTTGTTGTGATGTAAAGCCCTTTTTGGTGTTACTTCTTTTAAAATGTAACTTTTGACAGCTAGACAATTGTACATGACCTCCTAATTTTGTGCATGCTGGATTTTTTCCAACCAAATCACCCCTGTACTAAAGAGAAGTGGTATTATTTGGAAAATATGACTGATGGAAGATTGAACCTCTTACAGGAATGGTAGGTGCCTAGGCCTTTTAATCATCAGATCTCCAAATAAAGAAGCTTTTTTGAAATTTATCACATGTAAGAGATAGACCATTCATGCCTATGAAGTAGTCAAATACTCATTCACACAAGTCATTTAAGCATGGAAACCACTTGAACTGAAGTGATAAGCCAGATGATCTGTTAGAGGAAATCATATGTTGTAAAGATGGAGAAAGGACTGCCTGAATTATTTCTTTAATGTCTAGCATACTTATCTTTATCAATTGTCAGAATTACTTAATTCAGACAGTTAATGTTTAAAATAATAACTGAATGTTTTTTAGATAAAAGCTTATTAACATTTCAGTCATTGTCAGATTTACTTGTGTATCTATATATGTATTATAATTAACAAATTCACTGCCAGAACTTTCAATAAATATGGTTGGTTTTGTTGTCAATTTTTTTAGTTTAGTATGCCTCTGCATTTAATAAAAGATAAGCATTTCAACAACAACAACAAAGTAAAGATTCAATTTAACTGTTAGTTTTGATTTTTTTCTTAATCTGTTTCACAATCTTTTTTTCATGACATTGTGTCACCTGCTTGGGTTATTTTTGCAGTTCACTTTCTAAAAACAAATTCTAGAATCTCTTTAAGCTATCTTGAATCAGTAAAGAAAACATATTCTACTTCAGAGAGAGAACATGAAAAGGAGAAAAAGAAAAACTCTTTAGATCATTTACTAAATCATAACAAGTTCAAGAGTAGTCAGTAGTAAACCCTATATGATAAATGAGTAGTATCACTTTCGATTTACATTGCAACATTGTTGCAAATCAGTATGGTGGCAATGGAAAGCTTCAAATGGCAGGCAGTAAAAAAAAACTAATTATATAATCATTACAGGTTTTTCATTAAATTCAAATCCATTTTGGATTTAAAGTAGCATCATGTTGAGAGACAAAGTCCTATCAATTTTGTTAGTCTAGAAATAATTGCTATTATAAGGTTTAAAGAAAATAAAGATAAATCTAGATCAGTCTTGAAAATAATTTAAGTAAAAACTTTGGGGTATTTTGATCTAAAATAGAAAAGTTTAGTCAATAGTTCCAGTAGATCTTTTAATAGTGGAAATTGAAAAAGTACATTTTTGAGAGATTTTCATTCTTCTCTTGTTCTCTTGGAACGTTTTTTTTCAAACGAGAGGGCATTTACTGGAAAAAATGTTGTACAAGAGATACAGTATATGTATACTCAGTATTCCAAATTAAATTCAAGAAGTCTATTGATTTCAATAATATAAAAATGAAGCTCTTGATGTTTGTTAAACCAGCAATGAACACACTTAAAACATGAATGTCCTTATATGAAATTAGACTTGCTGTCAGTGTTTGACGGCTTTGAATAAATAAAATCTAGTAACATGGGACTTTCAAAAAATAGAGAAAAAAGGAAAGAAGAATTCATACTTATTGTTATAAATTTAAAGTACTGATAGATTCACGTAATTTGAATATTGGTTGAGGTAATACAGCTTGATTAGTACTTTGTTAGTACTTAAAACAGACTAATTTTTTTGTGTTTCAGGCTGAGACTAGACAGCTCTGCAGCACCATCCTGGATGTTCTGAGCAGTATATATCATCAGGACACAGCCAATTACTTCATCTTAGAATCTCAAAATACTCTTTCACAGTTTGCTGAAAAAATCTTCCTCAAACCAGAAGATATCCAAGTGAGAACTTTAAGGGGAATTACTTGTTTAAGATAATTATTTTTTCTATGTTAACATGATATAGTAAATTAGTATTGGCATAGGTTTATGTAAAGGAAATTTACTGTTCTACATCCATTTATGGATTTTAAGTTTGTAAAGATTTTGTTTTGGTATACACACAAACTTAATCATCTAGTTAACTTTCAGCACAGAATATATAATTATTATTGTATATTATCATAATGTGAAAATTGTTTTGCTCATTCTTTTTGTGAATGTTTGGAAAAATTTCCTCTCTTTTATATGTATTGCAGATAAAATTTTTTGAGCTTTTGGAATTTGTAGTGTTCAACCTCAACTTTGTGCCCTGCAAAGAACTGATCAGTCTCAGCATTCTCATCAAAACTCAACAGTATGCTTGGTTTAGCTCAGACATAGATTTTTTTTTTTGTATTCACATTGCTGTTTGAAAAATAGTCACATCAAAATGTACACATAGTTGAGAACTTTAAATTGTTCAAGTTTACAAAACTTTACAATTGTTCAGGAGTAACATATATTGTATATTGCATTTGTGCTTGTATAAACAAAATTTTGTTGTTGTTGAAAGATGACTTTAATTTAGTGGGGATGTTATTATGTTCCACAATATTCTTGTAAATTTGCTTTAGTGTTTTAAAATTATACTGTTTTCGATGAAACTGAAAATAAATTGTAGCCGCTATGAATTTTTCCATTTTCATGTTTAGCACTGTTGGAATTTATTTTGATTTACATAATTATTCTATATTAACCATAGACAGAATTAATTTGCTTATTTCATGATTAGTCTTGATTTTCTGTTATTCCATATTTTGTAATTGGATTTTTAATGTAGCAGGGTTTTTTGGGGTTAACTATTAAAAGTACAATATTGTTTCTTTTTATTATATTTTATTTGTATTTTTATTGTGATTACCCTCTTTAAATATGCTCATTAAAATCATTGAGATATGAATTCATAAATATACACATAAATTTAGACAAAAATAATTGTTGTACATCCAAATTCTCTAACTTCAGTCGATAATGTTGTGGTTATATAATCATTATTTTTTTTGTGTAGTTGCATTCAAAATAGCATCCTCTGCATGAAGACATTGCTTCGGATTTTGCGGTACCATAGTGTATATCGAGACGTGTTCCGAGAGGTGGGCATTTTGGAGGTAATGGTCACCTCTCTGCATCGTTATGCTGCTCATTTGAAGGAAATTCATAATCCTGCAACAAATGCACGTGAGTCTAATTGCAAGTAAACTTTTGTCTTAAGAGTTCTTTCATTCTCTTAGCATTCAAGCCTAGTTTGCAGCATAAAGAATACTTTTAAAATGTATTCAAGTTTCTTTTAATTGTTCTTTAGCATAGTTCTAGCCAGTTAGTTGAACTTTAAGAGAGAATTTATAGAAAAAGAATTTTATTTAATCATCTAGATGATTCGGTTTTTAAAAATATTTTGCATTATATATGTTTAGTAAATCTTTCAGATTGCAAGATTGATAGAAGAATAGAGAACATGTTGATGGTTAAAAAAAATTTCTCCATAGAGAGAGATGCAGTTTCAAGTTGTTTGTTTTTCTAAATGCTTAGGAGATATCCACACATTAGTCATACCCCAGATCTGATATTCAAGCTTTCACTAACACACTACTTAGAGCAGGGGTGCACAAACTTTATAGGCCAGAGGGCCACATTTCCAATTGATAGTGCGTGGAGGGCCGCAAGTCAGATTGCACATCAATTGCTCAGTAGAAAAAATAACACAAATAATGAAATAAAGTCCTCCGGGGGCCGCATAGAGCCATGTCTCGGGCCGCGGTTTGTACACCCCTGACTTAGAGGGAAGGCAATAGAAGAGAACAGGTGCAGAAAAATTGCTAATCTCCTTTAACCCTGGAGGATTTTTTTTCCACTCAGAAACTAGTAATTTTGAGGGGCTTCTCTTTGAAACCTGTCTCTAATTGATGATTTTATTTGCAAATATTTGCAATTTTTCCAAATGTGAATCTTTTACATATTAGATAACAGAGGGTTTGTGGGTTTTTTAAAATAAATTTGTGGTGACTTTTCAGCTTCATTAGCAGCAATTAAGTACTTCAAGAACTGCAGAGATATCTATAGAGGTTTTAAAATATGGAATTTACCCAGTCGTCCCTTTCTCTACCCTGATTAGAGTGTTTGATCACTAACACTTGGTTCATATTACCAGTGGGGAGAGGTAGAAGTTCGTCCAATCCCAAATCTTTTGTCTTACCTCCAGGTCACTCTTCAGCATGTGGGTGCTTGTCCCAGTACTTCGTGGGTTCTAGAACATTTGGAATGAGAAGACAATATAAATTATAGACTTCAGTTGATTGATCCCTTTCCTCTGTTTTCCTCTTCTTTTACTCAATCTGATTGTCACGAATATTTTTACAAGGATGAGTCTTAAATAGAGAAGTGCACTTCTTTCTACCTATGGCAGCCTACAGATCTGAACTTTAATAAGTTTCTGGTGTTATTGAAATTAAAATACAGATCAGTTGATCAGAACTAAATTTTATGCTAGGCATGGAGTAGTCAAGGAAAATTTCTCTAAAGTAAGGATTTTTTTTCAATCCTTTGTGCATCATCAGTTTTTTAAATTAATATTTATTTAAATGGGCATTACATTTTTTGTTGTGTCCATGTGCATTGTGCTTGAAGTGTTCCTTTTGAGTTTATACTTGCATTTTCTCTAATGAGTAGGAAATAATACACACTTGTATGGCACTTGCAGTGAACAATGCAACTCTTTCACCGGAACAGCAGGAGCTGGGACATTTGGTGATGGAAGCCCTGGCAGTTCTTCTGAGTGGCAACAGTGCCAATGCTGGTATGTAGTGATTTGTAATTGTCAGTAATGTGTTATATGTTGTGCTCTCAGTGGTTGCAGTGTCAGTGCTGATATGTAGTGATTTACAATTGTCATTAATGTATGTGTTGTGCTTTGAGATATATAAGTGCAAATGAATTTACAAAATTTTGGGAGCCATGTCACGACCCATTATATCCGAATTTGCATTATCGCTGGGCATGTTATAGCAGGGTTCCACTGTTCTTCAGTTAGAATTTTTCTTTATGCTTCTTTAAATCTATTTAAAACAAATTATAACTTTTTTTTTATTTAGTTACACTTCACTTTTGATAAATAAGAATGGTGGCTGATATTTTGCTTATTTCATCTATAAATTAGGTGTGTTCCACCAATGTGGAGGTGCCCGCTGTGCCCACAATATGGTACCATATGTAGAATGTCGGCAGCAAGCCCTGAACATTGTGCAACAACTGGTGTTGTCCCCTGGGGGAGATGATGACATGGGTACACTGCTGGGTCTCATGCCAGCAGCCAGCACCACAGACCTTGAGCTTAAGACACATATTCTTAAGGTATGTCATTACATGACTTAGAGCGGTTAATACTATTTAAGATTTCATCTCATTTGTCATTTTTTAAAATTTGTTTATTGAAATATTTCATTCTCTCCTATCATTAAGATTTGATTGGCACTTTAGGTCAAGTCCATGTTGCTAAATGTCTGTTCCTAGTTATAGTTTAAATCCAGTAAACGATGCACTCTGTCAGTTAGATTGTGATTATGACTCTTGGCTCTGCTATCTTTAGTTAAAAAGCAGTTGCTCTGTATTAATGATATCCTCTTCCTGTCTACTTTTTCTTATTTGCCATCATTCTTATCATAGAACAAAAATGAAGTTATAAAGAGAAAAGTGATAATAGTTTGTACATAACCTTATCATTGGCACTGCCGCAATACTGTTTCGCACACTTTCATAACAATGTAACAAGTTTATTTTTCACAATAGGGTTGTCATTTCTCCATGTGCTCCTGTATGCTATAAAACATTCCATGAACCGCTGTTCTCTCGAGACTAATCTGGGCGCTCCTTTGCAGTATTAGTTCCTCAAGCAGAACAATAATGTATCAATTTCCAGTAACTTCCTTATACTCCACGATGTAGTTTATCATTCTTTGCCTTCATAGATTAACAGAGTGCAGTATCCTCACACTTACACTCTGAGTAGATACTTTTTTAATCAGGGAACAAATGGATAGTTTTCCTGTTTAGCACCTCTAACTTCATTCTTTCTTACATTCAAGTCTCAACTCAGTTTCCTGCAACAGTATTCATTAGCCCGATACATGCACATTGCATAATAAACACAACATAATAATTTATGAACATGTTCACTAGAAACAATGTCATGTGTTAATAGAAATGATGTGAGCACACAAAGTTATTAGTTCTGTCTGAAGGACCAGCTTCTATTTATCATAGCATTGATATCTCTTTTATGCCAGCTAGGTAAAATGGCTGGATGGGAATGGGTGTTAAATGGTTAAATGCATATTTTGTATAATTACATCCTGTGTTTCACAACTTCTGATCTTGCACGTTTGTTGACAGTCACTCCTGAATGTTCTGCGTGAGAGTCATCGAACAAGGACTGTTTTCCGCAAAGTTGGTGGTTTTGTGTATGTCATGTCAGTCCTTGTGTCAATGGAAGGCAGTCTGGAGGATCCACCCAAACCTCCATGGCAAACAGGTAATTATCTCTAATTTTTATTCTCCTCTCCTTATGTTTGAGGTTGTAAGGTATGTATTATATTGTTATTTTTTACTTTTTCCTTATGTTATGTTTGAGGTTGTAAGATACACACTTCATTGTTATTTTTTACTCCTGTTCTTGTATTTTATTTTCATTTGTGCCTTTTGCCAATCAAAAACATCACTCAATAGTTCACACAATCTGTATTCCAAGAGTTTGAGTTTTTCTGACTTGCAATGATATGAGTGCAATATAAATGTTGGGGTTGAATTTGAATAATTTTTATGATGAATATTTTATTTGCAGTTCCACGCAAAGATGTGCTCATGATGCTGCACTCGGTCTTCAGCACTTTGACAGTGGCCATGAGATATGAGCCAGCAAATGCAAAATTCTTTGCAACTGAGGTATGGTCAAATAGAAAACGTTTACATTTTTCATGTTCTCTGCCACATTGAAGCACTGTCCTTATTAAGTTTGTTTCACTTGGAAAACTTTGCCATCTTGTTCTTGTCCATCCTGCCATCAATGCATTGTTCATGCATGTGCTATCGTAGTAGGTGATATTTTGACATACAGTCAAACCTCGGTTTTTGTATGCCCTAATTTTCATATGATTCGGTTTTTGATGACATTTTTTCCTATAAATTTTGTCCCAGTTTTTGTACATCCGCTTTGTTTCATACAGTTGAAAATGGTCAGTACTAAACTTGTCCACCTGCCTGCGTGATTCGGACACTCATTTCCCAGAATTGAGCACCCACACAAAGCAACCCATGCCATTGCATTCATGACTCAGTCTGCCTTTGTTTCTCATTGAGTGAGCATCACCCTGTGCATTCTTCCGAAACATTTAGTAATAATCTATTCTGAACATTAAACAGGATATCTTTGAATCCTTATTTACACAGTCACTGAATAGTTGAATGACTCAAGAGTGTTGTAAAGAGTCAAATCTAACATGTCAAACATTTAATAAAAATATAAAATAATATTTCATCTAAAGTCTATTCTAATTCAGTCATCACAGTATTTAATTCATATATATATAATATTTTCACTTTCACTGTAAAATTCAGCAACTGTTAAATGAATCAAATTTAATAACATTGTCATTGATGCTACCAATAAATAGGAGTCACCATGCTTCTAATAACATCTATTTTATACTTCGGACTATATTATTGTAGCTGGTGTGAAACAATTTTTATATCTCTGTTTTACACTCCGGACTATATTATTATAGTGTGAAACAATTCAAGTGAAATGAGATAACTGTTGATGCTGATGATTGAGTCACCATACATGTTCTGTCTCTGTTTTACACTCAGGACTATATTGTAGCTAGTGTGAAACAATTCAACTGTAATGAGATTACGATTAATGCCAAGACTAATGATTTATCTGTAGCTAGTGTGAAGCATTTCAACTGTAATGAGATTACGATTGATGCTAATACTAAGATTTATCTGTAGCTAGTGTGAAACAATTCAACTGTAATGAGATTACAATTGATGCTAATGCTAATGATTTATCTGTAGCTAGTGTGAAACAATTCAACTGTAGTGAATTACGATTGATGCTAATGCTAATAATCTATTTAAGCCTAAGGATTCTGTCTTAAACTCTAAGAGCTTCCTCATAGCCAGTGTGGAATTGTGCAAATATAGTAAGAATTACTATTGAAGCCAATAAGTCTTAGTCGCCTCTCTTTGTTGTATCCATTTAAAACTTAGAATTGTACCTTTACCCTTTTTTTATCTTCCAACCACTAATTCTCCTTTCTGGTTTAAAAAAATTTATCACAATACTTATTTATTATAAAATACATAATACACTAAGATTTATGTAAAACTGCTATATATAATGTTTTCAAAATAGTTAAACTTTCTACAAGTCTTAACATTCTAGATTTTTTGTCGCCTACTAAATAAAGTTAACATTATGAGGAAAAGCTTCGACGTTTTGGTTGGTTATAATTTATAACCATTTTTGCATTATTTAAATCAGCATTGTCTGCGAACTTCCTATTCTAGACTACTAGAAGTCTAAAATAAAGTATGCCTCTTTGCAGGTACGATATGACAGCCTGACAGAAGCAGTGTATCTGTTAGGCTGTTTTTCTGGCACTGTTGATATTCCAGCATCTGAAGATGCCTCACTTTCTGATCCAGACACAGATCTATATGACATATACGCTGAACTCTTTTCTCATAGCAAAGAAGAAAGGTACGTATCTATATGAGAATTCTTTGTCAGTTATTAATAGTTGTTAATAGCGACACCATTGTCATGACATTATTTTCTGTTGTTTTTTTTGTGTGTGTCAATTTTTGTCATCAAAACCATCTTCCATTATGTTAAAAAAATAAAGATAAACAGTAGGTTGAAGAGAAAATAGAGAAAAAAACTGTTTTGTTAAAATTTTGACAAAAATAATCTATTTTGTAGTTTTTCATTAATGCTATAGTCTAGTTTAAAGTTTTAGTCATGGTTATTTACTGAGACTATAATTAACCAGCTTGATACTTTGTACAGCAGTTGCTTTTAAATATCTGTATCACTGAAAAAAATATATCTTTTCTTTTTTAAGGTTGTCAGTATATGTGCCATTAACCTTGGTTTCTGCATGCATCATGATAAGATACCTGTATGACATGTCTTTGGATGCATTTGACAGGTGAGCTTGTTTCTTTAATCCTTTAATTTAACTTGATGAGATACCTGTATAACATGTTTTCGGATGCATTTTACAGGTGAGCTTGATTCTTAGTCCTTTAATTTAACTTGTTGAAAAGCCTGTGTAACATGTCTTTGGATGCATTTGACAGGTGAGCTTATTTCTTACACTACTATAAGAGAAACAAATAAATATGATGCATGAATTAAATAGTCCCTTTTAACCTGAGATACTTGTATCACACGTATTTAGCAGGCCAGTTTGTTTCCATTTCTTACACCACTACAAAAAATATGAATGATTTAAGTACTATCTTTAATTCAAAATGGTCAAAAAAAAGATGAATAGCTTGGACTCTGCAACAAAGAAATATTTTTCATTTGACATGGTAATACTAAGCACCATTTAAAAAAAAATACTTAAGCATCTAGAAGAATTTCAATTGAAGTTTTTGTAGTTATTTTCAAAAGTAGCTATAATTAAACTACAGATCTTGCATTCAATTACGCCAAGAAGAATACATTAATTTTGTTGAGCAATTTGAGTTGTGCATTTTGAAAACACAGCTGTTTAGATGAGGACAACAATGTTTAACAGTTAAAGCTATTCTTGAATAGGGTCCAAGAGTGTAGCCAATGGCGCTGAAACAGAAATTGTTTCTGATGATGTTTTCTTTCTTTTTAAAAGAAAATACAACTCATTTTAAGCATGCTAATTCTGGAAAATATCATTTATATAATTAAATACTTTATCAGGATTAAATATTTTTACCCATTACTTTCATTTGAACACATTATCAGTATCTATATTTTAGATCCAGAAAATGTATAAAGTGGAATTTATTTATATCTTATGGCTTTCAACTGACCTCATTTCCTCAGATCCAGAAAATGTATTAAGTGGAATTTATCACACTTTGGGTAATTTTATTTATTTCTTATAGCTTCATTATTTACATTTCAAATCAAGAAAATAAATTGATTTGGTAAAATTTATTGAAGTTGGGATAAGTAAATTTTTTTTCATGTACTTGATGATTTTCTTTTTAGGTATTACTTAGCATTTATATATATACACTCAGTTGATGCTATTGATATAATTCAAACTATGAAGTTATTTTCAAACTAAGAGTTCAGCAGCAGTCAAGCAAGAAGAAAGAAAGCTTACAATTGGCTGTGATTGTTGTATACAAAGTAGATACATTTTAAAACAACAAAGATAGTTCCATTTGAACTTTGTGCAGTTTAAAAATTTTAGCCTGTAAAATATTGAAAATGAAAATTTTAACCATAATTCTTATTAAATAAAATCTATGCAAATCATTGTAATGTGTTTTTAGCAGTCATCTTAGATAATTATCTCTTAAATAATTTTAATACATGTATAATATTAAATTGACATAATTGAAACAATTAAAAGAAATGTCAGTCCCCTAGTTATAGTTTGATTCTTGTGATGCATTCACATAAAGTGCAATTGTACTTATGTATTTTGTCTCATTTAAGAAATATTTGATTGGTTGTTTATACTTCACAAAAGTTATTTGTAACAGTTTGTAATCATCACTTTGTAGTTTTTTTCTGAGACATATTTTACATAATTTTCATAATAATGATACAGATTGTTGTATATCATAAACACTGATGTTGCAAGTTAACAGTTCTTTTCTTTTAATTGTAAAAATAAATAATAGCTCCTCTGAAAATCTGTTGCGACTTTTGAAAAGAAAAGATTTGATAAAAATAATACACAAGTTGTGCATCTATGATTGAGTAATGCAGTATAGAAAGACATTAAAGTGATAAAGTCTGATTACAAACACCCAAGTAAAAATTGATGTCATTCTATTTATTCTTAAATGCTTTAATTTTTTTAGCAAAGTGTTAAATTTGTTTACATTTTTTATTTTAGATCTATGATGTTCTATGATGTTTTAGTTCAAATTAATTCCATTCTGATGCAGAGAATTAACAGTAAGCTGTTAACGATCAGTAGAATATGTTAGATTATTTATAAGCACTTTGACATTTATTAATATCTATAAAATGAATCTTCGAGATAACATTCTGACCAGAGCAGATCTGATGGATGCTTTTCTGTACTAACCTCATACACATTTGTATACTTGTAAATTGCAGACTCAGTCATCTTCGGATAGACTCTCCCTGCTTGCGAAAACACTCCTCTTTAGTAGAAGAAGGGTCGTCAGGAGAGAAAACAGTAGCTGTCCGACCAAAACGAAGCAGCACAGGCAGCATGGGACTAAGTTTGAATGGCCAACCAGATCCTGTGGTAGTACATGCGGGTGCTGTGCTATCCATCTTTCACCTTCTGCCAAAAATTGACCATGAAAATCGCAAAGTAAATTTTACTTTTAGATATTTCTTCTTGCTTTAGTCCTTGAAATAAATAGGCTAGTTGCACTCTGTTAATTCTTTTAATATATATTTTATTGAGCAGTTTTGTCTCTTTAAAAGAGAACAGGCACAGATATGCAAATGAAATCTCTGTTTTGAACATTTATTTGAAATACTGTGGACAGTTTCAAGTAAATTTAAGCTCTTTGATGATGCTTATCCTGGTTCAAATGAAGACATTGTTTACTAATATCATAAAGTTGCAAAATTTCATTGATTAAATTAGTCCTTTTTATAAAAATACTCACCAAGCAATGTCACTTTTGCTTCTCTTTCAGATGGCTTTAGGGCTCCAGCTATTTACAGCTGGATTATTAAAGACACTTCTACGACCAGAACGTAACCAACAAATCTTGTGTGATAGTGGGATGCCTCACGAACTACTTAGTCATGCCAGTGCTGCGCTGGCTGATGAGTCACACCCTCTCCATCATCCATTGCAGCACATGTTTGAGAGGTTGGCTTCTCAGTCTCTCACACCAAGAGATCTGCGGTGGGCATGATTTGCAATTCATATTTTGTAGCAGGGTGTTAGTTTAAGAAGTCACAGTTTGGTACATGTAACAATTAGCTTGTTATTACTGTTACTATGCACACTGTTAGTAGCTATAAAAGTACTATTCAAATTAATTTTTCTTTCTCAGCATCATTGATCATTTTATTAATTTATTGATCTCTGGATGACTCATCACTGCAGAGATTTCTTGCGACTGGGTTCCCCTTTGAGCTGTCGATCAGTGGAGGAAGCATATCAAGACCAGAGTAGTCTCCCTTGGCATGATCCTGATGTCATCAGCTGGTCTATGGGCATGGAGGAGAAACAAGCTACTGTTGAGACAGAACGCAAGCTGAAATCCACAGGTGGTACCGTTCCACTGACCAGGGTGAAATGTCTCGTATCTATGACTACACCCAGAGATGCCAGGATGCATGGAGCATCAGTGACACCAGCATTTGTAGAGTTTGACATGGCAGCAGAAGGCTTTGCTTGTTTGTATCTTCCAAGCATAGCTCCTCAGGGACCACCCACACCATCTGTTGTTGGTGGAGTGGTTGGTGCTTCGGAGCCTACAGTCATTGGAGGAATTGGCACAGGTAAAGAGATGTTAAACAGAGTGAAGAGTCAAATGAAAGAACACTGTTAACTTTGTTTAAAAAAGTATGTTCATGTTTTCACCTAAATCAGAAAAAAAAATATTTACGATTTTGCAATATTTTATAACGGAATATTTTTTTTTATTGGATTAAATCCATTTATTATGCACACAATTGCATATATGTTTTCAGCATAGTTTTCTATTTATGTCAGCATAAAATTATTTAGGTGGAATTGATTGGGACTGTACATTTTCATGGAAATAGCCTGCAAAGTAGTAAGGACAGTTGCTTTTATGATCTTACTGCCACCCATCCCATCCCCACCCTTAAAAAATAAAATAATATCTTAATTATAAGTCAGAAAAGCTCCCATTATATATGTGTTCATGCTCTAAGATTTATCTTAGTCCAAATCCTATGTGGTGGAAAGCTAGCATCAAGGACCATTTACTCAGCTTAAACCTGATTTGTAAACCAAAGAATCTCTAATAATAAATGTTATAGATTTAAGTATTGTAGTTTTGAAACCAAAGCATAAATTACAATTTTTTTTTTTATCCAGTTTGTGTTTGGATTCTTTTTATGATTTGAAGTATGGCCAATCATGCTCATGAAATATTTTGAATATGGCCAGCTTGTTTTGTAATTTCTGCAGGTGAGCGAGTATTTCCCTCACAATCTGGCCTCACACTGTCAACATGGTTTTGTGTGGATAAGTTTAGTATTTCTGGAACAGATGGTCACCCAGTGCGTCTACTCACGATTGTCAGAAACCTGCAAGGCCGTGATGAGAACCTGATCTGTCTTAGTGTCATCCTGAGCTCACGGGACAGAGCTCTCATTGTGACCACTCAGGAATCATACATGCCTGTCTCAGGTAAATTTTATACCTCTTGTACATCAGCAGTATTCTTATAATTACTTTATATTTTGGTGTCATGCAGGAAACATACCTGCCAGAATCAGGTAAATTTTATACCTCTTGTACATCCACAGAATTCTTATAATTACTTTATATTTTTGGTGACCATGCAGGAATCATACCTGCCAGAGTCAGATAAATTTTATACCTCTTGTACATCAGCAGTACTTTTGTAATTTTGTTGTATTTTGGTGACCACTCAGGAATCACACATGCTAGAGTCAGGTAAATTTTATACCTCTTGTCCATCAGCAATATGAATGCAGTTAATTTAAGTTTTGGTTTTTTTTTGATGAAACCTTTATGGAAATCAGCTTTGAATTTCTGTATTCAGATTTCTGCAGACTATTTTTAGGCATCTTGAGACAAATTCAAGGGATATAAACTTAATAAAAATTGTTTCATTTTATCATTGTTAGCAGGGTTTTAGTATTGGTATTAACTATTGTAATTATTATTTGGAAACATTTGATGATTTCATTTTACATATTACAAAATATACAACAGTATTTATCTTGATCTTTAGGTCATTATACAGATTTATTTAAATTAAATAAATATAATCTAGCTTCACTACTTGCATCCCTTTTTACATTTATTACACTGTATCATCAGTGATTTATTAAAATTAGCCTTCATTATATGTTAATATCACTTTCACTTATTCATTTCTTAATAACAAATAGCTCTTAAGCTAGCTTTCATAGCTTTGGATTATTTCTTTAGCACACTGTAAATGATAGCTAGCTCATACACTAGGTATCACTAAGCATAATGTAGTCAACATAATTATGTCCCAGCACTCAGTACTTAAATCTTTATTCAGTTTGTTCTTTAGGATACTTAATTTTTTATAAATGTTCATGACCAACTGATAGACAAATAATTCTCTAATCATTTATTCCTTTTGGACAAAGAAGCTAAAGACAAATAAATATTGGATTCATATAAATACATTTAAATACACTTTAATGTCATGCCTGTACCAGGAAATGGGGGTGAACTGGAGCAAGATCCGGCCCTAAATGACAACACTGTAAGGTTCTGGTGTCCAGAGTTGACACAAGAGGGTCAGTGGCACCACCTTGTTCTCATTTTCCATCGTGCAGGCATTATGAAAAACAGCAATGTCAGCCTCTTTGTTGATGGTGAACATGTTGAGACACAGAAGGTATGTTAATTATTTAAGGAAATCGGTTCATATTTGCTACATTCCTTTGCACAGTATGTTTAATAGTTGTGTGCAAAACTTTTTAAATGTTTGCATTTCCATGTCGTACAAATTCTTGCAGTTTTATTATATCAGTAGCCATATCTGTTGAAAACCATGACAGTAATTGAAAGGACAAAATTAAACATAAACAATATTTTTTCTTTGAATTTAATTACCATCTGCTCACTAAAAATTACTATTACAGCACTGCTGTGGGTCATGAGAATGGGTTAAAAGCTACTAAGTGACAGACTGGAAATTAAAAAGTTTTCTGTTGTATTCATTTCATTCTGCATTCAGTATTAAAATTAATTCAGGAATGCAATATTTTGTCCAAGGCTTTTTGTTTTGCATTTTGTGCATGCCATTTCATACTCATTATTACTTGAAGCAGACTATCAGAATTTTTAATTAATTTACACTTAAAGTAATACACCATATACTAAGAATAATATTGTCAGACCAAACTGGAGTTTCCAAGCTGTTTACTGAGTAAAAGTAGTCCTGCTCTGAACTGGAACTTATTTTCCTTTAACTTAACCAATCTAAATTTGTCTAAGTCTAACAGTATACTAAGGTCTGATTTGGTACATCAGGTAGATATTGCTGAAAATGGTGTGGTCCTAAGGAAATTACCTTTTTTTTATGGTGCTGTGTGGCTTTTGCCATCAGGGCATGGGTATGACCCTTTGCCTACTTGAGCCATTGATGATGACTACCCCCTCACACACTCTCAATTCTCCATTTTGCTTACCATCAGAGCATTGTTTCCTTGAACAGGCCTTTCATATCCTTTGAAAATGACAATAAGGTATGGTCTCTGATGTAGATAAGAATCCAAAATTGTGACTGCTTATATTGAATCTCATTTGGCCAAGTTTTACCATCTTTTGGGGTTCATCTGCTTGCATATATATTGAGTATGTTGTTCATCCTTACTAACCTATGACCCTTTCATCAATGTCTGTTAGTACTTAACAAAGCAGTTGCAAAATACAGTGTCCAAATTCCACAGTATGAAGAAGACTGGCATTCAAATATATATGGTATCAACAAATTTATTTTTTTATGATCTGTGCCATCTTTGCAAACAGATATAAGTAATTTACTCATTAAACATTACACATAATTTACTTATTAAACATAACTCATTACATGTATAACACAGTCAGCTATGATGAAATCAACATCGTCCACCAAGAAAGATAGATAGTTTGGCATTAGCCAAGTAAAACTGCATCTTATTTACATTAAAAAATACAAAAACAGACAATAGACAATAGAAAACCAACAGCCATTTCAAAAACAAATTTAAAAAATCTAATTTCCATTAAAAGATTTCTGCAAAATGTACAGACTCATAAGCCAAGCTTCTAAAAGACTGAGCAAGAGATGGTGCTGAATAGGGAATGTCACTCTACATCAGGGATAAGTATTGTTCTTAACATTTCTTGCTCCAGGTTGTGTGCCCTGTGTTTTGAGATCTGAGGAGCTCTGGTAAGTACTTGTAGTGCCTTAAGATGCATTGTCCTCCAGCAGTTGCATGATTGAAAAATTTCTTACTTTGAATTTATTGAATCTTAACCTTGATTTGACCATTGAAATTGGATTTATATATGGTATATTGTAATATTATAATATGAACATAATCAGGTGTGGCATGGCAGATTGATGGATTTTATACCATAATATAATAATTCATTGGTGGCTGATAGGGTTGTAAGCCACTGTTTTTATTTAACTCATTAAGAGCATTGTTTCTAGTGGTATTACACTGGAAGTTTCCTTAAAGGTAATGTTCCTTTCATCAAAAACAATCACCTCAAAGGTAAAACTAGGGCAGGAAACTGGATCTGTAGTTCCTGTATACTGAAGAAAACAGACCTCAACATATAGAATCCTTTATTTTTGTCATTCCTGTAAAATAGAAATGACTAAAAAAAAACAGTTATATATATATATAGCTGGTAGTGTTGAAGGCTTTCTGTAGATCCTGTAGAATGGAAATGACCGAAGAAAACAGTTATATATACCTGATAGTATTGGAGTCCCCCTTATTTTTTTTGTTCATTTAGAATGGAAATGACCGAAGAAAACAGTATGTATATCTGATAGTATTGAAACCTTGAGAAGCACACTTCAGCTGAATCCAAATCCTGAGAAGCACACTTAAGCTGAGTCCATTTCACTAAGCATGTAGATATTTTCTGCACTCTGAATATCTAATCACTCTCTGCACTCTAAATATGTAACCAATCACTACACTTCACTACACTTAGAATATCTAATTAATCACTAGCACTGAATATCTAACCAATCACTACACTCTTAATATCTAACCAATCTTTGGCACTAAATATCTAATCATTCACTACGCTTAGAATACTTAATCACTAGCACTGAATATCTAACCAATCACTACACTCTTAACCAATCTTTGGCACTAAATATCTAATCATTCACTACGCTTAGAATACTTAATCACTAGCACTGAATAAATAATCAATCACTACACTCTTAATACCTAATTAATCTTTTGCACTCTAAATAACCACTACACTTTACTGCACTTAGAATATCTAATTAATCACTAGCATTGCATATCTAATGAATCTTAATAATCTTAATCATACATTCTTAATATCTAACCAATCTTTGGCACACTAAAATTCTAATCAATCACTACATTACACTACACTTAGAGTATCTAATTAATCTCTAATACTAAATATCTAATGAACCACTACACTTTACTGCACTTAGAATATCTAATTAATCACTAAACTTCACTACACTTAGAATATCTAATTAATAACTGGCTCACTGAATATCTTATCGATCACTATACTTAGAATATTTAATTAATCACTGAATATCTAATCAATCATTACTCTTAGAATATCTAATTAAATACTAGCACTGAATATCTAAACAATCACTGTACTTCACTACACTTAGAATATCTAATTAATCACTGTTACTGAATATCTAATCAATCATTACTCATAGAATATCTAATTAATCACTAGCACTCTGAACATCTTATTGATCACTACACTTAGAATATCTAATTAATCACTGAATATCTTATCGATCACTGGCTCACTGAATATCCTATCGATCACCACACTGGAATATCTAATTCATTACTGGTACTCTGAATATCTTATCAATCACTACAATCTGAATATCTAATTAATTTCTGGCACTCTGTATATCTCATCAATCACTGGCACTGTGAATATCTAATTCATCACTGGCACTCAGAATATCTTATCAATCACTACACTTAGTATATCTAATTAATCACTGGCATTCTGTATATTTAATAAAATCACTTCAATTAAAATATCTAGTTAATCACTAAACTACACTACACTTAGAGTATCTAATAAATCACTATACTTCACTACACTTAGAATATCTAATTAATCACTGGCATTTTGACTGTCAAATCAGATCACTACAATTAAAATATTTAATTAATCACTGGCATTCTGAATATCTAATCAGTCACTACATTTAAAATATCTAATTAATCACTACATTTAGAATTTCTAATTTATCACTACATTTAGAATTTCTAATTTATCACTACATTTAGAATATCTAATTTATCACTGAATATCTAATCAGTCACTACACTCTTAATATCTAATCAATATCTGGCACTCAGAATATTTACTCATTTGCTTAGAATGTTAAATTTTCCATCTAGATTTGTATTTTTGTCCATAACTTACAGGATTGCTTTGGATCTGAATGATTGTGGTAAAGCTTCACAAATCTCAGTTTAGCCAACAATTTTAAAGTTGATGTAGCAAAATCGAAATTTAATTGATAAACTTTTAATGACTGATATATTGTAAACAAACAAAATTTTCAGTACTGGTCCAATAAGAGTGTACAACAAATTCAACAAAGTCCATTGAACAACTGATAAGTTGTGATTTGGAGTGGAATTGCACCATTTGGCATTTTCAATCTGTATTTTATTAAGGACAATACCAGCACTGCTCTTATAGTGAATCTAAGTGTTAGGAACCATGCTAGAAACACATTTGGCACCACAGCATTCTTGATCAACAAAAAGTGTTCCAGCAGAGTGGGTCAGCTGCACAAGTAAATATGGATTTGTTATATGCATATTGTTTGGCAATCATATAATTTCTCATTTCACTCAGATGCAATGGTCAGTGAGGTCATCTGATCTTTCTGCATCTGATTTTGAAAAACAAATTTTGGGGAAGTACATCTGAAGAACTCTGTGGCTATTTGAAGAATAGTTTGTGTCAATAAACCTCAAGACTTTTGCGGGATAAATTGCAGAACTCTGGGGCAATTTGAAGAGGTTACATCACAGACATCGAAATGTTGCAGAATTGAAGGAAAGAGAAAGATTAAGGAAGAAGAGGTTGTATCACCAAACCTCAAACTGTTGCAGAATTGAAGGAAGATTAAAGAAGAAGAGGTTATATCAACAAACCTCTAACTATTGCAGAATTAAAGGAAAGATTATAGAAGAAGAGGTTACATAACAAACCTCTAACTATTGCAGAATTGAAGGGAAGATTAAAAAAGAAGAGGTTCAGGTTAACTTAGAAAAAAAAATCATTCAAAAGAATATAAAATAGTATTGGCAAAACAGGACAGTTAAGCAATTTGTTATCTTTCAAACCATGTATCTAATAAGAATGGCTTTATATATTACTTAAATAAATAATGTCAAGGCTAAACTTTGCATAATTTTGATAGAGTTATAACAATTTAAAATTGATCAGTCTGCTGTGCCCCACTTTTACTATTAACAGATAGCACTGTTAGTTTTCCAGTTAAGGAAATAGTGCATATTTTAACTTAAAAATATCTTTTCACAGTTGCATTACATTTCTCCAAATCTTGGTGGTGGTGGGACAGCTAGCCCCTCAGCCTTCACCTCAGTCTTTGCGTACATTGGCTCACCACCCCAACTCAGACGTCAATCTCGTCTTTCTTGGCGCCAAGGTCCTTTCTACCTACTGGAGGATATTGTTACTTCGTCTGTTGTTTCCAGTATATACCATCTTGGACCCACCTATGTTGGCTGCTTGCAGGCCCCACTCTCAGGTATACAAATCATAATGAGTACAAAACTAGATCTTGTCATATGTAACTGTGAACAGATGATAAGGAAAATTGCTTGCTGCAAAATGCAAGAAGAGTTCTGCTTGCATTGCTCATATTGTCTTTGTTTTACTTTTTTTGTTTTTTTTTCCTCCGATTTTCACAAAATAAAATTGTTGATTGTTGTCAATCTTGCAGAGGGCAATGAGCTTTGTGGACTGCTCATCTCTGAGGAGAAAGTAATGCTAGCCGTGCATGCTCATGCCATGTGTCAACTCACTGTGGCCAAGATTCGCAAGGTCTACAATAAAGTGGACAGCAAGTCTATTGCAAAACAGGTCAGTGTCCTTTCAAGGCACAAAAAGAAAACCATCCTCATTGAAAAAAGAAACTGAACTATAATTCAAGCTGTTTATTTTTAGAATTCAGTGTTTGATGCAATTTGAGCAGTAAATCCAGGTTTCAGAAAGTTGTGCTAAATAACCCTGCTATAAATAAATGATGGCCATAATAGATTTGTTTTGTATGACTTTCTAGATTTTGGGAGATAAGGGAAGTAAATCAAAACATTATATAAGGGAAGTAAATCAATACATTATCAAACAGCAGTTGGCAGAATTCCAACTAAAATATCAACACCTTTTTAGTAAAGAACTACCGATTTTTCAGTCTGGAACTGAAGTGGGATGCTCACTTGCACTCCATAGGCCATCATGGCTTCATTTTTTTTTTTAAATAGGCATGCACGTGTAAATACTGAACAGACTCATGGTTAATTAAAAGTATTTAAACTACTATCTTACAGCAGCACATCTTTGTTTTTCTTGTATGCTTTTAGCTTGCAATGTCTGCCCACGAGAATGCCACTCCTATCCGGATTCTTCATAATGCTGCAGGGCACCTGGCAGGGCCGGCCCGTAGCCTGGGTGCTGTTCTCATGGGATACTTAGGTTTGTAGTGCCTGCTCTTAGTGGATCTCATATATAAATTTGGTATTTCCAAAACAATTTAATAAGTAGTTTCTCTGTGTTTGCATTTGTACTATAACAATAGTGCTTGACCTGTTCAAGAAGGTATTACTCATAGCTAAGTCTATTTATGATACAGAATGAATAGATTGACACCAGTTTAATGGCTCCTAATATTCTTTTGATTTTACCTGTCAGAGATATTGATTTATATTAATTTGAATACATTTATTTCATTTTGATTTCTGCCAGGTGTACGTACATTTTTCCCTAAGCCAGTTGCTCGAATGCTTGAGAATGTTGGTGGGACATCCTGCCTGCTGGGTTTGATTGCCATGGCTAATGATGTGGAGGGGTTGTATGCTGCTGTCAAAGCCCTGGTGTGTGTTGTTCGCAGCAACCATGGCTCAATGTGGGACATGGATCGCATTCGTGGATATCAGGCATGTTTTAAATTTCAGGCGTGACTGTCACCCAGTGTAGATTGTCAGTGATTGACTTATAGGTAGTTATTTCAGCAGTTCTCATTTTTAATATGCTATTACAAAATAACTCCACCAGTATTTAATTATAATACAACCAAAAGCTTTTATACTTCAATAGAAGTACTTAAATTTTTTTTTGGTGAACAATTTGTTTGCTATAATAAAAAAATAGTTGTTTTGAATTGTCCATCATATGATCAGATGAGCATATTATAGGATCATACAAGCATCATATACCTATTTTATCAGAGCAAAAGGAAAATGAACAATAAAGAGCTTACCTGGTAATGTGTCCCATGAGTGATGTTCTCTTAGTAGCATGTTTTGCTTTGTTATAAGTAAGATGTTTTCTCAAACCAGGGCTGTACATTTAAAAAATTCTTCACACATTTGTTTTGGTCCTTTTGCACCTGTGACCCTTTTGCTCCTATGGTCCTTTTGTCTGTCTCCAATTAATAGTAAGCTTACAGCCATTTAAAAATGTTCTTTTCAAATGATAAGACATTTTATAAATTAGAACTGTTGAAAATTCCTTACCTTGTACACTCTCAGTGAACTAAATATTTTTTCTTTCTCAGCTGCTAGCCATGCTCTATAAAAAGAAACAGCCACTGCTCAACAGCCATATTCTGCATCTGACTTTTTCCTTAGTTGGGTCCCTAGACTCTGGCCGTGAGAGCTCTCTTATCCCAAACAAGATTGCATTTGAGGATCTTCTCTGTGATTTAGAGGTTTGTCATTTTGCCTATCTCTTTTCAGTCATGCAAACTACCTCAATCAAAATGGAAAGTTTTATGAATGTTTTATGCTTATCTACATTTTCTAAATTCCCTACATATATGTAATTTGCAGATATTAATAAGATATCTTGAGGCCCTTTGTTCCACGGGGAATCCAAGGAGATAAGTCAAGACTAAGATATCTTGAGGCCCTTTGTTCCACGGGGAATCCAAGGAGATAAGTCAAGACTAAGATATCTTGAGGCCCTTTGTTCCACGGGGAATCCAAGGAGATTAATCAAGTCAAGACTAAGATATCTTGAGGCCCTTTGTTCCACGGGGAATCCAAGGAGATTAATCAAGTCAAGACTAAGATATCTTGAGGCCCTTTGTTCCACGGGGAATCCAAGGAGATTAATCAAGTCAAGACTAAGATATCTTGAGGCCCTTTGTTCCACGGGGAATCCAAGGAGATTAATCAAAAGTCAAGACTAAGATATCTTGAGGCCCTTTGTTTCACGGGGAATCCAAGGAGATTAATCAAGTCAAGACTAAGATATCTTGAGGCCCTTTGTTCCATGGGGAATCCAAGGAGATTAATCAAGTCAAGACTAAGATATCTTGCATAGTGCCTGAGGAGACACTTCTAAGGTGTCTTGCACACTGAATTATATATAAATGGAGAAGACATCAATGATACCAAGTATTGCCAATGTGTCACTAACGTGTGACCATTTTGAAGATACCAGCCTGACACAACAGTACAGAAGAGAGTGTTGGAAAGCATTAATCCTTTTCAAAATATGCCTTAATTAACATTGAAAATTATACAATCATATTTAATTAATTTTATTAGACCTGTATTATAATAATTATATTTTTTAGTACTGGGTAAGTAAATGCTTCAAATAAATATTCTTAAAAATTTTCATTTGTAATAGTACACTTACAGAATACAATTACTAAATAAATGTCATCAGTAGTTTGTCATCACATTTAAAAACAACTGTTTGTGGGCAGTTAGGGTGGGGGGAACATCTAATCAGAGGTTTTCGTTTTAATTTGTATGTATTTCAGTTTTATTCTTGTGTTTTTCAAAATCAAAGCACATACTACACAATCTTTACATACATACATATATATATACATACATACTGTGGTGGAGTAAATTTGCCTATACCTTATTTCTAGACTTAATTGTTACACAAATTGTCAAAGTGACCCGAGTGGGCACTCCTTATGATGGTGTCAGAATTGGAGTAAACAACTCAAGAAAATGCTAGAAAATTGCTGATGCAATCCAAACCAGTTTCAAGTGGATGAATAGTTTTTCTGACTAATAGTTTCACACTTGTTCATATCAATTCTATCCAGTGGGGATGGACCGGAAGTTTCTTGAAGTACTCTATTTTAATCACTTTGAATTTAACATAACTCGAGTCCAGTCATAAAGGCAGTCGTTAGCATATGGTAAGTTAACTGACTGATAAAGAAAGAATGGACTTACAATATTTCATACGTTTGCTATTGATCAATGATTTGAATTAGAGAATGCTTATGTAATTGAACCACTATTTTTATGTTCATTCATTTAATTACATTGTACATTATATTTGTGAATTTTGATCAATGCTATGTTTACTATGCTATGTGTGTATCAGGCTAACGAAATTGTTGCAGGATTTGTAAGTCAAGAGTGTATGTAAGAGAGAAGTGAGTTTTAGAGATGAAATATGCCTGAAATTTAGTGCTGCCTTAATTTGATATTAGCAGAGAGGCAGGCCTTTTTGTTTTACTCTTGTCACATCTGTCTACAGTATCTACTGTGCTCTACTAGATTATGTTGGTATGTGAATCCAGTGATCTTGTCAACTTATCAGTAAAACATGTTCCTGTAAGTTGATTCCTGTGAATTCTGTTCCAGTACCAATACGACAGAAATTGTGGCATGAGTTTGGTCTCAAAAATTTTCGAAGATTATTTTGAATGTTCCTCATGGTGTGTTGAGTAAACGTGCATAAAAAAAATCAAGAAAATTCCTCCAGATGTACTTGTTAGCGCATGTGAAATTCAGGACGATTCTCTCAGGCATGCTTGGAGAGTGTGTCGAAGATTCTGGAACAGGAGTGTAAAATGCCTCTAGAAGGGACACATGGGACCTTGCCTAAATATGAAAGGCAATGACGTTGCAAACCATGTGACTATGAAACATGTTCCGACTACAGCCTCCATATTTGAACAGGTTATGTGCATTAAATTTAATAATTTCACTGAAAATCAAGTCTCATTTCCATGATGATATCCATGAACTTGATTTGTATTTATGTTAATTGACTGCTTATGTCTATGCTAGGATAAACTGAACAATTGTCCAGCATTAATTGAACATTGTTGTGAAGTGATGTAAATGTCAATGCTCTTTTGATATTATTCATATTTGTTTATTTGATTGTTGCACTATTGTTTCTTTGACCTAACACAGGCAGTGGGTACTGAACAATGAAAACACAAAGATTTAAACAATAGTATTAGATTTAAGTTAGGTGGCTTACAGAAATACATTTTAAAGTACTTTCTTAATATTGTCCATTTTGTTTCCTCTGTTGTAGGTGTGGCAAAGAGCTCCAGGTGATCTCTTGCGATCATTGTGTGAACACTTCTATGAACTGCTCACTGATTCAAGGTAGGTAACTTGTCTTGTAATGGTTTCCAGTTACTATTATTAGATACACCAAAATTCACCAGCTTAACTTTCTAGTAAGTAGTTCTTGTTGTGTCTACTTTTGTCAGTTGTTTTCAGTTGGAAACCAAGTATCAATAGCAAATATTAAATTTCAGTCATAATAGAAGTTAATATGTTTTTATTGTAACCTTAAAAAAATCATAGAGCATTCATATATAATGAATATTCAGTGTGTGACTAAGTTGAATTTCATATCTTTTTCCTAGTGAGCAAAAAAGTAACTGTGATATAATGCGTGATATGGGCTTAGTGACAAAACTCTTGCATAGTCTGCGTGATGTGCATCTCTCACTGCCTACAACCAATACCATTGCCAGTGTCATCTGTGAGCTGCTGTCAGGGGTGCCAGATCCTCAAGGAATTCTCTGGTATAATGATATATTTTTATTATTTATTATTTTTATTTTTGAAAGAGCTGATAGTATTTTACTTATTTGCCATTCTCTGATTCTTTTGTATTAAGTCACAATTTGGTTTTAGAATGGAAATAGAGGAGCCTTTGTTGATTAAATAATAGGATTACTGTCAGGAATTAATTTCATTTTGTCATCATTGAATCAGAAATCTCTGCCATCTTTTTGTAACTAATTTTTAAAATTGTTGAATTTCTGTTTTAGTTGTTTTGTACCCCATTATTTAAATATTACTCCCATTTTTCATTGATCATTGTTTTGCAACTTTGCAGTCTCGGACATTTTCTAGTATCCACACTTCCCCCTGTTATGTTTGCGGAACGGGCACTTGACCTTCAATGGGAGACAAATTCAGACTCCCCCCAGAATGAAAACACCAGCAGTATTGAGAGTCAGCAGTTTCTAAACAGTTCCCAGAAAAACCATACTGGTAATGATTTTTGTTCTACTCTTAATTATCTTTCCTTACAACTTTTAGTTTTGGTTCTTTTTTGCAGTGCTAAATTAGGAAATTAAAAACATAACAGAACTAGCATCTAAAGCAAGACTATAAAGCAAGCTATTTTCTGATAGAAAATTTGTTTATTTGTTTTTTATACAGCCAACACTACTACTTTCTTTTCAAGTCATTACAGTAGTCTCAAGAAGAGCTTCTCAGACCCCCAGTTGTCAAGAAGCCACTTAACCCTTTAAGTTTTCATTTCTAGAGGTAATCTCACACTCTGCTAACATTTTTAAAGAATGTATGCTACCTTCAGCATACTTTGAAGTTGGTGTCATGTTCTCTGGTATTCCTTGTATGCATATATGTGTGCACGTAGTACATGTATATATGTATACATGTGTTTTACATACTCTTAGTACATATTTAAATCTCCAACAAATATACTTCATATGATAAATATTTGACTGTCAGAAATGTGGTCAAGCAATCTCTATTTCAGGCAATTATTTGTATTGGAATAAGTACTTAATCTGAAAACAATACTGAAGGAGGGGAGGATTAAAAAGAAAATATATAGAATCCTAAATTAGGCTTTCATTGTGGTACTGAAAATTTCGGATTGTCTTTGAGAACATATTTTTTTAACCTGACATTCATTTGTCATATGCAGTACATTTGTTGATGGTTTAATAATACATATTAATATAAAAGTGTATAGTGTGTCAGTATAAATAAAGTAAAAATAAACATTTTGCTTATTATGTTTGTTTTTTTTAATTTCTTAGAGTGGACACTTGTAGTGATGCTATTTTAATCTCCCCCTCTCCCACTTCTATGCTAACACCCATCTAGTACTATAATGTTTTGATGTCACTGCTTTCTTGATTTGATTTGCTTGGTTTTCGTCACTTCATTCATCCTGAATGTTCCATCTATTTAGGAATGCATTCTTATATTGAATGCATTCTTTACTGCACTGATTTAAAGCTGAAAACACAAGACATGGGAGTTTATTTTTCTTTTAAGTCACTGTGCATGATTTCAGCAGCATTTAAAATCAGCTTGTGATTTTGCATGTTGCCATGAAAACATTGATGCTTTCCTTCAGAACATATCTCTGCAACCCTTGTGAAGAAGTTCTCAATCAGAAGATTGTGATGATTAAAGAGAATTTCAAAATGTGTATTAGTACAGTAATAAATGTACAGTAATAAATAAATAAGTAGTTCCTCTGGTAACTTTTCCTGTTCAGTCATTACAAAAAAAATGAAATAATCTATAATTAAATACATTTTGTTTATTTAAACAACTTTGTTTACCTGTGATACTTTGCTTGTGCAGTAGACACTAGCCTTGCCACACGCCTACACAACATCAAAGTGCGTAATATCTTGCTTGAAGCTGTATTCAAGCTGGTCTTACCCTCTGGTACCAATTCCATCTTCCAACCGTGAGTATTATTAAAGACCAAATACAGAGGTACTTAGATTAATTCTGTAAATAAGTTAAATCTGATTGGTTTTCTGACAAAATATTACTTCAAATTTAAAAGTCCTAGCTCTAATGGATATTATAAGTAACTTTGATGTATTTTAGGAGATTTTAAAAATTTTACCACTCTTCATATCAGCCCCACTGCTATGGTCTAGAGCAGGGTCAGAGAACTCCTTTGGATATTACCAAAATCTATTTGTGCTAAATGAAATTATCAGATTTCAATTAAGCAAAAAAAAAAAGCTAATTGCTTTAAAATTAAGAATAAATGCTCTTAAAGTCAAGAATTAATAAAATACTTAAAAAGTCACACACATACTGTCTTTAATTTCTGTGAAATATAATTGAGGCACTCTGCCAGGTATTTCCTTTTCCTGTTTGATGCCTTCTGAAGGGTAAAGGTGAAAATGATTAAAACAGGAACATTTAAGCAAAATATTTTTATACTTTGAACCAATATCCTTAGAGAACAATAAAGAGTTATCATTAAGTCCTCAACTTTATATCAACATGCAATGCAAATTGACAAGACCTATCAAATGTCACACACCCAAGACAGTATAACTCTGACATTAGTTATAATATGCAGGGAGAGTGTTGCCATAATTCAAAGTGAACTTATGATTTGAACAATGCACCTGCTTGAATTGCAACAGTTATGTTTTCATTTTTTTGTGTGTGCTTTATATTTGAAGTATCATGAAAGTCTCACATAAGATTTTTGCTGTATGTTCAATAGTTATGAATATAAAAAAATTACTGTCATTTTGTAAAATTTTGACAACTCGCTTGAAATATATAGTGTAAAAAAAATGCACATGCTGTAATAACTTTACATTGCTATTTACTGGACAACCAGCAATGCATCATTAAAATATAAAAGGAATCCCTTGTTTAATTCATCAGAACTTAATTAGTTATCGAATAGGAACAACTCGCCATGTAAAATAATAACTCAGCTATCAATTGGCTGGAGAAAGGGGATTGGAAAAGAAGGGCAGAATAATAGCAGCATTTGAAAATATGCCTCAAAGGACATTTTTAAAGACTAGCCAAAATGGCATGATAAGATCATGTGACTTAATTATCAAGGGGAATTAATTTTATAAAAGTAGGAATTTATTGTTGATATTAAAATTGAGGGGGGAAGGGGGGAAAAACAATTAACAAGCGAATGAGTTCAATGACCTCACAATACTTTATTTGTAATTTTTTAGCTTTCATTGCCTCCAAAATGTTCATTTTGACCCCATTTGGAATAATTTACCCGTTTCCTGACCTCTGTTCTACAGCATTTTCTAAACCTGTTAGTCATTTGTCAGGCTGCAGTCTGGTTTTCTGTCTTGAATTGGCAAAAATGTGATATACAGCAACAAGAAATCTTAGTTTTGACATGAAAAATACAGTATTTCTATCAGACTGTTTCATTATTTTAATTTGACTGGTTTAAATTAAAAACATTGTTTTGGGGGCTTTAAAAATCAAAAGTATATTATTATTTTTTTTAACGATTCACTATGAAATTTGCTATCAGGTTATTTTTTTAAAATTTGTTTCTTTCAGATAGTTTACACCAAACACTTATTTTTGCAAAGAAACAGAAATACAAAGCAAGCAAACAGTACAGTATTAATAAATTAACATTTGGATGTAGTTTTAAAGTAACATGTTTATTTAAGTAAACGCCATATAGGGTATGTTTTATTCTCTTTAGCATTTCAGATGTTGCAATTTACAATTTACTTTATGTGGCTGTGCTGCTTCAAACTCTGAATTGTTTCAGGATGTGTGAAGAGCTGCAGCGAGTGTTGGGTTTCGATTGGCTGCTGTTATTTATGCAGGGACATTTACATCCCACCACAGTCAAATTGGCTCTGCGTGTTCTTGTCACAATGTTACGCAATCAGGATAATGTCAGACGCTTTCGAGATGGAATTCAAAGAGGTGGTTGGCTTGCAGACACTGAGAATGTTCTCAAAAATCAAATGGCTGTTATGCTGGGTAAATTAATACATAGAATTGATTAGATATTTTTAACTTCTTTCTTTTTAAAGACTTAAAAGTAGCAATAAAGATATTTTTGTACTTGCTATTGTTGTGCAGTATTGGTTATTGATTTACATAAAACTTTAATGTGATAGAAATCAACATTGACCTGCTTGTTATGTGACTTATGTCTCTACTGTACTAGTGAGGTGTAGGTGAAAAAGAGAGCGAACATGTCTTACCTTCCATTACTATTTAGTGAAGATTCAGTTGACTGTACTCAAATTATGGTGAAAAAGAGAGCGAACATGTCTTACCTTCCATTACTATTTAGTGAAAATTCAGTCGACTGTACTAAAATTATGGTTTGTATATTTAGGTTTTAATGTCATTACTCTTTTAGTGAAAATTCAGATTATACTAAAGTATGACTTGTCTGTGTAGGTTTTAATGTGGGAGCTGGATCCAAGGACAGTGCGCACGAAGTGAATACAGAGGTGTGCTCAGTACCGGGATTCCAGGTGCTTCAGTGGCTGTTGCCAAGACACACCCACATTCCAGCAATCTACTTTTTACTCATGAAACTCCTACTGGGCCAACATGGGCGGGATTTGCAGGCTGATGTTCAGGTCTGTACAGTGCCTTCCCTCTATTCCCCTTCCTCTCTCCCCCCTCCTGTCTCTCTTTTACTTGGAAACAAGAGTAGTGAGTAGGTTGAGATTGACCCAAATGTTTGAGGACTGTTGTACATTTTTTCCCCATTTTTATGATTTCACATATTGAAGCTGTTCTGAATAGTTGCCTTTATGAAATCACATTTATATCATAAAATTGTAAATAAAGTTTTATTGGACTACCATGAAAAGAATTTCTAAAGTATACAATCATTCAGAATAATATAATTTATTGTAGAAAATTAATTTATGATGTCATGAAACTGCATATAACAGTAAAAAGGTCCTTCATACAGATGAAGACTTGAAAAGTAGCTTGTGTATTCTGTATCATATACATTGTACATTGTAGTTGGTTCACTCCCTAATTTTAATATATATCTTGCAGTAATTGTATTGTGAAAGGCACTCTATGTTAATTATCAAAATGTCATTATAAAACATTTTATTTCTGTCGTTTTACAACAGTTGAGTTTAGATGCAGTATGGACAGTAATATTCGGAGTGCCAGCCAGCAAGCCAGTAGTGGTATTGGCCAAGGAGCAGGTTGACCTTTGTCCAGAAGCTGCCATCCTAATCCTGGCAATGGTGCGCAGCATGTTAAATCAGGTAATATAAAAAGTATGATGTATTTTGAGATGCATTTCTTGAAAACATTTTAGAGTAACCAGAAAATATGTCAATCACACTAAATGAAGATTGTATTCTTTTGCCTCAATTTGCACTGTGCCTGTATAGACATCAGTTTGGGTCTCTCATTTAAAATTTGTTAACCTCTAGAGGGAGTGGGTGGGAGGTAATTATTACTAACTGCTAGATGGTCAATTTAGTCTACTCCTGAAAGATCAGATTTCTAATTTGACTTCATTCTGTATTCTGTCTCATTTTGATTTGTTGCTGTGACAACCCAGCTACCATCAGATGAGTGCATAGGCAGCACTGGCAGTGCAGTGGTGAATGCTGAGGGCGCTGATGACCACCCAGTTACGCTGGTCCAATTCTTGATGTACTTGTACCACAATGTTGCTGACTTTCGCACCTTGTGCATGTCAGGCGAGTTCATCACTACTCTAGTCACTACCTTGTTTCCTTATCCAATACCTGATTACAGCAGTGACATCACTACACCAAGCGAGGAATTCAAGGTAAGTGTCCTTGTAGTCCTTGTTGGTGAAACTACATTCTGTTTTCTTCCTTTCCTTTGTTTGTTATTGGGCCTGTTCTTTCTGTCTGCATGCTTTGTTATCACCTCACTACTCTAAAATGTCTGGTTAAATGCCATTTTTGTTTTGGTACAGGTTAGATATTCTGTCAATTCAGGGTTCACTGATGAGTGATGTCCCCTTGTTAGTAGCATTTTTGCTTTGGTATGGGTTAGATATTCTGTCAATTCGGGGCTGTGCTTTTTCCAGTTTTCTTGAGGAATTTTATAATTTGTACTTGAAGTATAGGTGCAATGATTATAAAAGTGACATTTAGATAGTTTATACTTGTATTCCAACACTCATCCAATTTCTTGCATTTTCAAATCCTTCCTCCACCTTCATTACCCTTGTTACCCTAGATAATTAACAGTTGACTATATTGTTATTGCATTTGCAAAATAAATAAATTTAGTGTATTTGATCACATTTTTATATTACTATGATGTGATGTAAATAATATTGATTAGGAGCAGAAATTACTTTCACTGTTTGTCATAACAATTTTATTCACCAGCCATTTCCAGATTCTGAACCAGTGGTTGTAGTCAAATCACAAGACAAAGAAGGCTGTAGCTATTTGACAGTACACCCAGCAAAGCGTTTTATCATTGACTTTCTTCGAACTATTGTGATTGACAGTTTCTCACAACAGACCACAAAACTTGGAGCAGTACTGGACGTCATGCTGGAGGTAACTGTTATTTCACACTAGCCATCTGTAAGTGAGCTTTGCTATTTCTCACATTTTTTTATGCATTTGCTGGTCCTCATTTACATATGGATGTTGCATACAAACAAAATGAATTATACTTGTGTATTATACTTGGATGTTGAGTGCAAACACTTTGTCCTCAACTACACATGGATGTTTAGTGCATACACTGGTCCTCAGTTACACATGGATGTTGCATACAAACAAAATGGTTCATGCTTGGATGTTGAATGCTCAGTTGAGTCCTCAATTATGCATGGATGTTGAGTACATGCAGTGGTCCTCAATTATATGCAGGTGTTGGGTTAGGTTCATTGGCCTGCATTAGTGCTCACATTAGTGTACTGTGGTATGACATCTTATGTGTGAAGATGTATGTTTATATTTTTTTATTGCTCACTCATGCTTTTTCTCTCCTCTCTCCCTCCCTCTCTCTCATATTAGGTGGATAAAAATAAGTTTAATTAATTGTTAGATTTAAAAAGGTCATATTGAATTGCAATATATAAAAATATTAATACAAAAGTTTTGTGGCATTTCTTTCTCACCAGAAGTATGCTCTTTGCTATTAGATTTCTCTTGTTGAAAGTCATATTGAGTTTATCAAATAAAAATTAATGTGATTTTTCTTTCGTTTTCTTTTTCTTTTCTTTTTGTTTTAATGATTGTGAAAATCATCTTAATCTTTGTTTAAAGAAGTTTTATGTTTTCTTTCTTTGTTATCTAATGGTTTTGAGTGAATATCTTTGAGCACTCTTTCTAGAAAAATTTATTGCAGCTTGAAAATTCCCTGAGCTCTCTATTTTTGGCAATAGATAACTCTATATTATACATTTCCACCTGAAGAATCTTGCAAATAAATTAGATACAATTTTTTAATACATTTAAATAATTTTAGAATGTTAATAGTAATTTATGATTTGCACTTATAATAAATATTAAATCAATTTTTTTTCAAAAGTATATTATTTGGATGTAAGAATTCTTGACAAAATTATTTACAGTTTTAAATTGTATTAAAATTTATGAAATCTCATACTCAGAGTTTTACTTTTTTAATATTACAAATATTTATATGAGAATCTTGCATTTAAATAATACTGATATCTGAAGATTACTCAAATCCAACTTTTATCCAGGCTCTGTAAACAATACTGATATCAGCATGTCATTCACATTTAATTTGACATATATTTTCTAAGAGTTCAATTTTAGCTTGATTCATACTCTGAACAATACTGTGATCTAAATCTGATTTGATTCATGTTCTCTAAACATTACTCATTTCTGACCTCTAGTTTGTTGATGACTGAAATCTAATTAATTCATGTTTTTCTCTGGGGATTAAGGCAGCACCAGAGCATGCCAGCCGTGCTCAACAAAAGGAGTTCCAGACAGTCATGTTATCAATTTTGATGGAGCATCTCTTGGCTGCAGATGTGTTGCTGGGGGAACAGGCAGCATTGCCACTTTCTGGTACCAGTGCCTATGTCAGCATGGCACACAGCGTCTTTTACTTTGCCTCTCGAGTGGTGGACAAGCTGTGGCATGGTCAGCAAGCAGTTTCTTGATATTATTTTATTTTGTATGCTTTAATTTTATGCTTTTAAGTGCTATTTATTGGAGATTCATTAGTTATTTCAGTCAAAGAAATGTTAACATTGTAAATTTATTTTGCCATAAATTATATATTTACCAAAATATATAGCACAGTATTATCATACTATCATACTGGCACCTTCCACTGAAAGCAATAAAAATAAAAAATGTGGAGAGATGCTGATGTTACTTGAATCTATTAAATCAAATCATATGGAAAACTTTTAATGCCAAGACTGTTTAAAATGATCGAATGACAATAAATTAATAAAGAAAATCTTATCAACGAAAATAATACAGTATACCTTTTTTTTTTTAAATACAAACCAGAAATATTTTTAGGATCTCTTGTCTGTCAGCACATTA
Organism: Sinotaia quadrata; assembly: GCA_028829895.1. NCBI lineage: Eukaryota > Metazoa > Mollusca > Gastropoda > Architaenioglossa > Viviparidae > Sinotaia > Sinotaia quadrata. Next base: position 29,346,893 of record CM054182.1, read on the forward strand.
AAGAAAATATCTCTGAGTTGAGCTTACATCTTGATTGCCCGAAGAAATGGGAGATTACTTTGACAAGGGACAAGTGCCCATAATTTATACCGTATTAATTTAAGTACAAGTGAACCATATATATGATAAAGATTCCTTTCTTTATTTATGTGCTTTAGGGGAGCTAAAGAAAAGAATTCTAGACAATATTTCTTCATGTTATTTACTTATTTTTATATGGGTACAACTGACATACTGATATGACTAACATACTGAAGTTTATGATTACATTCAACACTTGCATCCTAAAATTCATAAATACATAGTACATCTTTGACAATTTTAAATATTTTGGAAACTTATAATAGTTCTCTAGAAACTTTTAACTGTCTTATACTTTTAGCAAACCAACAATTATGTTTTTGGTTTTATTTATTTTTATGTTTCCTAATTTTTTTTGTTCCAAAAGTTTTTAATAATTGATTATTTTTTTAAATATCAGTTGCTTTATTAATCTTAGCATTGAAGTTAGCTCATAATTCTATTTTTTTTCTTTCAACATAGGTGTTTACACAAGGGATTCTAAAGAAGTTTTTGACTTCATCAGCAAATTAATATCACAGTCCAAGAGAAAATGTGAGTACTCTGGTTAGTTTTGAAGTAAATTTATTTTTCCTTAAAATCATTAAGATATGTATTTTTATAGTCAGCTCTATATTTCTCTAAGGACAAATTATTTTGGGCATGTGTGCTATGTTTTATTCACATTCATACTTGTTAAACGTTTTTTTAAATGGAGGAAGGAATTAAAAAGTTTTTAATAATTAAAAGAAAATTGATTTCGAATAGAGGTATATCTAGATAATTCTAATAGCTATATCTAGATAATTCTAATAGAGGTATGAGTTCTTTATATTAACTTTCTCTTCAGGTTAATGTTACCTTACACATTTATTTACTAATTATTTCACCTTGGTCTTTTTCCATAAATGGTATGTTTTGGAGCCACCAGATGGACAAAAAAATCTACTGTACATTATGGGACAACCTACATTACAGTGCAATTATGATTAACAAATGGACTAAACAAAATGTTGAGAAATAGCAATACTACTTAATATGACATCACTACTACAGCTAGTTAAGGCCCTGCTTACTTTATTATTATCACAACAATAAAATAAATTAAAAATAGTACAGTTAATGAAACTAGAGGGTAAATGTTCTGCTTTGCTTTACTCTAAAGTGAATGTAATGATTTAGTCTGTTAACTGCTTTTTCTAGATATTAACTGATATACAGTCCATTTGTTATTGGATATTTACTACTTTTGCTAGATATTAACTAAATGCCTGCATGTCCAAATCTCTCTTCAGAGTGTATGTAATATAAAGGATGTTGCAGAATTATAAATATTAAATATTAGATGATAAATATTTTGTTTAGAAAATTAAATGAAGTTTACAAGATAAAAATATTTTTAAAAAATCTTACTCAAAGAAATTATTTCATATATAATTCATTAATTCGGTATTGTTTTCTGTTGAACATTTGTAAGTTATATGTAGTGTATTAAATTTCAGCATCAGGAGTGTCACTGGACAACATCTACAGATGCCTCAACCGTACAATATTGTTCCAACTCTCTCGCCCAATTGACAGTGTGGCCAGCCAAGCAGGGGTTCTGGAAGCACTTCACACTCTCACCAACAGCCGTAGTCTCATATTTGGACCCAGCAACTATGACAACGAGTTCTTGGGCTGCCTCTGCTTTTGTCTGCTGCATCTCACTGAGTACCCTGAGACAGGGTATGTACGGGCATGCTGGGCAGTTACCTGGGGCCCCACAACCTTTATGACATGCTTTTTAATGTATAAACACTGATTTTGTTGATACTATGGCCCAGTGTACTGCTTTGCCTGTGGGTCTGTAATGCTGTTAAGGTGGCTCTGGGTATGATCCATGATTTTTTTCTCTCATTTCCCACTTCAGACTTAATTTCTTAGGTCTTCAACAAGAATTCATGACCTAAATCCAGACTCTGCTCTTTAGACATTTGAAACTTTACATTTTCTATACAACCAAACTTTCACTGTTCAGTCAGTGTTAAGAATCAGAATTTTAACCATTAAATAGTTTCATCTTCTTAAAAAACATTTAAATGTCTATTATAGTAGATCTTTCTAATTAGATATTATTCTGGACTATTGTTTGTCTGGGTGATGGAGGGAAGGAGTAGTACAGACAATCCAGACACACTGACAATGCATAGTAGGGATGAATTCCATACTACAAGTTTGTATCTGAAATTTAGGAATTGGTTAGGAAAGATTAATAGTAATAGAAACATTGCTATAATTCAGTTTTAAAATATGACACAAGCACTTTCTTTCAAAATAAATATTGACTACAAGTTTTGACAGTTCAGAGGTCAGTTTAATCTTGACAAAAATGTTGCATTTTATGAATGTGCAGTACCATACTGCTTACCTTTGGTCTAGACCAGGGGTGCACAAACTTTTTAGGCCAGAGGGCCACATTTCCAATTGAAAGTGCGTGGAGGGCCGCAAGTCTAATTGCACATGGATGGCTCAGTAGAAAATACACAACAAAAATAATGAAATAAAGTCTTCCGGGGGCCGCATAGAGCATTGTCTCGGGCCACGGTTTGTGCACCGTGGTCTAGACTGATTTGAGAATATTTGGCATCACTCATTAGACTTTTCTTAGAACATAGATTTGGCCCTTTATACCATATCTCCTCTTTTAGATATTTAATTAGAAACAGATAGTTTCTATTACTACAAATGCCCTTTTTGTAGATATTTCTTAGAACTAGACAGTTTCCATTACACCAACTCTTCCCTTTTTGGATATTTCTTAGAACTAGACAGTTTCCATTATACCAACTCTCCCCTTTTTAGATATTTCTTAGAACTAGACAGTTTCCATTATACCAACTCTCCCCTTTTTAGATATTTCTTAGAACTAGACAGTTTCCATTGTACCAAATCTCCACTCTCTAGATATTTCTTAGAAGTAAACACTTTCAATTATGCCCCATCTCCTTAACAGTTTCCATTACACTAAGTCTCCTCCTTTGAACCATTAATTTTAAAACCAATGCACAAATATAAACAAATAATAAGTTTAAAAAGCATTTAATCTCATAAAAGCTCTTATCTATACTCTTAATCTTATAAATGCAATAATTAAAGTATAAAATTGGCAAGACATATAAACTTTGCTAACCCAAAATAAAACTAAGACTGCATTCTTTTGACATTAAATTAATCCTGTACATATCCATTATTTTAATCCTATTGAGAACCTGGACTTGATTTCACTAAACACACTACGTACAACCTAGATGAGGGTTATCATATTAATTATCTTCTTTAATCACTAATTGGAAGTCATTTCTTTTTTGATGTGTCTTAGAATGATGATCACTATGCTATGTCTGCTTTCTGGACTTTTCTTAGCACCTGGACAAGGCCTGTTATACAAATACTCTCCCTTAGTTCATTACTTAGTAGCTGCTTGTTTTCTTAAGAGCAAAGAATATTAAACAGTTTTGAATCTTCTTACTACTTCCTTATGTGCTCTTAAGTATAAAGAAAAGGTATTTCTAAGTAAAACGCCAACGTATTACTAAAAATAAATAAACAAATTAAAGAGCATTTTTAAAGTATTAGCCTCTGTTTACTTTTATTACTTCTGGATATGAAAATGTAGGTAATTGTTGGGTCATATTTCACCTATTAACACAAGCAAATTCCATAAATTAAGTCCACCTGTAAGTAAAGCTGTCCGGAATAACACATAATCAAGTCTGAAAGCTTACAAATAAAATTAATAAGAAATGCAATAATAAATTCTAACAACATAAATATCTGTCTTGGCTGGCAGAATCAACAGTTTAAATGAACGCAACCCTCGTGCCACCACGTGGCATGTGGAATCAGTTGAGCTGAGCTTGATCGGAGAGAGCACCAGTCCGAGCAGTCACACTACTCACAACATGAACTTAGGGTTTGGTGCTTTGGATTCTGTCCGCTCAGAACCCATGAACGCCGCTCTTCGAGAAGGCATGCAGCTGGTTGCCAAAGCTGCGCACCGAGTGTGGGAAGAACTTTACGTCTGCAAGAAGCCCGTGAGTTATCTTTTTGCCATAGATTTTATAGAGATGCTCGATATTGCTGCTTGCATATCATTATTTGAATTTAATATTGAGCATTTAACTTTATTCAGCCAATATTCTAGGATGTAGGAGATTGCATCTTTATATTGTCAAGAACAATTGGAAGTGAAAAAGGGCTTGTTACTGAGCAGTATTCAAATAGAATAATCCTACTTATCATTATTTTTAGTAGAAATGTTTTGTGTAGTCTTGATATTTCTTTTTCTTGTGTTTCTATAATTGTGAACTGTTAACTGCTAAAGACAGTTTATGAATTAAACATTTACTAAAATTCTCTTTCTTTTTCATTACATTGTTTAGGCTTTGGAGGAAATATTTAAAACACAATTGAATAATACACAGGCCATTAATTCTCCACAACTTGGCTCAGTAAGGTGAGATCCCATTTATATATATTTTTTTTAATTCTGTACCATACAGGTGTGTTTTTTTGTACACCTCAATATAAATTCAGCTTTCAAAAACTGATAGTTTAAAAAAAAAATTACTTTAATGGTACTAAATTTTAATGCTGTAGATTTGCTTGCAGTGAATTATGAAGTTTAAATAATGGAAACAAACTTGAAATATGTTAAAAGACCTGTCCTTTGTTATTTCTGAAGATGTTGGTCAAGTACTTCACTCATCAGCTTGTTTCATAGAATTTTGTGTTTCTCAGATTTTTCAGTGGTTGTTTTTGGATTTTGTTTTACTTTCCGAGAAAGAAGTGTATAACAAGGCTTTTTCTTAAATTTTGACCTTGTCAGTGTATTATAATTGCACATTAACAAAAGCATAGAAAACACCCTTTTCCTCTTTCAATGATCATTTTCTGTCATTTCTGGCTAAAAAATATCACTCCATATTTTTTCTTTTGAAACTGTGTAGAGAAGAAATGTGTGCTTACTTCATTGACTGAAATTGAAATTTCACACCACTGCTTATCAAGCTACTCATAGTAATGCTCTGTGGCCATCAACAAACTTTTGCTTGAAAACTATTCTGAGTCAATTCAGAGTGTATTTTCACAAACCAGAACTGTGCTTGCAAAAGAATTTGTTTTTGAAATCTACCTACCTATTATAGTGTAGTCAATCATTTGGGATTTCCTTGGATATAAATTAGGTCAGATACTATAAGAATGACTCCATTAATATTAAAAATAAATGTACAGGAAATTATTTTCACATAGAATCTGAAAACGTGAGTTTTAAAAATAAATGTTGGGGACATTTATTGTTCAGTTTTACATGAAAATTTCTCTTTATGGTAAGGGCTTCCAAACGAACACCTCACAGACTGAAGTCAATAATAGTAATAATTATAAATCATCATGCTTTGGTTGAGAACACTCAGGTTAAGGCTGGCTTGGTTTGCTATTGTCTAAACCATACAGCACATTACTTGTTGCCAAAATATTCTCTCCATCGAGTAAGTGTACAATTGTGAAGGTTACCTTTGATTTCTAAAACAATATTGATACATTATGATGTACAGAATTCCATTTGCTCTTTTTCAAAACTCTAGATCCCTTATTCAAGAAAGTGCATCCAAGTTATGGGTGACATATGCTGAAAATGAACGCAAGTCATCATATTTGCAGGCTGAAAAGTTACAAAATCAAATTCAATCGGTAAGTTGCGACTGATATTATTTTTGTTCTGGAATTAAAATGTCTTGAAAAAGCAAATTGCTTTCTTTATGCTTTAATTTAACCAGAAATGGGGGGGGGGGGGGGATGACCTGAGTTTTATTTATGTGGATCCCATGCCTAAAATAAAAATGAGTGAAATGTACTTTCATGTGTACATTTGTGGATTTATTTATATTTGATTACAATCTGGTAAGAGGGTTAGTAAGAGAGGCTAGTCACCTTTCAAGTCTGAGTTTAATAACATTATAGCATTAAGAAGAATACAGTGAGACTGCTGCTAGTTTGATATTGAGCATGAAATAATTCTTAATGTTAAGGATATCTGGTTTATAGAATTGGAAAAATTGAATTTGAATCAATATGTGATATTTGGGATTTACAGAAGCTGCAGAGAATGGGCAGTGGAGTGCTTCGACTGGCATCTCGCAGAGCCAAACGAGATCTTCCTATCAAAGCTTCTCCAGTTTCTAATGTGCACATGAGTGTAAGATCATGTTGTTTCTTTATAGTTTCTATACGTGCACATAATGAAAATTCTTTTAGTATTTCTTTAAAACGGAGATAAATGACAGTACTTTTAGTGTTTCACATATTTAGTTTAGAGCAAATGTGGGTTGTAGACAACTTTTTCATCAATCCATTCAAATTATGCAACTTAAAATGATCTAGTTTCTGTAAGTTGATACTGTGTTTTATATAAGTTAGTTTGATTTTGTCCATTTCTTACTCAGGGAAACTCCATATATATTATTTTTTTAAAATAATTTTCTTTCCTTATGGAAGATTTGTTAGGAAAATAACAACTAGTCTGATAATGTAAAAGTGATGATCAGTTAGTAAATTAAGACATTTTAAATTGTTAAATTGTAGGCTGTATTAGTGGGTTCGGGTGTTCATTAATATCCCCTTTCAGATGTTTTACACAAAGAAATGTAGTTTTATTAAAAACATTAAATTGTGGTCTACCATCCTAATGGTGAGGCCCTTTGTTCCATGGGGAATCCAAGGAGATAAGTAAGTCAATCCTAATGGTGGGTGGTGGTGTCAGTGTAGAAAAAGCTACAAGAAATATAGTTTTATAAAAACATTAAATTGTGGTCTGCCATGCTAATGGTGGGTGGTGGTGTCAGTGTAGAAAAAGCTATAAGAAATGTAGTTTTAAAAACATTAAATTGTGGTCTGCCATCCTAATGGTAGGTGGTGGTGTCTGTGTGGAAAAAGGTATAAGATGAGTGTTCAGGAGTCATATATAAAAAGAAAAGAAACTTGGGGAAAATTAGTGAATTATTATTAGCTAAAAGTACTTATATTGAAAAGTAATTTTTCCATGTAAAAAAAAATAAGTTTTTCCTAATTATCTTCCTTATGAAATATTGCTTGTATGTTGGAACCCAAGGATATCTCCAACAGTAAGTTCGATCAGATAATATGAAGGGGAAAAATAACTTTAATAGCACTACAGTGTGTAAATGAAAGTTTCGCTTTCACTCTTTTAACTGCCTTTCGTGCATTAGAAAAAACAGAAGGAAAAAAAGAAAAATTGCCCAAAACACTACTTAGCCACTTTTTGTGGGAGTAGTTAATATGATAGTAAGGTAATCAAGTGATGGTTAAGTCATATTTCTTTGACTGCTTTGCCTACATGCTAAAGTTCAAGTGAAACTCTTCAGATGAGACCCCAAGATGGATCCCAGACTTGGGAAGGAATCTGGGATTTTTGCTAGATACATTTTTCCATGTACACTAAATCCATTTGTAGTGGAGTATACAGACAGTTTAAAAAAGATCACAAAGATGTGAAACATAACAGCAGCATCCATAACAAATGATGTGGCAAAATATTTTATTTTTTATTTTATTAATAATATTCTTACATTTAATTAAGCTCTAAAGTCATATTGTTTTTTTCTAATTCAACACAGAAAATAAACAAAACTATTAAACTAGTCTTTCTCTATTGTCTAAGACAAATTCTTATCCTTATAAGTCTACTGTGTTTCCTAACACTCTTAACAACAGATGTAGATAATTCAGTATGTTCCATGAGCTTCATGAAAATTTCCAGTGATAAACCTACATCTGTGATGTCAAAACCAAACATTGCATACTTGTGACCTTTTATACAATCATAACATTGTGTTGTGACCATAATAAGTTCAGACTATCTCACAGAGTGTGCATTTTCACATGGTTTATGTTTAGGACTTTATGATGTGGACTGCCAGCCATGTGGACTTGGTCAAAGAAGTGGTTGCCTTTCAGTATGATCAGTATATGCAGGTAAGTTAATAACTCTTGAAAATCTCTTCTTGTCACTCATCTAAACACTCACATCAATAGGATTAGTTTGCATACTGTAGTCACTCATCTAAACACTCACATCTGTAAGATTAGTTTACATACTGTAGTCACTCATCTAAACACTCACATCAATAGGATTAAGTTACATATTGTAGTCACTCATCTAAACACTCTCATCAATAGGATTAGTTTACATACTGTAGTCACTCATCTAAACACTCTCATCAATAGGATTAGTTTACATACTGTAGTCACTCATCTAAACACTCTCATCAATAGGATTAGTTTACATACTGTAGTCACTCATCTAAACACTCACATCTGTAGAATTAGTTTACATATTGTAGTCACTCATCTAAACACTCACATCAATAGGATTAGTTTACATGCTGTAATCACTCATTTAAAACTCAGATTAATAGGATTAGTTTACATGCTCTAATCACTCATCAGCAGAATGACCTGTTCAAATTCATCTTTAAAAAGAGTGTTTGTCATGAAAAAGTGGCATTTATGCAGTGTTGAATAAACACATTGATTATGACGAACTCATGTTCCAAAATGTTTTGAAGTATGTTTGTGCCAAATTTATATTGAACCCTTTGTTATATTGAGCATGTTTGTGTGCCAAATTTATATTAAACCCTTTGTTATATTGAGCATGTTTGTGTGCCAAATTTGTATTGAACCCTTTGTTATATTGAGCATGTTTGTGTGCCAAATTTGTATTGAACCCTTTGTTATATTGAGCATGTTTGTGTGCCAAATTTGTATTGAACCCTTTGTTATATTGAGCATGTTTATGCACCTAATTTGTATTGAACCCTTTGTTACATTGAGCATGTTTGTGTGCCAAATTTGTATTGAACCCTTTGTTACATTCAGCTTGTTTTTGCACCTAATTTGTATTGAACCCTTTGTTACATTCAGCATGTTTGTGCACCTAATTATATTGAACCTTTTGTTACATTGAGCATGTTTGTGTGCCAAATTTGTATTGAACCCTCCGTTACATGGAGATGTTTGTGTGGCAAATTATGTAGAGCCAGCGTTACATGGAGCGCTACCTGATGGAGGAATGGCAACAAGTGGAGAAAGAACTTCTCAGAGAGCGCAGTCTGTGGGGACCAACTACGGGGTCCAGGCTTCAGCGCTGGATGCTTGACATGACTGAAGGTTAGTGTGTGTGTGTGCGTGTGTGCTTGCATGTTTGTGATGTATGCATACTTTCATGTGTGTATTAGTTTGGGCTGTACTCCACTTAGGAAATATTTATATGCTAAACATTAATTTGTCAGGATGCTTATTATCGGTATTGAGATTTAAATCATAAATGCAAATGCTGACCCAAGAAATTTACAAAAAAGATTTTAATAAAACTTGCAAGGACTGAGGGTTCGAATTGATTTTATGAATCACAAACAGGCATTTATTCCACTTCTGATTTGTACAATTTGATTCCATCTAGTTACTGTTCTGCACATGAATTTTCTTTTCGAGTTATTATAATACCTTTAGTACTCACATTTTGGTTTGTGGCTAGTGTTTGTTGAAACAAGATATTTTTTCAGACTGGGTAATGTGAAAGTATGTCTGTCTTTATTAAGAACTGTTTTTTGTTGGAGTTTACTGCCATTTCTTAAACCAGTACACTTCATAAAAAAAAAAGTGTTGAAATAGAGCACTTTGTGAATTGTCATTTGCTTTCAAGTAGGTTTATACATCTGCCGTTTGCTAGTTTTCAGCATGTTTGATTGACATGACGCATTTGAGGCAAGGGAATTAACTCTTTAAGGTTCTTTATTGAATTATCTTCCCTTGGGTTTTCAGAAGGCCTAGTAGACATGGTAAGATGTAGCGACTCTAATTACATTATGGCAGACTGGATTGATAGAAAATGGAATAACTGAATAAAGTGATAATCATTTTTTCACCATACATTTATTAAATTTGATAGACATATTTGGAAAAATCCTTGGCACTTGTCAGCCTGGATTAATGAAATGTTTTGTACATCAGACATAAATTTGCATTTTAAAAATATTCATATGAAATTAGTGTAAGACAGACAGAGCTCTGATCAGCTGATTGAATTGTATTGTTTCTTTACAAGTTTGGAAACTGATTTGAATTTTTCAGGTGCTGACATCTGCAAGTTTTATTTGCTGTGCTTTTTACATTCTTATGTCATTATTAACTCTTCTTTGTATTGGTTTTTAAGCCTGGAAATAAATAGGTGAAAAAACAGAAGATGTTTTACATTAAATAGTAAAAATTGTATTTTTCTTAGGGATTGTGAGAATGAAAAAAGAATTCTGTTTTTAAAGGGAAAGAAAACATTCATTTTACATTCATTATTCTGCTTTGCGCTGTTTTCAGGACCTGGACGAATGAGAAAAAAGATGGTGAAAAATGAATTGTTTTATATTCATTATCCATATCGACCTGATCTAGAAGACAATGTAAGGAAATATCTTTTTGGTATCAAGTTTGTTACATTTTTCTTTTTCACTTTTATCTCATTGTATCAATTATCTAGACTCTTTTCTCAATACTTTTTAAATTTTTGTTGTTGATTATTTTGCATATTTATTGTGCAGTATTTTAACTGATCTTCGCTTACATTTTTATTCACCACTAACAGTAGAGTTGCATCTTACACAAATTCAACCATGTGCACTTGGGCAATCTTTTAGAAAACAACCTGTCATCCAGAGTGAGCAATGGATTGAAAAACACAAATCTACTCCTCCCTTAACTGGTCTCACTTATGCATTTATGCCTTTCATAATATTAGCAGCTTGCTGTGCAGAATGTGACTGTAACATTGAAAGATGCATATATACTGTTTATACTACATGGCCTCTAAATGCAAAATATTGCTGATGAGGAACAAGAAGAACCAGCAAGTTGAAATCTTCTAAAATAAATTTTGAAGCATTCCAAGCAGCAAAATACTTGATTGATTGCATTTCTGAATACAATTTCTCTGGGGATGAAGCCGCCAAGAAATCACTTGAATTATTATGGATGATTTGAGACCATACCAAGAAATGTTAAAAAAAATTTAGCCCTTTTTTAATCCTAGTAACCTCTCTGATTAAAGTATTATATTTGAATGCTAGGCAAAATAGATTTATTACTTAGAATGTAGATATAAGTAGTTCATAAATAAATACCATATAACTTTTGCTATATAAACATCTGCTTTTTAATTTTTAAAGCACTGGATTTTTTAGTTTTGTCCTATTTCTGTAACATGTTTATTAGCAATTGTTATAATGTATGCATTGAAATGTTGTGGTGAGGTACAAATAAATATTAATAATAATCAAATTATAACTGAATAAAATTATAACTTCATAAAATATATAAATACAGCAACCAAAACACCTGTACATTATAGTTTTTAAAAATAAATAATTGTGAAAATAATAAAATGATCGGTAATATATAAAATAATAAATAAATTAAGTATTATGCACAACTTTATGCACAAAATTATAGAAAGTATTGCAATGCAATTACACGTAAATGTGTATGTAAATTAAGGATTATACACAACTTTATGCACAAAATTATAGAAAGTATTGCAATGCAATTACATGTAAATGTATATGTAAATTAAGGATTATACACAGAGACTTTTTAGGAAAAACATTAATTGGTCTCAGTCCTACTATGCTATCAACAAATGCAAGTTATGATCAAGTTTCTTGTTATAATCTCTCGATGATAAAAATTCATTTGACTTTAATACAAATAATAAAATTAATATGAAAACCAATATCTATAGTATTTATAAATCTTGGTATCTAAAGTGCAGATCAGAAATCTAGAAATAACCTGTCCAACTAGACAGTGTGTTAAGTACTTCTATATAAGTACTACCGATTTCTACTGTTAAAAAATCGTCCTTGAACTTTCCATTTTGTAGAGTAGATAATTTTAATTTATTCTCTAAATCAATTAGTGCAATTTACATATTATGGGTATACTGGCAGAACTTTTTAGTAGGAGTAGTAAACTACTAGAAACAATTTTAATTTCAATTTACACTTGAAGTATGTTTAGTTGCATGTTGTAACTATTATACTATTTATTATTAAATATGTGCAAACACTACTTAACTTACTTGGAACTAATAATAAAAACATATATAAAATTAGTGCTTTGTTGATTACAAAATGATCTTGTATAATTTTAATTCTTGTTTTATCAAGTTGCTTATTATTTGCTACTAATAATTTTAAAAATACTTAACAAAGATAATGTTTGGATTTTTAGTTTGGTCTTACTCTTAGGGAACTAGTGTTTTAATATCTTTTTTATATGATTTACTGAATATTTGTTTACATGAATGGACATTATTAGTAATTTAAAATATAAAAAAATATCATTATAGTACACAACTTTTCATTAATTAAATGAGTGCATTGCTAACAAATTCATTTGAGCATGCATTGGAATTTTCTGGTACATGCTTAAACATTTTTAATATTTTAAATAATAATACAGATAAAATATAATACATAACTCAAGTTATTGACTGAGCAGCTAAATGAAGTAATAACAATAATGTTTAATACCAAAGAGATGAGAAAAGTAAATGTGATACCTAATCATATTGTATTCATTGTGCGAAAAGTTGTGGAATTCATCTCAAATTAGTTTCTGGTGAATAATTTTAATTATCATACATGTATATATAAATAATTTAGTATTCACAAAAAGCATTTACAAATTGTTATACGATTATAAATGAAATTAATGTGAAATTATTGGAATTAACTGTTATTACTCTTCATTTCGTATTACTAATATTATTTGAGAAAAGTATTGTTTGTTACATTTAAAAGATAAAATATTCAGACTAATTCAATGTTTGTTGTAAGTTGCTTAAATAATGCTAAACTATATATTAAACAAGGTTATTTGAAATCTATTTTGCTTAAATTTTATTATTAAACAGAAGGGCAGTCATATGATATTTTGAAGATGTTAATCATTTAAATTCTTAAGCGCTAGACAAGTTAATCAATTAGACCATAAACCACTAAATGATTTAGATCACAATGGTTTAAATAAATGAATTATTACAGTCATCATGTTCTAAACAGCTTTGCAATATATTAGTAATGTAATATTCATTTCAGCCTTTGAGATACAAAGTCGCCATCAGTTTTGACAGCAAGGAGTACTACGAGAATTTCCACCCACAAGGTATTCTATGCCAAGAAGCACTCCCTATTCAGCGTACATCAGATGCTGACCTTTTATCAGTTGAAACAGAACAGACACCTACCACTCCAGAAGGTATATAGTTTTTTTTTTTTAACCTAATTTTGTTTGTCAGTGATAGATAATCATTTTGGTTTCAGTGAATAAATTGACAACTAGAAGGAAAATATTTTGGCCATTAATATTTTACTTTATTCTCCAGACATTCTTCAAATGCCCAAACTGCTGCCACGTTCCTCCAGCACCAAATCTGGAGGTGATGAAGAAGAGGGAGAAGAAGCTGGTGTATTGGAAGCCAATGCGCAGACTTCAGAGACTGGAGGAGACAGTGCTGGAGAAACAACTGCAGAAAGTGGGATGGATGCTCCAGGAGATGCGCAGCAGGAAGAGCCAGTGCCTTCCAGCAGCAAGTCAGACAACCAAACCATCATGCGTTTCCTTGGTGATAAGGAGAAGGTATCATTTATTTTCTTCAACACTTCCTAACTTTCAGGTAAACCTAAAATACCTGACTAATGTTTTCTTGCATCCTGTTTGTAGAATTATATTTGGATAATGCTTTGGTTCTCTTGTGTTCAGAAAAATTGTTATATAGAATTTGAACTTCATTAATTGAGAAGTGGCACTATTTTTTCTTTTCTTAATTTTTAGAGAGAAAGAAATGGTTTAAAAGAAACTTCTAATCAACATGTTAAGAGATATAACTTCGTGTATATTTACAAAATAAATAAGGCATCTTTTTTCTGAATGTATATCAAGAGTCTCCAACAATAGAGGTTTTCTTAACACTCAGAATTTCACATCCATTGTAATGAGTTATGGACAGAGAATATTAGAAACAGTTTCATGAATAACCTGGAGAAAATATATAGAGGACAAAATATGCCTCATCATATGGTAGAGGCAGTGATATCAAAATGGAGAACAAAATATGTCTCATAGGATAGTAGTGACAATGAAAGAACAGCAAAGAGAGGAATAAATACATCTTATCAGATACTACAGTCAATGAAAGAACAACAAAGAGATGAATAAATACACCTCATCAGATACTACAAGCTTGTTTGCATATTTTCTGTTTACTCTTAGAAACATAAACCCTAATTTGAAAAGTTTCAGTAACTTTTTATTATAATGATTTCTTCTTTCTATTAAGAATATTTTTTGCACTGTGTAACTAAGGGACGTTTGGTTGTAAAACACACATTTTAACCTTGCAGATCAGCCATATGTTCAGATGTGCTCGAATACAAGGTCTAGACACTGCAGAGGGGCTGTTGTTATTTGGACGTGAACATTTCTACATCATTGATGGCTTCACTTTGCTCAGAACTAAGGAAATCAAAGACATCGACAGTCTGCCTTATGAGTGAGTCTACACATCAGCCATTTATTATTTAGTAGACAAAAGTAGTCACTCCAGTAGGTCAGCTGGTCTGGCTGTTTTCCATTTTGTCTGTTGTGGTTTTCAATTTAAATTCAATGCATCTGTTTAAGATATGTCCTTTGTTAAAAAGGCTAATTATCATTCAATTTAAATACAGTACAGTGGAGACACATCTTGTATGCTTTTAATTTAAGGAAATTCAACTACATACACTTGGCAAAAAGTAAACAAATAAACAAAGTCAACAGAAAAATAGTCTGTGATTCTGTCCTTCATCTAGAATGAGCAGTGAAATCTGAAAAATTCAGAAAAATCTCATTCTGTTGTTCCCTTGGTCTCATTTCCTGTATGCATGCAAAAATATCAGTAACTCAGTGAACTGAATGTGAGTCAAGTATTCAAAGATAATACATAATTTTTGTACAGCATGGTACCAAAAATATCAATAACTCAGTGAACTAAATGTGAGTCTAGTATTCAAAGATAAGTACATAATTTTTGTACCAACATGCAAGTCAATTACAAATATATGTACTCATTTGTTGTGCAGTTAAAGAAATAGTGATTTGTTTCAAAACTGATGGAAAAACTCAAGGTATTAGGCTTACTCAGAGATGATATGTGTCTTCAAGGACTTGTATACAGATTATCACAGTTATTGTACAGATGTCCTGTATTCATCAAGGACTTGTATACGAATTATCACAGTTATTGTACAGATGTCCTATAGTCAAGGACTTGTACACAGGTTATCACAGCTATCATACATCAAGGACTATATACAAATTATAACAGTTATCATACAGATTCCTGTATTCATCAAAGAATTATATACAAATTATCACAGTTATCATACAAATGCCTTGCATCATCAAGGACTTGTATACAAATTATCAGTTATCATACAGAGTATTAACCCTCATTGTAATTGGGACTATTCACAATTTTCTTTTTATGCTCTGATATCAGAACATAATTGAAAGGAATACTTCTAGTTAAAATTTGACATTTTTGTTTTAAAAAAAGACGTCTTTAAATTTAAGTGCCTACACTTCTCTTTAAAATTTGTCATTATTGTTAAAAGACTAGTTGTCTTTAAATTTAAGTGCAATAATTCTGGTAAAATGTGTCCTTATTATTAAAAGGACCAGTCATCTTTCAATTAAAAAATCTTTTATAATGATTTTTGTTTTGTTTAGGATTCACGATCCAATTATTCCAAAGTCATCTATGGGATCTTGTGGACCAGTAAAGAGATTGTAAGTGGTTTTTATATTTTCCGTGGATTAAATGCCTTTATTTTTGCTGCCTTAGATTCTTTCTTGTTTATAAGTTCCTCTTTTTAACACTTCATTTCTTTAAAAATTAGAACCCATGGACCACAGCACCGCATAATGGATTTGACATCCTTTCACAAATATGGTATTCTGCCTGAGGAAGCCTAATTTCTTGGGAAAACAAGGCTAAAACTTTAACATCATTGCTCATTAATTATTACCTGCACTGTGTGCCTGTGAATAGTTACTAGTAATTGTGTGTGTGCTTGTGTGCGTGTGTGTGTGTGTGTGTGTGTGATTTAACTTTTAGTTAACATGAATATTGATTTTCAGATACAGTAAATTTGCCTATGATGACATCCGTGAAGTACACAAGCGCCGGTATTTGCTACAACCCATCGCAATTGAAGTATTCTCTGGAGATGGACGTAACCATCTTTTGGCATTCCCACGTACAATCCGGAATAAAGTGTTCGCTAAGTGAGTTGACTTTTAGGCTGTTCATTGAACAATACTTTCAGTATTTTTTTTAGAATTCATAAAAATATTTGTGGGTGCTATTAGAAGAATGCAGGTTAAGGATTATATAATTTTAAATGAAAATTCTTAATAGTTTCAATGGGATAAAGGAATGTTGAAGCCATTTACAAAATACTGAACTTGTTTTAATGATGTGTCCTTTTAAAGTAATAAATGCTTGTTGCTAACTTGTGGGTCACTTCCAGCTTCGGCCAATTTTGCACTGGGAAGAAACGGGAAGGGGTGTGGGGATGTAATAAATGTTTTCCTGACTACCTATCTTTGGTCCATAACACATTTCTCTTTAAGCCATGTTTTTCTCTTGACAAGGGAAATTAATCAGTCAGTCAAGTGACATCTGTACCAAATGCCTTGCTGCCTACAAGGCTTTCATATGATTCCTGTGTCAGTCCCTTGTCCAGTTTAAACCCTCTTAGCAAGGATAGGAGTGGAAGGGAACAGCAGAGACAAATCACTTTCAGCAGGAATTATCTAGTTTCTTCAAGTTCCTAGGACACTTTCAGCATAAAAGGGGAATAATAGGCAGGGTGGAGGTGTTTGAGAGAGAATGTTACACTGTTATGTTAAATATGGTTTCCTAACTTGAGTAAAACAGTTTGGATAGTAGTTGAAGTCAGTTTACATCTTACTGTATGACTGTTTTTGCCCTCTTGAGTGCTAAAGATGCTGAAACAAATTAAAAAAAGAAAATCAAAAACATGACTTAGTAGATTGTTCTTATTTGTAAATATTGGTAATGCATCGCTGGGAACCTGGACAGATCTGGCGCCAGTAGGATTGCTAACATTTGTTCTTGAAATGGAAGTAATGTCAAATTACTTGCAACCAATTTCCCAACCATTTAGAAAACAAAATCAATAGATTGTAAAGCTAGAAGAACTAGAAAGTAGAAGCATTTGATTGTACTGTCACACACGCATGCACGCACACCACTTTTAAATGACATTGTATTCACAAACTTCATAGAAAACAACAAAATCATTATCATTTCGTAAAAGCAAGAAGAAAATATTCAGTAGCTGAATATTGGCCAACACAAGTGAAGGATGCTGATAAACTCATCAGTGGAAAGATGTTACTGTGAATTGAGGAAGTAAGGAGACTAGTGGGATTCAAAAGAAGTCTATCAATAGATATAGTTGTTGGCAGGTAGATTAAGAAATATCTTGAATTTGATTTTCTTCCCCTGTCCATGGTGCTGCTTTGAATGCCAGGAAGCTGTATCTTTGACATGACCCTGGGTAAGAGAACTGATAGTGAAAAAAATCATTTTTTATATTTGAGAAACATATCATTACAGATTCCTTTCTGTGGGCACGGCCATCACAGACAATGCCCTAAGTTCGGTATCAGGGCAGCGACAAAATGCCAAAGTGGAGTCTGGGTAAGCACCATATATCCAACATGCAAACAGTAATGTTGTCTTCATTCACAATCATTTAAAAAAGAACAACAAAAGAGAAAAGGCAAACAATAAAATAATTTCATTTTGATTTAGTGATTATTGTTAACTAATAAAATTACTACTAAAAAATTCACATTTTTGCAGGAAATAATTTATCCAATTTATTTTGAATGGCACCAAGTGCTTGTAGTAATATGAATTATAAGATTTATACACTATTGTTTTTCCCCCAGAAGTGTCTTATAAATTCAGGATAACAATGCATTTTTCTAAATAAAAGTAACTCATATTCTTCTTTATTCCCTGTTTGATTTCCCACAAAAACCTACTAAGCAAGGGATATCAAAGATTTTCTTGTGGGACAAATTTTAGCAGAATCTATGTGTGTGCTGAATATATTGTAGGAATCTTTAATTAATTTTTATGTGACAGCATATGACTGCAAAAAGCTCTAGCTCAGGGAAAGACAGCCCGACAATATGGATTTAATGCCTCTATGAGACTGTGACTTTCTGAAATTAAATTTAGCACCCTGCTAAGGCCCTAACCCTATAGCAGGGACAGTATCTCTTCCTAGAACTGACAGCATCTTGCAGTGGAAATATAGAACACTTGCTCGGGGTGCTAATATGGCTTTGGTTCCAGAAAAGATCTAAAAGCTTTGAGAAATGTTGTCTGTGACTGTGTAATTTCTTGCCTGAAAGAAGCAGTTTTCTTAAATAAGACTTCTAATTGGTGAGTGTGGGTGGCTGAGTACCATTCCCTGTTTGACGGGAAAGAGGGTTGCAAAAAGAGATGGGCATAAAGTAAGAATTTTTTTTATCAAGTACATAAGATCAGGTTGGCTTTGTATTAGTTTTTCAGTAAGATAGTCTTATGTGAATTTCTTAACTATGCAATACTTTTAGAAATTATAAACCTTTTCCACATATTTAAGACTGCTTCCTTGTCTAATTTAAAGACCTGGAGAAAACATATTCTTGAATTTCTTATTACAGCGGAGGTATTATAAGCAGTCTGATTGGAGAGAAGTCTGTAACACAGCGATGGGAGGTAAGTTACTGGTGTTTTTTTGCATTTGCAATATGCTAAACTATTTAACCCAGTGTGCAGTGTGCTGGTGAAATCACACAATTTTCTTTTAAAGTAAAAAATCTATTTGAAATTTAAAATCAAATTCAGTAGCTAAAATATGTAATAAATGATTCAAATTTCATTATAATTTTAAAACAACTTCATATAGAGATTCTGCCATTTGTTTTATCACAGCGGGGTGAAATTAACAACTTCCAATACCTGATTGCCTTGAATACACTAGCAGGTCGCTCTTACAATGACCTTATGCAGTATCCAGTTTTTCCCTGGATTGTTGCTGACTACGACAGTCCAGAACTGGATTTCAGTCAGCCATCAACATTCCGAGATCTGTCTATGCCAATGGGCGCCCAAACACCAGACAGGCTTAAACAGTTCCAGAAACGCTACAATGAATGGGATGACCCACAAGGTTAGCAACTTACTGAAGGATTTATATAGTAGAGTAATGATTATTATAAAATTAATAGTCTTTCAAGCCTTGTTTGGCATAAATAAAATTAAGAAATTTGGCATGGCATGCACTGTGGAGAAAGTTAAGTGTAAATTGAAGGTGACCATAAGATAACCAGAAGTGATGTTAATTGTAAGGCAATATTGATATATAATTTGAATGACAAGCTAGCTAGCTATGAGATTCTGACTATAAGATAATCATTTATGTTAATTGTAAGGTAATATTTATAATTTGAATGACAAGCTAGCTAGCTATGAGATTCTGACTATAAGATAATCATTTATGTTAATTGTAATACATGTAATATGAAAATTTGAATGACAAGCTATCTTTGAGATGCTGACTGTAAGATAATCATTTATGTTAATTGTATGGTAATACAGTCAAACCCACTTATCTCAGCATCGGTTAACTTGCCAACCCTAGTAAGTCAACGTTTTTTTGAAGTGGAACTACCAAATTCCTTCTTTGTCTTAGCATTTCTCATCGGTTACTCGATTCTTTTATGTCGCTGAACACTACTATCTCAGGCACAAAAGAGGGCCAAAATCGCTACTTAAATTGGTTATCTCGACCCCTGTGATGACTTATCACTGGCTTTTGAAAAATCTATTCACCAGTGCCATAGGTCAGATTGCAGGGATGGGCTTTGCAGGCTGGCTGGCTATAGTGAACACATACAAACTAATGCATTAAACTCACAGGTGCTACACTGAGAATTGGGTTTTCTACCTAGGACAGTCATGAAGCTAACAATGGAAACCTGCTAAACAGACAAAGTAAACTGTAGAACTATTGCTCTGGCACAGCAGACTGCGGAATTATTACTCGGACACAATAAACCATGGAACTATTATTTTAGACACAGTAAACCATGGAACTGTTGCAAAGATACAGTAAACCGTGGAACTATTGCTTAGACACAATAAACCATGGAACTGTTGTCTAGACACATTAAACTGTGGAACTGTTGTCTAGACACATTAAACTGTGGAACTGTTGCTCATACACAATAAACCATGGAACTGTTGTCTAGACACATTAAACCGTGAAACTGTTGTCTAGACACAGTAAACCAAGGAACTGTTGCTCATACACAATAAACCATGGAACTGTTGCCTTGACACAGTAAACCATGGAATGCTGTACTGGCTTAGCAGAGATTTGTCACACACCAAACCATGGAACTGTCACAAAGCAAAGCTCAGAACTATCATATCATGAAAGCGTTGCACTGGCCTAGCAGAGAGTGTCACACAGAAAACCTAAATAATAATAATAGTGGTATTTATTGGTGTTTATTCTTGAAAGAGCTCTATATGCTTACACTCATGGCCACATATATCAATATTCATGAATATATTAGGGAAACATGAAGTAAGAAATATCCATGGACTTGACCCCATGACCTTCTGCATATGAGGTTAGTCCTTTCACAGCTACCGAGCTCCATGAAAGTTTAGAACCATTGCACAGGTTTAGCAGGTTTATCAGACAGCAAAGCATAAAACCATTGCACAGGTTTCACAGATTTATCACTTAGTAAAGCATAAAACCATTGCACAGTTTAGAGGTCTGTCACTTAGCAATAAATAAAACCATTGGACAGTTTAGAGGTCTGTCACTTAGCAATAAATAAAACCATTGGACAGTTTAGAGGTCTGTCACTTAGCAATAAATAAAACCATTGGACAGTTTAGAGGTCTGTCACTTAGCAATAAATAAAACCATTGGACAGTTTAGAGGTCTGTCACTTAGCAATAAATAAAACCATTACGCCGGTTTAGAAGTCTACCACTTAGCAATGCATAAATCCATTGCACATGTTTAGAGGTCTACCACTTAGCAATGCATTAATCCATTGCACATGTTTAGAGGTCTACCACTTAGCAATGCATAAATCCATTGCACATGTTTAGAGGTCTACCACTTAGCAATGCATAAATCCATTGCACAGGTTTAGAGGTCTACCACTTAGCAATGCATTAATCCATTGCACATGTTTAGAGGTCTACCACTTAGCAATGCATAAATCCATTGCACATGTTTAGAGGTCTACCACTTAGCAATGCATAAATCCATTGCACATATTTAGAGGTCTACCACTTAGCAATGCATAAATCCATTGCACAGGTTTAGAGGTCTACCACTTAGCAATGCATTAATCCATTGCACAGGTTTAGAGGTCTACCACTTAGCAATGCATAAATCCATTGCACAGGTTTAGAGGTCTACCACTTAGCAATGCATAAATCCATTGCACAGGTTTAGAGGTCTACCACTTAGCAATGCATTAATCCATTGCACAGGTTTAGAGGTCTACCACTTAGCAATGCATAAATCCATTGCACAGGTTTAGAGGTCTACCACTTAGCAATGCATAAATCCATTGCACAGGTTGAGAAGGTCTTTCTTACAATAAAGCATGGAACCAGTACCTGGCACTATGGCATTTTGTGCACTAATTTGTATTTAATATTGATTTGGTAGTTTAACCACATTTTTTGTTTGTTAATTATTTGTTTACAGTAGCAAATTAATATCAGAGGTGGTTATGTTTGTGCTTGGTTACAGGTGAAACACCTCCATATCATTATGGCACGCACTACTCCTCTGCCATGATTGTGGCCTCATACTTAGTACGCATGGAACCCTTCACCCAACACTTTCTTAAACTTCAGGTTTGTTTGTGCATCTGTAATTGCATGTCTCTGAGAGATTTTGTGAATGTTTCTGCCTACATTTGTTGTATGCGTATTTAGTATACATCAGTATATTTTGTCTATCAAAATTCTGCTAAGATCTTTTATTTGATCTGCATACATAATTTTTTTCTTCCATTGGCCAGATAAATTAAAGTTTATAATTCATGTTATTTACTGAAACCATGATTTCTTGAAACGTCATAGTGACACATTGATTGCAGTCCCTTTAAACATTATTGATTCAGTAGTCCCAAACCTTTTGTCTTTAGTCCCTTTAAACATTATTGATACTGTAGTCCCAAACCTTTTGTCTTTAGTCCCTTTAAACATTATTGATACTGTAGTCCCAAACCTTTTGTCTTTAGTCCCTTTAAACATTATTGATACTGTAGTCCCAAACCTTTTGTCTTTAGTCCCTTTAAACATTATTGATTCTGTAGTCCCAAACCTTTTGTCTTTAGTCCCTTTAAACATTATTGATACTGTAGTCCCAAACCTTTTGTCTTTAGTCCCTTTAAACATTATTGATACAGTAGTCCCAAACCTTTTGTCTTTAGTCCTTTTAAACATTATTGATACTGTAGTCCTAACCCTTTTGTCTTTAGTCCCTTTAAACATCGGTGACACTTCAATACAATCTCTTGAAATATCAGTGACACTTTGATACAATCTCTTAAAACATTGATGACACTTTGATATAATCTCTTGAAACAACAGTAATGCTTTGCTTCAATACAATCTCTTAAAACATTGGTGATACTCTGATACAATCTCTTGAAATATCAGTGACACTTTGATACAATCCCTTGAAAGATCAGTGACACTTTGATACAATCCCTTGAAAGATCAGTGACACTTTGATACAATCCCTTGAAACATCAATGACACTTTGATACAATTTCTTGAAACATTATGGACATTGTGGTCCCATTCCATTGAATTACCCGGTCCACTGGTCTCAGTCTCTTCAAACATTAGGTCATTGTAATCCCATACCCTTTGAAACATCAGCAATGTAATTATCTCATTTATTTGAAATAACAGGTACACTGTGATTTCACCCTTGAAACATCAGAAAAGGTCAGTCAGATAGTTGCAGACTGTAGTAGACTTGCTTAAAATGCAATCAGATTTCCTCAGATGATGTGATATATATATAAGCACAAATAAGTATTTTGATACTAAATAATTGCTGTTGGTTGCTATTATGTTTCCAATAAAGAATAGTTACCAGAAGAATAATTCTCTTCTCTTTTTCACTTTTAAAACATTAAGGATTTTCTGCAAAATAAATTTCAGTCTACTGTTGTCTAATTAGTCAGACTAGAGGTTCAAGGGACTGTACTCTTCCTTTTCTTATACTGTGTTCAAGCTGCTATCTTGAGATTATAGCTACAGGGATCTTCCTTCTAAGAGACCACTCTATAGGGATCTTGCATTTACAAGATCACAGTAGAGGGATCTTGCTTTTTAGAGGCCACTCTTTATAGTAAGCGCAAAAGTTTGGATTTAAAATCAAATGTATTCTAATGGGCAGTTTCTAGGTATATATATAATGATTTTAATAACTGTTACAGATACTAGCTTTCTTGTTTGGGTATTTGCTGTTGTAAATGTGTGGGCACATATGTGTGCATGCTAGTGCAAAGTTAATGTTTTTGTTTTGATTTATGGTGTTTTGTTTATCATGTTTTATTGTGATTTCAGAGTGGTTTTGTTTCTTGTTTACCATGCTTTATTTTTAATTCAGGGTGTTTTTTGTTTCTTGTTTACCATGTTTTATTTTTAATTCAGGGTGTTTTGTTTCTTGTTTACCATGTTTTAATTTGAATTCAGGGTGTTTTTGTTTATAATATTTTATTTTGAATTCAGGGCGTTTTGATTTGAATTCAGGTATTTTAATTTTGAATTCACAGGTTTTTTAATAATGTTTATTATGTTTGTAGTTTTAATTCACATGTTTTTTTTTTCATGTTTATCATGTTTTTGTTTTGAATTCAGGTGCTTTTGTTCACTGTTTATTTTATGTTTTTATTTTGAATTCAGGTGTTTTTGTTTTGTGTTTATCATGTTAATTTGAATTTAGGAATTTTCTTGTGTGTGTATAGTGTTTTTATGAATTTATGGTGTTTTTGTTGTGTGTTGGTCATGTTTTTATTTTGAAAACAGGGTGTTTTTGTTTTGTTTTTATCATGTTTTTATTTTGAATTCATGATGTTTTGGTTTTGTTTTTATCATGTTTTTATTTTGAATTCAGGTGTTTTTGTGTTTATCATGTTTTTATTTTGAATTCAGGTGACTTTGTTTCATGTTTATCAGGTTAATTTGAATTTAAGATTTTTTTTGTGTGTATCGTGTTTTTATTTTTTAATTTGTGGTGCTTCTGTGATGTTGGTCATGTTTTATTTGGAATTCACCATGTTTTAGTTTTGTGTTTATCATGTTGTTATTTTGAATTCAGGGTGTTTTCATTTGGTGTTTGTCATATTTTTATTTTGAATTCAGGGTGACTTGGTTTCATGTTTATCATTTTTTTAATTTTGATTTGAGGGCGTTTTTGAATTTACAGTGTTTTTGTTTTGAATTCAGGGTGTCTTGGTTTCAATGTTTATCTTGTTTTCATTTTGAATTCATGGTGTTTTGATGCATGCTTTTCATTTTTTCATTCTAAATTCAGTTTGTATTTTGTTGATCATGTTTGTTTTGAATTCAGGTTGTTTTAACTTTAACTAGGGCAGTTTTTGTTCATAGCATTCTGTTTTGCATTCAGTGCTGTTGTTTTAACTTTATGGAAGTTTTGTATTCAGGGTGTTTTTGCTTTGTGTTTAGGGTGGTCATTTTGATCTGGCAGACCGAATGTTCCATAGTGTGCGTGAAAACTGGCTCTCAGCCTCCAAACACAACATGGCAGATGTAAAAGAACTGATTCCAGAGTTTTTTTATCTCCCAGACTTTTTGCTGAACAACAACCACTTTGATCTTGGTAAAAATCTGTTCTTCATATAACGCTTATGCATGAGACTTAATTTATTCTGTCTTCTCTCTTTCAGCTTAATCTGGAATTTATGCCGAGCCTCTGTTTTTACTATGATTTATTTCCAGTTATTTAACTTTCTTTCAAGATACAGTCATGAGCGAAAATAAGTTTATAAATTTTAAATTTTATGTAATCTGCAGTTTCACATTTAACATTGTTTTCGTACGTACTTTAAAAACCATATATATGTTATAGTGAATTTTATTGTCTTGTTTAGATTATTTATCTTTCATGTAAATTTAATTTTTGTTTTGAAATCTCTTAATATGTTGGTTTGATGAGATTTGTCACAATCACAACAAATTTCTTTTACCAGTATTGTGTATATTTTGAGTATTTCTGAGAGATTTTGTTTTCAGGTTGCAAGCAGAATGGTGTGCAGTTGGATGATGTCATTTTACCACCATGGGCAAAAGGTGACCCCAGGGAATTTATCCGTATTCATAGACAGGTGCAAATTTGTTTCTCACATAACTGCATCAGAATTAAGAAATTTTAGAAATGTAGTTTTTAATTGGTATGTCATTGTTCTTAGGAAAGGCATAGTTTGGGCAGAAATCTATTCATTATCTTTTTCATGGTATATTTCATGGCAGGTTTTCATGCAGTAGCCATAAGTACATTCTGAACAGTCATTTTTATTCCCAAGAATAAAATATCAGATCTGATTAATTGTAAGCCTTTAGGCTCTCAGAAGTGACTAGCAAATTGTACTGAATTATACATTCTCTTGCCTGTAGGCTCTTGAAAGTAATTAGCAAATTGTACTGTCTCTTGTGTGTAGGCCCTTGAAAGCAACTAGCATATTGTACATCTCTTGCCTGTAGGCACTCGAAAGTGACTAGCAAATGGTACTGAATTGTACTGTCTCTTGCCTTTAGGCTCTTGAAAGTGACTAGCAAATGGTACTGAATGTACTGTCTCTTGCCTTTAGGCTCTCGAGAGTGACTATGTGAGTGCACATCTACATGAGTGGATTGACTTGATTTTTGGATACAAGCAGCGAGGACCAGTTGCAGTAGATGCCAACAATGTCTTTCACTACTTGTTTTATGAAGGCAATGTGGATATTTATAGTATACAGGATCCACTAAAGAAAAATGCCACCATTGGTTTCATCAACAACTTTGGCCAGATTCCCAAACAGGTGAGTAACTTGTTGCACATTGTGTGGTAAACTGAAAGGAGTTGCCTCCAAACCCTATATCATTTGTAAAGCTATATAAAAATAATAATGGTGGTTTAATGCATTGCACAAGTTTTTCATAAATTATAAGCGTTTTAAAAGTGGAAACTTTTAATTAAAATATGATATCGAGTAAATAAAAGTGTTTTTAAAAAATATGTTTACAAAATTTATATATTTTTTTTGTCCTGTATTTATTATATCAACGGGTGCAGCTGTTTAAGAAACCACATCCACCAAAACGTTTGAGTGCAAGACTGTTGGAGACACTACCTTTGTGCTCTGCAACTGGTACTGCCATAGATCAGAGACTGTTTTTCCACCATGTGGACAACCTGAGACCTGCCATGCAACCCATAAAAGGTAACACACTTCAAACTTCCTTTAACATTAAAGTTTTAATGTCAAACATGGCTTTCTCTTTGTAAGCACCAAGCACTCATTCAGGACTCTACAGTTTGAAAGAATGGATTTTAAATCTTTGCTTAGTAGTTGTGAATTTTAAAGAAAAAATTGCTATATATTGTATTAGTGCTTGTTCATTTGCTAAATAGAGAGCTAGCACTTGAAGTTTATTCAGGAGTCTATAACAATGAGAGAAATTCTGTTTCAGTAGCAGTGCTTTCTTGTAGGCATTCATCTCTTGCAGAGATTAAGATAAATACTGTTTTATTTGTTTTTATTATCAGGTGTGGGGAAAATATAAATTAATAAGCATGTTTCATCTGACCATAATATGGTGTTTGTTTAATTAATTAAGCATTGTTTCATTTAGTGTTTGCTGCTTTTCTTGAACCTATCACCATTAATCATGATAAAATCTACTGTTTTAAGGAATACATATTAATCAGAAATGAACATTATCAAGCAATTGTAGGAATATATTTAAATGTCATTAACGATATTATGATTACACTAATGTGATGATTTAGGTGGTAAGATGAATAGAACTGATATGCAAGATACTATGAACAGTATTATAGCCATGGAGTAATGCAGCTACAATTATATTATAATATTTTATATATTGTTTCTCAGTTTTCTGAATGTAGATTCAATAATTTAACTTTGTCTCATTTATTTCTTGATGATATTTTAAATGATTTGCTACAGATTTGAAAACTGCGGTTGGTCAAATCATCCACACAGACCGCACTGTATTAGCTGTAGAGCAGAATAAGGTCTTGATTCCTCCTAATTACAGTCGATATCTGGCCTGGGGATTTGCAGACCTTAGTCTTCGTATTGGTCCATATGAATCTGACAAGGTGAGAGGAGATACACCTTAGAACTAGATGCTTTGAGCAAGTATGCTTTGTGTGTTAACCACTACTTGTTATATGGTTATACCATTTTCTTAACTCTTAAGATTGTTCAAAGTGACAGTATCACTGGATGAATGCTATACTAGAAATATATATGGTATACTGAAATTAATCTGTTTTTTTTAAATTGGTCAATGCTAACTAGTCAGAAGATCATGGATATCAGAACAGACGATTAAAACATTTTCTTTTGTTTTATTTTGGGTAATATTTTACATAAAGATTATGGTTAGAATAATTCACTGGTACTCAAACTTTACAATTCTGTGCCATTCCCCCCCCCCCCCTCCCCTTCCAAATAATAATTATTAATAATGATTATAATACTCTAAGCTTTTTGTTCCCCATGTTCTGCCCTTCTCCAGGTACAAGCTGCAGTTTGAAACCCCTTAGGTAAGACAGGTAAATGGAACAGAATTTAAATTAATTATGTTTTAATAATCTGTTACATATTTATCTTATTAATTAATTACAAGCCTCAGTATTTTCTTTTTTAAAGAAAAAGATTCTTCTCTCTTGCGCAGGCCATTGCCATCTTTGAAGGATTAGATAATGGTGAGATTCTGTGTGCTTCATGTCCAAATGACAAGTTGTTTGTCACAGGAGGAACCAGTTGCGTAAGTCATAGTACTGTTTTGATCTTATTTCAGGCTTTGTTACAGCACAAAGTATCTTTGTATTTTCTGCACCTGCTTAAGTCATAGTACTGTTTTGTTTTGTTTTCAGGCTTTGTTACAGTACAAAGTATCTTTGTATTTTCTGCACCTGCTTAAGTGTTTTAGTCTTTTTTCAGGCTTTGTTACAGCAGAAAGTATAGACCAGTTAGACCAGTTCATTGTGTATACCCAATGATTCTGTGCATATTCCCTATAACTCTGTTTATTTCTCTGAATTATTTTTTCAGCATCAGCATTTGCACATTTTCATACATTTTATCCATAGGGTTAAATGCCCAGTATAACTTGATGTGAACAAGCACAAAAAATATGTTTTATACAAGGGGTTCAATGCCCACTATAACTTTCTTACATCAGCAAACACAAAGAAATATATTTTATGCCTGGTGATGCACAATCTAACTTGTGGATGACATGAACAAACACAAATAAATACATTTTATGCATGGTGTTAAATGCACAATATAACTCAGCGTTGACATGAACAAGCAAAATTAATACATTTTATTCATGGTGTTAAATGCATGCTATAAATCAATGCTTACATGAACAAACACAAAATAAAACATCAAGTGTTAAGTATACAGAACTTTAACATAATTTTTTTTTATTGTTTTTAAAAAATATTTGTTGTCTTGTCTACTTATGAGCAGGTGGTTAGAGTTTGGGAATATTCATCCAAAGAGCGCCGGGCCACTCTTAAACAGCCCCTATATGGTCACACAGAGCCAGTCACGTGTTTGATTGCATCTCCTGCCTACAATGTGATTGTCACAGGCTCTCGAGATCGTACATGCATTATTTGGGATATGAGTCGTCTGATCTATGTGCATCAGCTTCGTGGTCATGTTGCCCCTGTGGCATCTGTTTGTGTCAATGAGTTAACGGTCAGTTTGAGTTATCCATCATGATACAGTGTTGATGTTTTGTAGAATTAAAAAAAAGAATTAATTTCATTGGTGGCTCCTTTATATTTGTCTTTGGCAGTATTGACTCTCTCTCTCTCTCTCATCATATTTTTATTTAATGGTAAAATTAATACTAATCACTTTTTTAAACTATAGAAATATCACTCTTGTCTCTTTGCCAATATATATTTTTATAATGCTGTCTTGTGTTTTTATTTTTATTTTATTGTTAAGAGGAATCTTTTTTTATTTTGTTTAGTCTTTCTTGCTTGGGTTTTCTTTTTTTTTTTTTTGATGATAGCAGCTTCCGGCTATCAATCAATTTCATTACCTGATACGAGGAGTGCCACTGGTGAGAGGGTTGAAGATGATGAGTGGAATGTTGATGAAAGAAAAGTTGTAGAATGGGGATGATGAATGATTGATTCAATGATTGTTCTTGCTTGTGTTTTGGATAAACTGAATGACTTTTAAAGTTTTGTTAAGACTGAATGAACATGTCCAAATTCTAACATTTTTTTTTTGCAGGGTGACATCGCCACCTGTGCCGGGACATACCTTCATCTATGGAACATAAATGGTGAGGCCATTGCTAGCATCAACACTTTAACAGCCCGTAATCAGCAGATCCTGTGTGTGGCCATGTCACAGGTACTCATACATGACTCTTGTGCCAACTTTTAAGTTATTTTGTAATTGTATTGACAAACAGGCTTTATACTCAGTTATTTCTTTAAAATGTCCAGGTATCTTATTGAATTTTTGTTTCGGCCACATTATCCACACCAAGAAGGAAAAACTTTATTTATCAACCTAGAGTCTTCAAATTTGGAATGTAAGTTGCCTTTGATATAAGAAAGCAATATCAGTTGTTAGTTTTAAAATATCTTGTTTAGTTTTTTTGTTATTAATTTTTTAATAAACAAAAGTATGTACTAATTCAAACTTCATTAAAAATTCATAAAATATTTGTAAGTAAAAATGTTAAAATAAGTTTTTTTTCTTATCTAGAATATAAACTAGAGAAAGTTACCTATAGTTGATAATAAATTTTAAATTAAAAGAAAAGTTATTAAATTTTTGCTAACATAACTGTCCAAAAATAATTAATTATTGAAATTTTAAATTTAAAAAATGTGTAAAATAAAAACTATTATATATAGGCTTTCATACATACATAACTCTCTAGCTGTATACTGTATGCTATATGCCAAATTTCAGGTACATAGAATAATTAAAACTATTCAAAAGGGACTTGGCATTTTGACCATCAGAGTAAAAATGTAGTTTTGAGAAAAATGCACTTAAAGTACAATCAAAATTGTAGAACTGATAAACTATGTTCAAAGTTGCTTATTTTTTGTATAAATATACCCTTTCCATACCTCATATGACTTCTGTTAGTCATTTAGCTCTCTCTTAGAAACATAGATTCTGCCTTCTACATCATCACTCATCTTTTGCCATCTATAAAACCTGGCTAATACCAAAAAAGGAAAAGTTTTTTTTTTTTTTAAATCAAATCTATGTGTTAAAAATTTGGTATATAAGTTGTCTTTGTTATGGGAAAGCAATATCAGTTGTTAGTTTTAGAATATATGGTCTCAATTTTATTTGAAAAATTATTTAAATGTATAAAATACCTAAATTTTCCAAAATTAAGGCATGTTTATTAGACTAGAGAAAAGTTGAATGAAAATTTTACAATACAAATTAAAATGTTAATAAACAAAGATTATTCTTCAACAAGCATGATTAATTAATGTTATAGTACCTGACAAATATTTGATGGGATAAGTTCAAGAAAGAAAATGTTTAATTTTAAAATAATTTTTTTTCTTTAAGCATTCTCCATTGATGTCAGGAATACTGATTTTGTTTTGAATTTATGGTAGAGGTTGTATTCTTTCAATGCTGCACTCACTTGCTGGGAAGAAATGACACTACACTTAGTTAAAAAAAATATGGTCATTTATGTAGAATATGATAGTTTTCTTTGATGAAAGCTATTGCAAATAGATAATTTTATAAATAAATGATCTTTAACAGCAAATACCTGGCAACATTTTTTTATTCACAGTTTATGGAGTGGGATGCACAGAATGTCATTCTGACAGGAAGCAGTGATGGTGTTGTCAGGGTATGTCTACTAACATCCTCATAGTATATGTGCCTGTGAGCTATTTATGTGTGCATATTTAGGTGTAGAGTGAAACCATGGTTACCCAAAGCTTGATCATTCATCTATTGTATTAACTGACCTGAATTTCAACCAGGTTGGTTGTAGTTGCTTACTTTGTTTCCACTGTCAAGGATAAGCAAGGTCTAAGGGGGATTAACTACCACTTATTTTGCACTGTAACTCTAGTTGAGTACTTATAATATTTATTTTTATATTTCAGCTTTGTTAAATATATCTTTCCCATCTACATACTTTTCTTATCTATGACCAGGTTCCCTTCTCCCTCACTTATCCAACTTATTGACCAATCCAAACTATGGTTCCCCTTACATTTGGCAGATAAAAGGGCTTTCACTTGGGCAAGTGTGCATGCATGTTGTCCTGATATTTTCATAAATGTTTTCATGTGCATCACATATAAATCCTTACATTCTTTTGTTTCCATCCTGATATTTTCTTCTATGTATCTTGACATTGTCTTAAGTGTTTTCAAACATTCTCCTGTATGTATCCTGACAGTCTCTTTCATATGTCTTAACATTTACCCTGATATTTTTTTTAATCTGTCTGACATTTTCTTGCATATCCTGGCATTATATATTCAGTCATTCTTCTATTTATCCTAATTCTCTTATTTATTTTGGCATTCATATAAATTCAGTCATTCTTCTCTTTATCCTGAATTCTCTTATTTATCCTGGCATTCATATATATATTCAGTCATTCTTCTGTCTATCCTGAATTCTCTTATTTATCCTGACATTCACTTACATATTTTGTGTTTTTTGCTGTGTATTCTAAATTCTCTTATTTATTTTGTTATTTACTTATATAATGAGTCTTTCTTCTGTTTATCCTGAATTCTCTTATTTATCCAGGTATTTTCCACTGCTAATTTGACATTCTGTTTATATGTTTCATATATTTTATATTTATCCTGACATTCTCTTGATTTATCGTGAAATCTTATATTTGTCCTGACATTCACAAATATCCTGATATTTTCTTGTATGTTATCAGACAATTTTTGTGTATCAATCCTGGTAATATCTTGTATTATCAGTGTTTTATGTCTATTCTGACATTCTCTAGCTTGAAATTTTCTTCTGTTGTCAGACATTATCATATATTAAACCTGACATTTTCTTATATCTCCTTGACATCTTGTTTCTATTGTGACATTGTCTTCTGTTTGTCATGATAATCTTGTATCTATCCTGACATCTTCTAGTGTATTTTTTTGGTGTGTCTGTTTTCCAATTCCTTGCATCTGTCATTATTTTATTTTATGTTGATATATTATTGACTCCTTTCAGACAATTTATTTTGTATGTGTTGTGCCATTTTTATATCTATCATGACATTATCTTGTATCTATCCTCATAGTGTCTTCACAATCATTGTGTGTGAATTTAAACAAAAATGTACTTATTAAAAATGTACACATTCTCTACAATTTATTTTGAAAATAGTTTTTGTTGTGTGAGTAAATAATTGAATGTAAGATAAAAATCATATTAGAAGCCTGATAATGATAGATAATGAAATGTAACATTTTAAACAAATTAAAACAGTGAAATGACATTATTTATACATCAATAAGTAATTACAAGATTTGTATGCTCAGTGCATTTTATAGCTCTTGTTTTCTTCTTTACACACCTTTAATGTAGTTAAGTGTTCCATCTTCTAATGTGTTCGAATGTAGTTAAGTGTTCCATCTTCTAATATGTTCTAATGTAGTTAAGTGTTCCATCTTCTAATGTGTTCTAATGTAGTAAGTGTTCCATCTTCTAATGTGTTCTAATGTAGTTAAGTGTTCCATCTTCTAATGTGTTCTAATGTAGTTAAGTGTTCCATCTTCTAATGTGTTCTAATGTAGTTAAGTGTTCCATCTTCTAATGTGTTCTAATGTAGTAAGTGTTCCATCTTCTAATGTGTTCTAATGTAGTTAAGTGTTCCATCTTCTAATGTGTTCTAATGTAGTTAAGTGTTCCATCTTCTAATGTGTTCTAATGTAGTAAGTGTTCCATCTTCTAATGTGTTCTAATGTAGTTAAGTGTTCCATTTTCTAATGTATTCAAATGTAGTTAAGTGTTCCTTCCTCTAATGTGTTCTAATGTAGTTAAATGTTCCATCTTCTAATGTATTCAAATGTAGTTAATCCTTCCTCTAATGTGTTCTAATGTAGTTAAGTGTTCCATCTTCTAATGTGTTCTAATGTAGTTAGTATCCATCTTGCTTAATGGCAGTGAATTTTATTGGTCTAGAACCCTGTATGTGCAGAACATGCCAGTTACTTTCTTAAAAATCATGCATGACACTGCACTGCACAGATTAAATAATTATTAAACCATTAAAAAGTGTACAATAATTTTAATATAATACTTGTTATTTAAATCACTGATTTGATTTCTCACATTTCACTAGATGTGGAGTGTGGAGTATGTTCAAGTGCTGGAGGAGAAGGATCTTCATGTTGCTTTAGAGGCAAAGTGTGCAGACAAGGCAGAGACTGATACAGCACAAGGCATCAACAGCTTAAGTAGCAGTACACAGGCCTTACGCAAAATGTCGCGCCATGAGTCTTGTGACAGTTATGCAGGTGAAGAGCGGTCAGCCATAGATTTGCTTAAAGATTTCAAGGACCCAGACTACTTGGCGGCCAGAGAATGTGAGTTGGGATCATCAGGGGAGCAGGACAGCCCCCTAGCTCAGCGCCTCAAGTCTCGAGAGTCCGCTCTGGAATCATCCAGATGGGAATGTAGGGGCAACACTGAATTTCAGAGTGGGGGTGGGGGGATTAGCACTACAAGCAGCATGAGTGATCTCTGTGGCGGTGAAGATGGTGCTGGTGACTGGGAAAGCAGCAGCATTAAATCTGGCACAGCTTCAGTGGATGCAGGTCTGGATGCTTTAGCTGTGCTTGGGGAGGGAAGTGAGGCTGACTTGGATAACCAGGATAAGCAACTTTATAGCAAATCAGATCCATGTCTGTCAAGTCGGCCCATTCCACAGAGTACCCTCGACCTGTCTAGTACCTCACAAGATATTCTTTATCCAAGGCAGACATCTGACACATCAACACCAAGCAAGGATGTTGGGTCTCCCAGTATAAGCAGTATT
The DNA here is from genome assembly GCA_028829895.1 of Sinotaia quadrata. Lineage (NCBI taxonomy): Eukaryota > Metazoa > Mollusca > Gastropoda > Architaenioglossa > Viviparidae > Sinotaia > Sinotaia quadrata. Next base: position 29,381,559 of record CM054182.1, read on the forward strand.
GGAACATCAAACACCACTTTAGTAGCAGGACAGAAATCTATTGAAGATGTAATTTCCAAGTATCGTCCAGCCGGCAAGAACACTTTAAGAGAAGGTCACTTGTTGCTTTTTTAACTTTCTGCTGTTGGAACTTTATTTTTTTCAAAATTAGAAATAAAAAAGAGATTACAAACATATAAACCACAGAGTAAATATTTCTTGACTTCTTGTACTTGTAGTCTGTTAACAATTTTCCATCATAAGTAATCTTGAATGTATAAGATTATAGTAGTAGGATATACAGGAAGTATTACTGCAGAATGTCATTGCATTATTACTCATGACATCATTTTTGAAAAGAAACATACTTTTGCTGCAGGATTTAGGTGGCAAAGGCAGTTGGTGTTTCGCAGTAAGCTGACAATGCATACAGCTTTTGAACGCAAAGACAACAAAGAACCGGCTGCAGTCACAGCTATAGCAATATCTAAGTGAGTTGTCATTAAATTATTAGCATGTTGGTTTATGTGACACCTCTGGGCACCCTTTAAATTATTATTATTTATTCATTAATAACACATAATTAATTACAAGTGATTGAGAATCTTAGTTTATAGTTATTAATAATTTTTACAAAAGACCAACGTCTCCCACTTGGCGGAATATAAGGGTATCGTAAAACTCTACTCTTTACACAATAATAAGACAGATGTTTTACTGTTGCATAATTTCTGCAGGTGGAAACTTCTTTTTAAAGGAGTAATAAAAATACGTTTTTATTTATATTTAACAAGCCCCCATCCACCTTCTAGCACTCCAACATAAGGTTTTAACATTATGTGCAAGAAGGTTATTAAATTTAACAATATATTTATTAAATCAACAATCAAATATACTACATATGAATATAATAAAATTTCAGGCATATTTCATCTCTAAACTCCTTTCTCTCTTACACATATTCTCAGCTTACAAATCATGCAACAATATTTATTAGCCTGATACACATGCAGCATAAGAAATAATAGCATCAATCAAAATTCATAAGTACAACTTAATCAAATTAGTGAACATAGAAATAATGGTTAAGTTACATAAAGCATTCTCCAATTCAAATCCTAAATCAATAGCAAACATGGACGAAATATTTCTAAGTCCAGTCTTTCTTTATCAGTGAGTTAACTTACCATAAGATTATGATCGCCTTTATGACCAGACTTCAATTATGCCAAAATCAAAGTGATTAGAATATAGAACTTTCTTCAACAAAGTAACTTTCGGTCTTTCCCCATTGGATGAAATTGTTATGAACAATTGTGAGACTATTAGTCAGTAAAACTACTCATCTGCTTGGAACTGGTTTGGATTACATCAGCAATATTCCTTACCTGAGTTATTATTTTAACTTTGGTACATACAAAAATATGATCATGGGCAGTACCTGAAGGTCATGTCACGTTGCTATTTAACACATCATATAACAATTAAGTGTAGAAAAAAGGATAGGCACATTTACTCTGCCACAGTTTATATTTGATAGGGATAAGACGGCCACAGCCTTTAGTGAGTTGTCATTAAATTAGTAGCATGTTTGTTCTACATTTGGTAAGAACAAGAAGGTCTACCATCTTGATTTCCTCTAGGGGGATCGGTTTTGGTGCTAGAGTGCTACTACAAAACCAGGTACTCATCATGCAGTTGAAGTAAACAGAAGTACAGGACCCAAACAATATTTGTCAAGGAAAATTTTTTACTGTCAGTTAAAGTGAAAAAATGTTTTGTCCAGGAAAATTGTTTACTGTCAGTTAAAGTGAAAAAATGTTTTGTCAAGGAAAATTGTTTACTGTCAGTTAAAGTGAAAAAATGTTTTGGTCGTGTCTTTAATGAAACTATTAAAATTTCTGACTTTGAATTTGATAGCTTGACCTAACTATTGATTATTTAGATCATAAAGTGCTAAATTATTTAATATATATGTTGATTTTTTTAAAAATTTATCAAGCCTGATTGTTGTTGCTAGGGACCACAAAACTGTGTATGTTGGGGATGCCCGCGGTCGGGTGTTTAACTGGACAGTAGCTGATCAGCCAGGACGCGTGGTGGCAGACCACTGGATGAAGGATGAGGGAGTTGAGACCTGCCCTGTTTGTGGAGTACGTTTCTCCTTTGCTGAGCGCCGACATCATTGCCGCAACTGTGGCAAAGTTTTCTGCTCTAAGTTAGTGCTTTCTTTTCATTAGTTTGCTTTGTTTTTGTTGCATTTATTCATTTTAGTAAACTTGATGTGTGTGTGTGTGTGTGTGTGTGTGTGTGTGTGTGTGTGTGCGCGTGCGTGCGTGCGTGCGTGCGTGCGTGTGTGTGTGCGTGTGTGTGTGCATGCATGCGTGTGTGTGTGCACATCTATAAGAATGAGAAAAAAGTGTGTGCACACACACATACTTTTTTTCTCATTCTTATAGATGACTGATCCTAAGCAGAAATGCCTGCTAATTGCTTGTCCATCCTCATGCTTCATGCTGTATGCAAGAAAACTTAGAAAAGAATAAAACAACTCTAGTGATGGAGTTATGGAAATAAATAAAACACCTTTTTACAGTTCACAATGTTTGAATAACCAGTTGCAAAATCACCTTCTTTAAAATGGCTGTTCACTGGCAAAGCTTGTTTGTGTTGATTAGCTGAATATTCTTAAATCAGAGCCAAAGAATTTTTTCTATTCTTTTTCTTAAAAATTCTTGTTGCTACTAAGAAAATATTAGGCACAGAGGTGATCTAGTACTTGGAATTTGTGAACTACTGTATGTATATAGATGTGTACATGAATCATGTAATCAGTTTACTTGAAAGCATTATTTATTAATTGTTTGTGAACTTTGACATGTTACTTTTATTGATGTGCTTTCCACCCTGCATTTTATGACCATGACAATCACTAAGATGAAACACTACAGCTTCCAAGGATCAGCAGAGAAGTCAGGATTAATTTGTTAAGAATTTAAACAATATTTTTCAAATGTACATTAAGAGGTCATCCATTTATTTTTATGTTATTATGACTTCAGGTTTGCAGTAAATCATATAACTTAAAATATTTAAAAACAAAATATATAAAGTGTAAAGTAGATGGATTTATAAATGTTTCTTTGCTAAATCAGGGATTATACAACAAATATTACTTCTACGTCATAACCAACATATAAAAAACAAAATGCTAATAGATAACAAAACTTTACACTTTTGGACAGGTGCAGCCGTTACGAGACAGAGATCAGACGTTTACGGATTTTGAAGCCTGTGAGAGTGTGTTTGCAGTGTTACAACATTGTGCGAGCACATCAGGACAGCCTGGCCATTAACCGCAGTTGAAACTTCCATCCCTTTCCTAGGGGTATTTAGTTCATGAAATGAAACCCATCTTCTTGTACTATATCCCAGGATGCAAACAGCTGATATTATACTTTTCATACATTTCAAACCTAAGTGGTAAGAAATCCATGAAATAAAAACAAAACATTGATATGTTTAATAACATTAATATTATTTGAAGAATTAATTTTTTCTGAAAAATAAAACAACTCCCCTCCCCCCCCCATCAACGTTCCCTCTAATATTTTTTCGGTGTGTGTGGAATTTTTTCCTGTGTGTGCAGAACTGGCACTTGTTTGAGCTTGCTACTAAAACTTGTGCGCAGAATTTTTAAACTGCTGTGTAGCATTTTCAAATGAGCTGCACAGCTGCACACCTTAGAGGGAACATTGCCACCACTACCACCATCACATACAATCTGGATTTTATTGTATATTGAAATGGGAGATTTCTATGGAATCACAAGCATGATAATAAAATTAATATCACACTAAGCAGCACATAGACATAAGGATTGCAGGTGTAACAAGAATATGGATGTTTCATAAAACTTGCAAGCAGAGTTTTGCTGTATAGCTTGAACATTGTAAATGCTCTTTTTTTTTCTTCTATTCTTGAAACAATTTCTGTCTTTGTTGGATGAACTCCGGTTTGAGTGCATTTCTTTTTGTAATTACCTTTCCCTATAAGAGACAGACATTTGGCATTTACTTAGTCATTCATGCGTGTTAATGTTTATTAAGGAGGGATACATTTCTTTTAGTGAAGAAAAGATAAGGGGAAAGAGATTAATAAATTTCTTTTTTTAAAAAAAAAAATAGCTTAATGCAAAATTATTAGTTGTTTTTAATATAGGATTTTTTTAAACTTATGTATTTAACCTGTCACAGGTATGCTTTTAATTTTAATTATTGCTTGAATGAATTCTTCTTGTTTTATAATGAGCTATGGATAGATCACGGAGATCAGTGACGCAAAAGAATCTCACTACATACCTACCATGGTTATTCACTGGCTACCCATGTTGTGCACAGCGCACATCCGATAGTATGCTGCTATCTTTGCTACTCCATGATTAGATGCACTTTTTACAATTAATTATTGTACAATGATATCATGGTTTTGTTAATATCCTTGGGATATTCTGGATAATCAGTACTTCAAATGCACTGTTTTGGTTTTGACTGCACTGTGTTGTCATTGGTGTTACAAGTTTTAGTCCTTAACAATGCCTAGTTTGTCATTGTTGTGGCATTTCTGTTTATAAAAATGTGGCATTGTTTCATTTGCAACATTTCTGTTTATAGAAATGTAATATTGTTTCAGTTGCAACATTTGTTTATACAAATGTAACATTACTTCATGTTGTCGCCATAGTCATTGGAGATCCATTAGATGATGTACAGACCAAATGGTTGTGGAAGCTTTTCATCGCTTCATTTTAATGTAAACTGTTCTGTTGAAAGCTGTTGTTGTCGTGTGCATAATATTGATAAATGTTTCATTTATCTTTTTTTAAGATTTGCCGTTTTCATTGGGAATGTGGCAGACAAACAAGCAGTGGGTGTATGTGCTTAAGCTTTTCCTTTCAACCCACGCATTCCTTATCCCTACAAATTGCATTCCACTTTTTCATGATTTGCACTCACCTGTATGTAATTATATTTATGTCTGAACCTGTGTATAATTTTATATGCATATATCAGTTATTTGTCCTTTCTTTTTGTTCATGCTCAATGCTAAATGGAATGAGACTTAGTACAGTTCCTTGAGTGATGCAGTTGCTGGTAAAGTACTGAATAACAAGTTGTCTTTTTCTGTACATACAGTATTATTTTTTCTCTTGTCTTAAGTGAAAAGAATGTATAAGGTTTAAGTCAAGCTTTATGTTTATTATGTATGATAATGTATATATTTATCATGATGTAGCTCTGCTTACAATTAAAGTTCAACTGTAGTGGATATTGTCAAATATTCTCAGAATAAAAGGAGGCTTGGTTTAATTAAAAGTTGTAGAAATGAATACAATTTAAACAAAAGAATTGGTAATGGTGGTTTCCATTTAGCAGATGATAATCAGCAAAGTCTGTCACACTGTCACATGATATATAAATGTAATATGATAATACAGTCAATGATCTAACTTAATATTGTTAACCTAGTGAAAAGAGGCTGAGTTTTTAATTATTCAGAATATTTGTGAAGAATATAATGTGTGTATATATTCCCTTTTTAACTCTTGTGTGAACATTATTTTTCTCTTTTTTACTGAAACAAGTCCCAGAATGTAAGTGTGAACATACTCTATATTCTTGCAATGTATTCAGCCTGTTTTTTATTTTGTGAATAGTTGTCCTCATATACTAATTTTTACTTTATTTTTTCATTTAGTAAAATAATTAATTTCTTGTCATCATTTACTAATCATTCTCTTTGTAAATTTGATGTTGTACTTTGACTTATTTAAGAAAATTAAATATGATCATGTTTAAATTTAGAGATTGATAGATTCATGGTGAAGATTGCAGTATTCAGATTTTTGCCAAATGCAGGATGAGTTCATTATGGTAGTTATGTTAAAGATTTGAATCAATATGTTGATGTTTCTTTGGTACTGGCCATCATTAATGTTTTACACAATGCCATCATTAATGTTTTACACAATGCCATCATTAGTGTTTTACACAATGCCATCATTAGTGTTTTACACAATGCCATCATTAGTGCATTTTACACTTTGACCATCAAATGTGTTTTATACTCGGGCCATCATTAGTACATTTACACACGAGTTATCACTAGTGTGTTTATTATTTAACTCCACTTTGGTTCATACTGTGTTATATATCTTAATCATTAACATGATTTTATATATGTTTCATTTTGACTGAACAAATGCATTGTCAGAGTTGTCAATTATTCACTACAATATTTACAAAGTACTCACTCAAAGACCTAGCCAAATGAATTTGTCATGTAACTAACAGTTACCATACACATTGTTTCTTATTGTATTGTATGTCTTTATAAATCCTGGAGATTTATGCTGCTATTGACAATTTAGCTTTATGATGGAATGTGCACTTGGGAAGGTTTCACTTGAAAGAGTTGTCTACTTTATGTTAAACTCTGTTGGATATGGACTTCATGAGACAGATTACTGTATTTTAAGAAATCAGCATTGAAACACTAAGAGTCTTTCTAAGCTGGCTTATCATATTCTGTTGTATATTTTCTTCTTGCTGTCATGTAACTGTTTACATGCCTGCATTTGTGCATTTTTGTATGCACACAGTGCAGAATGTAATTTATGTTAGTTTTAAAATGGTGTGATAAAATTGCATTTTGATGATTTTGTTTCTTAATTTAAAAATAATGAAGAAATAAACAAAGCCATACTTGTGACTTGCACTGCACCAGTCATAGATATGCACTGTGTTAAAATAATGATCTTTCTTGTGTCTGATAAATTGGCCTGTAGTAAACATGTCGGTCCATCCTTTACAAGGTCTCTAGTGTTCTAATTTGTAGTAACCATCATTTTCTTGTGCTCTTATGTAGTTGACAGTCATCACTTGGCTGGGTGACTTAAGAAATGTTTAATTACACCTTGTATAATCATAATAATCATGGCTTTAGAAGAGATGCCTTTAAAGAAATTTTCTTTTTAAAATAATTGCTTTTGATTGAGAGTTTTTTAATTTTTAAAAAAACATCTTCCTTAAGGGAGCCTTGTGTTTTTAGATTACCAGTGCCTCTTTTTGACTCATAGTGCAGATGAAATGTTGCAATTATAGATTTTGTCAGTGCCTGCTTTCTGTCAGACCTAGCTGAAGTATAATTATAGATCTCTATAGCTTGATTGTTTTCAGCCAGTTAATATGCTGCGGAAAAAATTGTGTCATTACATAGTTTTAGTCAGACACAAGCGATTGTGTCAGAACTTTCAATCACACATGCCTGCACAGCTGAAATGTTTGTAAACAGTATCAGAAAGTGTTTTGTCTTTGACTCTGCTAAAATGTAATTATAGAATGTACCATTCTTCTTCATTAATTGATTGTGTCAAACTGCTTACTGGTTGACACAACTGGTGGATAATTGTGTCAGTGTAATCTATAAAGATACTGTAAAGAGTTGAACACTGAATCTTGTTCATAGTTCTTCACTTTGATGCTGCTAGCTTGTGTATTTAAAATGCATCATCCATCATTCTGTTTGAAATGGATACACTGTATTAATAAACTTATCAGCACAATATAATCAAAGTTCTAAACATCTCTAATAGTTCCTCAGTTTGATACTGCTAGCCTTTTTTAAATTGTATCATCCTTTGTTCTCTTTGAAATGAATAAACTATGAACTTATCAGCACAATATAATCAATGTTCTAAACACCTCTGCTAATAGTTCCTAAGTTTGATGCAATGAGCTGTATTGACAAACTCCATTCTTATTATGAGAATCAGCTAAAGAGATGTATATATTTGAAGTTCCACTGAAATAGCTTGTTAATTTTCCTTATCTACTTCATGAACGTAAACTGATTCTATTTTTGTTGGGGGTTTTGTTTGTTCTCTGTACCAAGTTGTCATCATCCTTACATGAATATTATCTTAGAGGAAGAATACATCTCACATTTGTTTACATTTTGCATATCAGGTTTCTTTAATAGTCAAAATAGATTTAAAATATTGATCTGTTCTCTATCATTAGTGACTCTGTAATGTGGAATTTGTATTTTTAGTTTAGCAGATTTGTTGTTATGTTTTTTTTTTTAAATGTAGACATGAGAGAAGTTTGAGTGCGTATCTCCAAGGTCCATATTGTTTTTCCTGTTGCATTACTAATAATTCTTTTGATATTTTGTTTAGTTGAGAGCAATATTTCTGTGGTTAAATCCTTGTCTCTGAGTGCAATGCATTACTAATAATTCTTTTGGTATTTTGTTTAGTTGAGAGCAATATTTCTGTGGTTAAATCCTTGTCTCTGTGTGTAATGCATTACTAATAATTCATTTGATATTTTGTTTAGTTGAGAGCAATATTTCTGTGGTTATATCCTTGTCTCTTAGCATGTAATGCATTACCTTATCCACCACTATTACCAGTTTGAAAACGATACTTGTGCAAACTCTATAGATTGTAGACCTATTATCATAACAGTGCTTCAGAAAAGTACAACATAACTGTTAATTATACACAAGTAGTCACTCTTTCATTTGGTGTATTCCTCTTGTTTCTTTGGATTGTAAATCATTATCATAGGAGAATGCATTGTTATGGAATAGGTTAGGTATATGTTTAGTCTGTGTTATTAGAGCAAGATGAAATTTGAATGAATGAACATAAAGAATTTCACTTTGTATAGTATAGAGAGACCAGGCCTGTTTGACCATCTATTGAACTGTTTATTCAATACATATTATATATAGATTTTAATTATAGAAAGGACTCCAGCCCCCATGCTCTTAATATTTTTTACCATTTATGTGAAAGTATGAGAGAATCAACTATCACACGTATTCGCATGCATGCACACACTGACACACACACATATACAGAGAACAACAATTATTTCTTGTATGCTTATTATAATATATATGTAAGTTATAGGATTTTAGTCAGTTTGTCAGAAATGGTGTGTTTTAGATCACTTAGTTTGCAAACTAGATACCTTTTTATTAGTTTTCTCTGAAACATTCATTCCAGCAACTTCAAGGAACATGGAGGCAACATACTTTGTATAATCCCATTTCATTTAGATCAGTTTGGACTGATGTATTAGGGACTTGTTTTCTCAGCCTAAATTCCTCATTTGAGTGTGATATTTTTTGAAAGCTCTGCTTAGTTATGACAATGCACAAATTATAATTGACAAAAAGTCATTCCAGTTATTTCAGTTGAAGAACGGGCAACACAGTGAGAATTCTTACTTTTTAAGCTGTTTATTTATACTTTTAGATAATTTTAACAATTATGCATTTGCTTGTCTGATAAAAATGTTATTATCTCTCTCTCTTATTTTATCTTTAAGGTAAGATAATGCTTTTGCATATTAAAATATCTTTAAATAGTTAGTGCCTGTAATGTTTATATTATTAGATTTGAATTGAATATATATATATACATATGAATGTATTTACAGTCATTAATTTTATGTTTGGTATGTTTTTAGTAATCACTGAATGTTGTGTTTCGTTATTGTTTTGTTACCAAGGGACCATGCCACGGTCAAGACATTAATGTGCAATAAAAGTTTTGTACTTTGTTGAGAATTTGGCTCTTTCAAGGCCACCTAGATGAAACTGACTAGTCAATTTCCCTATAAGCATTCATTGTTTTAATCTTTTTCTTTACTTTATCACCTATAGCGCCACATATCGTTCACTTGTTTTGTGTCTTTTTGTCTTATTTATCCTCTTAGACTGTTAGTTATTTTGTTGTTTGTTCTTATTTTACTAAAAACTTTTTTTTTTCTTTTTGAACATAATATATCTGCTCAACAAACCTATGTACCATTTAGTTAGATTGGGTCTCATAGGGAATGTTTGTTAAACTCTGTGTTTGAGGTTCTATGAAATGAAAAATTTAATCAAGTCCTAGGTTTCTCTAATGGCCAAATCAAAATGTAATGGAAGGATAATCTCTTAAGGTGACGTGCAGTTGATAACAGTCATTATTAATCTGTTATGTCTACAAGCAGCACTGAATTGCATTTTTATTTACTTTTGTTTTTGTTTGCTTTTCGTAATTCATTAATGTATGCTGTTGTTTGTGATATATTTACAATGCAGTATTAGTTGCCACAATTCTAGATGGGAAAAAAAATGAAATAATGTCTCTTTGTCATTTCATAAAATCTAATCTATTCTTTTTAATTTACTGGTATATTTCTGTGTGACTTGTTTATAATTGTGACATTATTTTGAGGAGACTTAATTCGTTGGAACACATTTATTCTCAGACTGTAAGAAAAAAAACTGCAAATTTCAAAATTGTCAAGAGGGTAAATATTTTAGTAAAGGTTTGTTTTATATGATATCAAATAAAGTAGATATTTGAGTTAATTTTATACCCACTAGTAATAACTTCAAAATACTTGAGATCTTAATATATTGCAAATTTATTTTAAAATTGAACAGAATAAGAAACTTAAAGAAATCATATTTTAAAGTTAATAAATAAGTTTGAAAAAATTTCTAATAAGAAAATAAAGTTTGTCAGAATACTTGGCATGCCACTTATAAGAACTTAACAGATCAACTGGTGTATTTTTTTTTTTTTGAGTGGGGGGAGGAGCCAACACAGTGTGATAGCAGTGGTAATTATTGTAAATTTGTCATTGTAATATATAAGTGACTTTCTCTGTAAATTAAGACACAGTGTGAATAATTTTCTAGACAATCTAAATTCGTATACCTGTAAAAATTAGTACTGTCTTTGCAAAAATTATTTGCCTACTGAAGATTAGTGTAATTGTTCATAATTTATACACTGTGGATGTTTTATATACTATATATTTTAGTCCTGGTATTTAATCATTCATATGTATACTGAGTTACCAGAATCTTTGACAATATTTTTTAAAATGAAAAGTTATTAAGGGTAAAAAAAAATTAATACATAATAATGCATTATTTTAATGTTCAATTCATTCTCTATTGTGATTGGAGATTTTTCTAGTCAATTCCTGTCTTACTCTTTGTTGCTTTGTGTTTGGAGACTTTTCTTGCCAATTTCTTATTCATTTGTGTGTGTGTGTGTGTTTTTTTTTGGAGACCATTCTCATTCCTGACTTATTCTTTGTTGTTTTTCATTTGGAAACTTTTCTAGCCAGTTCCTGTCTTACTCTTTGTTGCTTTGTGTTTGGAGACCATTCTCATTCCTGACTTATTCTTTGTTGTTTTTCATTTGGAAACTTTTCTAGCCAGTTCCTGTCCTTTTCTTTACTATTTTTTTGGAACTGGAGCCAATTCTTGTCTTATTCTTTGTTTTTTCACTTGGATATTTCTTAGCCAGTTCCTTTATACTTTGTTGTTTTGCATTTGGAGACTATTCAAGCCAGTTCTTGTCTTCGTTATTTTACATTTGGAGACTTATCTAGCTGATTCCTGTCTTATTCTTTGCTGTCTTGCATTTGAAACTAAGTAAAATTCTTATCATTGACTTAAAGGTGAAATTTTAATGTGAAATAGCTTTATCAGCAATTAACTATTCACTTGAAAATGGGCATTAATATTTTAATAATTATCAGATTACGAACATTATCAAAAATGGCAGGTGCAATGTCCCATTTCAGCAATAATAAAATACCAATCTTTTCCACTATTGCAATATCACAAGGACCAGGAATTCTTGATTCAGTAAATTCTTAAAATTCATTAAAGGAAACATTTTAAACAAATGCTCAAATGAAACATAATTTGTTGACATTTGGAAACTAAAATTAGCTCCCAAATTAAATTCACTGTTGAGTTGGAAGTTGTTTACTTAATTAAATTTTTCTGTTGAAATTTCTTTTCTCTGTTTGTAAGACAACAAAAATATGCTCCAAAACAATTGTTAATTGGCGGAGGTGCCAATGATTGTGTTTTGTTTGTCAGAGTGAATAAAATGCTTATTCTTGCATATTTTTTTGAAAGTTCTCTGACAAATGTAAAGTTCACAATAACTTATTTTATCTTTTGTAAATCCTTTCCCAATTTATATGATTGTGTATGATATATGTTGAAAATGGTTCTTTTTTTCCTTTGTTTTTTTGTAAAGATTTAGAGTATTAACTGATAAGACATTGTTCAAAGCTTCCTTGTTTGCATTCAGCTGCTTTCGGTTTTGAAATACACATAAAGTTTTCTTAATAATCTCTAAAGTATAAAGTACTAATAATAAAAAGACACTTTTCCTTCCTGTTAAACTTGTGGTGAGTAGGAAAAATACACTTAAAACCTTTTCAATTAATCGTTACAATTAAATATGAATTTATTTGGATTTATTTATGTTCAACTACTATTCACATATGGGTTTAATAAAATGCAGCTTTTGATTGAAATATTAATTTATTTAGTTATACAGTATTTATATTTGGTTAAAGAGAACTCTGCTTTACATTGAATATGAACATTTTTAGTTTCATATAGTATTAATTTTTATATGGACATACCAGAATGTGTCTATATTAAATTTATTCAGATATGTTTAGTTACACATTATTTATGTATGGTATAATGGGTTGAGGCTTTAAATTAATATTCATTGAATATGAGATGTGAACACTTTTTGATAATGCTTTATAGATAGCTTTACCCAGGGTAGATATAACAGGGTGCCCTTTAGGGAAATCAGAAGCAAACATTACCTGGTTACTAATATCTAGGATGTGATATTTCTAGGCGATTAAATTTGTCAGAATTTGTGTTTGTTTATTGTATGTATATATACACACACACATTTTAAAGATTAGAATTTATGAAGACCAAACAATAGTCAGATGATGAAATAATAGAAAATTGAGAATAGTAATAAAAACATGGGTCCTATTGAAGAATTTGTCATTTCAGATAATGTACGGTCAGATAATTGAGAGTCATTCTATATCAATCAAAAAGCAAAGACACCATAATAACCATTTTCTTTCTGGTCCAGAGATGGCATGGTGACTGTCAAATTACATGTATTTATCAGTAATTATAAAACTTTACTTACATAGTGTCTGTACTATATAATTTTATTTTAAAACCAATAAGCTGCGGCTAAGGTTTTCTTGCGACTTTGCCTATCACTTTTTCAACATAATTTTGGAATTTTGCTGCACATATCTTTTCATAATTTAAAAATAAAATGTTGCATGATGTGTATATTGTGAATTTAGAGGCAGTATCCTTGCTTGGTCATATGAAATCAGAATTGTTAAGAGGTTTAATGCATTTTGAATGTAAAGCATTCAAATAACTGAACAAACACTTCTTGCAGTACTTAGAGCTAAGGTACAGCAGTCAGTTGTTGGAGTTTCTTTTCCTGGTAACTTAATTACTGAACAGCCACTGGATCACCCAGCACAACCTACTCTTGTGTTACCTTACTGTGTTTATCAAATGCTTTTCTTTGACCTTTCAAACCATTAGGGAGAGATAATTGAATAATGTAACTAAACGTGTGAAGGATGCTAGAGGAAGACTGGCTGGTTGTTGTGTACGACATTGATGTATGTAGCCTGTCGCATTCTCAATTGTAAGAGCAGGCAATCATTCCATTGTAATCTAGTGCATGTGAGTTTTTAATTGAAGCTTCAGTACATAGAGATGCTGGTGTTTGTCTTATCCTTGAATGCTTATGTGTGTGAGAAACAAGCGTGCAAATGAATAAATAGTCTGAAGACTTTTACTCCACACACATCAGATAGGTCGAAATGCAAACCGTTTTACACAAGCCAATTCATACCACTGCAAGATATAGTTGGAAATTATGTAAAGCCATAAGGCCTTATAAAGTATTCCTTTTTTTTCTTTCTGAAATGTATAACTAAAAGCAAACAAAAAATGATTCAGTTTTTTAAACCATCCAGAATAAGTCTAGATACAAGAAGATAGACAACAGTTCAGTCACAGTAAATCTTTAAGAATTCCTAATAATTAAATAAATAATTTGTTTAGTAGTTTACAGACATTTATGAGTTAAATGATGCAGCCATACACCATATATTCTTTTTTTTTTCTACAACATTATAGAAATTTGCCATTTGCATGGCCTGCAACACTTTTACAAGTTTGTAATACATTTACTCACAATCTACATTTATACACTATACAACAGTTATATAAAGTCTGCATTTACACACTGCCAACACTATGTATACATCCTGCAACACAGTTACAAGTCTATAATGCACATTTATACACAGCACAGCTTGCATAATATATACACAATATGCAAGTTACATATAGTCTGCATTTATATACAGTCTATATCATTTACATGGCCTTCAATATAGATCACCAGTTATGCCAAACAGCCTACAACATACAAACAATAACAAGCAGCCTGAATTAATTATACACAGCCTACGACACAGTTAATAGTCTGACACTTGCATTTACATGGCCTACAACAAACTTACAAGCCCTTAACACATTCATACAGTCTGTATGTTCAGTGTATACCATTGACAGTTTACAAAACTGTTACAAAGTAATTATACAAATCCACATCAGTCACAGTATGTTACACTGTTACAAAGTAATTACACACATCCACATCAGTCTATATTACACATAAACAGTAATTAACAAACACAAATCTGCATCGGTCATGAGCAGTAATTAACAGAGACAAATCCACATGAGTCACAGTCCATTACACATGAAGAGTAATTAACAAACACAAATCCACTTCAGTCCGACAGTCTATTACACATGAACAGTAATTTACAAACACAAATCCACTTCAGTCCGACAGTCAATAAAACATGAACAGTAATTACACAAAGCCTGCATCATTTACTGTTTTCCAAAGCTGACTTGCACATCTGGCTGCAAAATGTCCCAGGTCACCCTGGAGAGCATGGAGTAAAGATTTTATTTATTTTATTATTTTTTTTTTTTTTAGAAAAAGACTGTTTAAAAACTGTTTGCCATATTTTTTTATTGATAAAATAAAAAGCACAAATAATTTAAAATACCAATAATAGGGTTGGTAGTGGTGTTGCATTGTACCACAGTCTCTATCAAAATAGAAGTGGATATAATAATCTGTAATATGGCTTTGCATTTTAAAAATTTACTTTATTTGTGTATGTGAAAATTTTATGAAATAAAAACTACATACTGTTAAAAAGTCTTTACTACCTACTAAGTCCTTAGGTTGTTGCTGGCATGTCTTACATAATTTTTGGTTGTTCAACAATTTTAGCAAAAAGCTGCAACACAGCATAAAGGGTGATTTGTGAAATGTGCAAATACAAAATTGTCATTGATTGTTAAAAGAAACCTGCCATGATATGTATCAAAAAAAAAAAAAAAAAAGGAACTTTGCATGCTGCAAACAATAGTTAACAACAACAAAAATGTATATCGGCAATTATTTCCATAATTATACTTTCCTGAGTTCCAGTATTTTGGGCAAGGCTAAATCCACTTGTAAGAAAAGTTGATTATGTGATTGCAAAATAAAAATCCAATTTTTTTTATTAAGCAGTACTAAATTATCATTGTGGTTGATTCTAGCAGAGAGAAATGTTTACTATGCACTGATTCAAGTTGCAAACTTTATCTATTGTTTCGCTTTGGGTCAATCAGTTGTGAAAATTGTTTTTTTTTGTAGTTATCATTATTGGACTAAGAAAACATTTTTATACATTTTTTTGATTACAACATTTTTATATTAATTTCAACTCATATATCAAAGTATAAATAGTTTTTCTTCTGCAAATCAAAAGTATGTGTCTTTCAAACAGTTTGAAAGTATGCAACTCAATACTGCAACTCCTAGTCCTATATTCAAATAAATTGGAATAACTTTATAATAAAATTTTACTCTCCTCAACAATATTTAAAATAAAATATATATTTAATAAATAAAAAATACATATACAATAGTAAATTTATTATCCCCCAAATGGGAAAACAAATATAAGAATTTAAACAAAAGTAATGTTTTAATACTGACTTTTTAAAAAAAAATTCCACACAGAGAAAAAAATACATCATGACTAGAAGTTTTTGTTTAAGAACACAATAGCAAAATAAAAATTGAAACAGTAGCATAGAATGTAATTCACAGATGTTAAAACAGAATAAATGAAAGAAAAAGAAAAAAAGTGCATTTTCTTGGTGAAATATGTGCACAAATGTTTATATTTTTACAACAAAAAAATTAAAAAGTTAAGTGCACAAGATTTAATGGTTTTAAACAAAACAAAATCAAAGATTAATCTTTCAAATTGCAGAATCTTCTGCTAACAGAAATCTATATGCTTCCATAAATATTTTTTTTAAAAATGTTTCCTTTGGCACTATGAGAAAATAAAAAGTATAATTTCATGCATTGTAGTTAACAACAACAAAACAGCAAGAAACAAAGGCCCTTATACAGAGAAAAAGTGTCAAGCAACATTTCTTTTGAAAAATAATAAACAAATATAAAATAACCTAAGTTCCTTGCAACATTCTTGTAAAATTTAAGGAGTTTAAAATGTGAACTATTTATCTAATGTTTCAGTCAAGCTTTGTGTCCAAGGACTCAACTTGCTTAAGATTACTTCTTCATTCTGATACAGAATCACAAGGTACTATGGCAATGACATCATCAAAAGGCAACAGGCATTGGACAATCAAAACATATTTTGGATTGCTTTCTTCCAATGAAAGATCACTTGAATGCCATTTAGGCTCGTCATCACCCTTGCCAGTCTCAAAAACTTATGAAACTGTGTAAAGTGTCATCCAAATTATCATGGAAATCTTTTTCTGCTTCAATCATTTTAAATCAGTAAATCCATTCTTATTATATACTTGACATGTACATAGCAAATCATTTAGTTTAACAAATGACCTAGATTTTTCTTCATTGAGTGTTGAGGCATTATAAGTTTTCCAACAAATATACCATTAACAATCATACAAGCTATTTTAAAACTGCAGCATAATGCATAAAAAGCAGCCACAACTATATAAATAATATTTACATGTAATAGTTAATATCTTTATACAAAGTAAAATAATACTTACATATCCATTACATGTACACACATGTAATCATAATCATAAATTATCATATTATTTGTTGCAATGTGTATGTTTAAATTTTTTTTTTTTTTTTTTTTGGGGGGTGATGTGCCCAGAGAAGTGGAACAGATTGTTGGGCTACCCTCTTGGTATGTATTGCCACCCTGACAAAATCAGAGACTGATAAAGAAAGAAAGAGTAATGTGTGAGAAAGATTCCATTGCTCAAGCTAACGAGGCAGCAACATCATTTTCTCTAAAGCACAGTATTTGATACATTGCATTATTGTTGGAGACTAAATTTAACTTGCAAATTAAATTATACAACAGTTAAGATTTGTTGAAATTTTAGTATCCCTGAAAATGCATATAATAAGATAATACAGTCAGTCTTAAAAAATATTGTTTTAATTTTAAAATAATATCAGGTTCTACAAAGCTCACCTAGTGATATGTAATGCATAATTAACTGGTATCAATGCTGTTTTAGTACTATGCAGGAAATTACTCACTTTATATTTCGATAATATCTACAACAATTCTGTTGCTGAATGAAAACAATCTTGCTAGAGGAAGAGATGCAGATATTTAAAGCCATATCTAAAATTTTGCAATGTTTATAAAATTAGGCAAACTATTTATCAGGTATGCACAGACATACAGAAATAACTTTCATAGTTTCTTTAATGAAATTCTGGTGTAATATTGGTGAAAATATTTAGAAACCAGAATGGAGGACAATTTAACACTAGTAACTACTAGTATAAATAACTAAAAAACATTATTACAGACTTCGCTTATTAAATATTGTGCGAAGCTCTAAAAGTTGAATTTAAAAAAGCAAATTTATCCATTTATTTGGTATTTTATTTCTTATAAATTTTAGAAAGCCATATGTGGTTAAACGTTGACATTATATAAATTAATTGAGACCAAAAAACCAAAATGACACAAGTGTCAAACTGCACATAATATTCATGTAATTAAGAAAACACCAAAACTGAAAGTACACGCACTATGTGAAATCTATCATGGTACCTCAGTGTAATGGAGCATAAATTAAATTAAAATACATGTAATGACATTTCATAGCATATGGCTCGAATCCATGTATCATCAATATGGCTGTCTAAGCAGCTGACTTTGCGAAATTAGAAATTCTTGACCCTGAGAATTTTTTTTAAAAATTTTATAAACCAGTAAATAATATATATAGTTCAAAGAAAACAAAGTTGAACAAGGAAAAAAAAACCATAAAAATTAGATTTGGCACTGTTAAAATAATTAAATATGTAATACTAGCAATGCAATTTTGTCTGGCATTTCAATGTGTTCTTTAGTTACAATACAGCCTGTTCTTTAATCTCAGCTCTTTTCAGAACATTTCGATGCATGTCAATTTCATCCTTAAACGCCAGGAGACCCAACTGTGAATGTGAGGCTTCGTTTAGTGCTTTGGAGCGAATACAACTACGATACTGTTCTGTACTGAGCTTGGGGTCACAGAACTTCTCATGCCACAAATGAAAAATCCCAGGATCTGTAGCCCTAATGACTAGATACTCACTTCGGACATACTTCTGATACAAAAAGACATCTTCCCCTCCCCATCCCGTGATCTGCTCATCAAAGCCTTTGATTTTGAGGAAGTCTGACCTGTACTGACAAGTCATACCATATCCAAAGTCCCTCCAGAATCCCGTGTCCTTGGATATGACCAACTGATCGGACATAGGAGGAATAGGGATGTCCTGTAGGGAGTACACGATCTTAGGATTGTACAGACTGAACACGATGGGGTAGTAGACTCTTCGTTCACGTTCTACGTTCAGCCGACACCTCTCCAGGAAGTCGGCGCCAAAGACAATGTCAACGTCACACATAAAAAGCACTATATCGCCATTCTTCCAGTTCAAAGCACCGATCTGCAGACCCCTACCCCTGGCAAATTTCTCGTTCAAGGTAATGAGCTTCATGTGCTTATACTTATGGTTCTTTGCTGCTTGGGACATAATTTCCTTCACCTCCTTCAACCCATCACTCCCGAAATAGACCACTGTCAAGTACACTCGCTTGTCTTGTTTTATGCACGTGTTGACAAAGCGATCCATGAAGAGCCGGAATGTGTCTACTCGTCCAGAGAGTGGCAGAATAAGATTGATCCAATCATCTCTGGGGTAGGCAGTATTACTGCTAACCAGCATGGGTGGCCCGAAAGGCCTGAACACCACCATCTTGGCATAGGAGACTGGTCTTCCATGAGTGTTGTTGTCACCTTTGCTGTGGAAGAACAGCTCATAATGAGCACCGGATGTAGGCTCAGTCCGGTATATCCCTTCCACAAAGTCATTCCAAGAATACAAAGCCTGTCCCGCAGTGCGGTTATGATTCAGCATGTCGATGCCAAAGGCAATTATCTCAAAGAGATCTTTCTTTTTGAAGCCAATGGGTTTCTCAATGACTCGTTTGCCCAGTCCTGGCTCCACCAGGTAAATACGTGACATAGTGAACCTGTTAAAAGAAATTATTTCATATTCCGTTTTGTAGGGGAAACCTTTCTGTATTTCTGCTGACTGTAACCGTTCTAAAAAGTAAGCAGGCAAGTCCTGCACAGAGCTATTCAGGTGTTCTTCTTGTATCCACTGAGGTGTCAAATTTTGTAGGGAGGTGCTGGTAGGGGGAGAACCTAGA
The DNA here is from genome assembly GCA_028829895.1 of Sinotaia quadrata. Lineage (NCBI taxonomy): Eukaryota > Metazoa > Mollusca > Gastropoda > Architaenioglossa > Viviparidae > Sinotaia > Sinotaia quadrata. Next base: position 29,401,313 of record CM054182.1, read on the forward strand.
GGCCTGGGCTTGTCCACGTTGGTCGTACTACCATTCTTGCATATGCTGGCGTTTGCAAGAGTCGTGTGCATGGCTGAAAGTTGTGCCTCCAGTGATTTTATTTTTCTCTCCAGCTGTTGTCTCTCTTGCTGATGCTGCACTTCTCGTTGTTTTAGGACCTACAAATAATGAGTATACTAACATCAACTGTCACTTTTAGAGAACCACAACAACAGTAACTACTACTACAAAAACTACAACAAAGCAATAAACAAAATATTACTTGTAGTAAAAGAATTCTAAGAAATTCCACATGCAAACGTAAACAGTTATTCTGTCGCAATAAATATCATGTAAGAGCCACGCCTACTTATTTCAGAATGATAAGAAATGAATAAACTATTTTATTTTATTTTGGGGTGGGGTGGGGGTGAATGGATATATTGTCACCAACGCTCTCTCTAATATTTTTCCTTGTGTGCGGAACTGGCAGTTATTAGAGCTTGCTACCAAAACTTTTGCGCAGAATTCTGAAACTGCTGCGCGGCATTTTCCAAATGAGCTGTGCGTCCGCGCACCTTTATAGGTATAATGATTGTCACTACTATTGGTCACTGAAACATTAATACGTATAATGATTGTCACTGCTATTGGTCACTGAAACATTAATACGTATAATGATTGTCACTGCTATTGGTCACTGAAACATTAATACGTATAATGATTCTCACTGCTATTGGTCATTGAAACATTAATACGTACAATGATTGTCACTGCTATTGGTCACTGAAACATTAATACGTACAATGATTGTCACTGCTATTGGTCACTGAAACATTAATACGTACAATGATTGTCACTGCTATTGGTCACTGAAACATTAATACGTATAATGATTGTCACTGCTATTGGTCACTGAAACATTAATACGTATAATGATTGTCACTGCTATTGGTCACTGAAACATTAATACGTATAATGATTGTCACTGCTATTGGTCACTGAAACATTAATACGTACAATGATTGTCACTGCTATTGGTCACTAAAATATTAATATGTATGCTCAAAAACATAAATAATTACCCAAACTCAAACAGCACAAAAAAATGTATTATTATTTTCTCAATTGCTTGAACTATAAAAGTCTGCATCTTTCTCAACAGTATGTCTTGGATTCATTTTTCCGCTCCATTAAGTCTTCGGAGAATTTTTTTTCTTAATTTCTGTTACTTTCTTTTCAATCAATTTGCATGACTTTGAATGCTTCATGAGGACTTTGACGTCCAACTTCATGAAAACATAATTCTTACCAAAGTTACACCATTAGACTAAGAAATGTTTTTAAGAAATAAAAACAAATAGATTTTGGGAATATAAAATCAAAACCGTTAAGTATTATTTCTTGTGCAAAAGACTAGCTGGTTATGAGTGTATTTTTAGTGCAAGAGTGCTGATCGTGAGGGTATTTTTAATGCAAAAGACTAGTGATTATTATTAATGATCATGAACATACTTTAGTGCATGAGACTAGCTGATCTCGAGCATATTTCTAGTGCAGGAGACCAGCTGCTCTCGAGCGTATTTCTAGTGCAGGAGACCAGCTGCTCTCGACCGTATTTCTAGTGCAGGAGACCAGCTGCTCTCGACCGTATTTCTAGTGCAGGAGACCAGCTGCTCTCGACCGTATTTCTAGTGCAGGAGACCAGCTGCTATCGGTCGTATTTCTAGTGCAGGAGACTAGAAGATTTTGAGTGTATTTTTAATGCAGAGGTGTATTCTTTTGCACTTTTCATTAATCTTTAAAAGATCAATAACTCCAACTAAGTTATGATTCTTGAATTATTTTACTGAGTTATACCTAATTCCCGGTAAAGGACAAACGCTATTTGATGAGGGAAAAAAAGAGAGAGATTCTAACAAAATCATTATTCGTCATCCTACTGGAGAGAAAATACTTACCAATCGCAAGTGATCAGAGGTGGAACCTGCAGGAGCAGCCAGATAAACACGTGTCTGGCCACTTGTGGGATGTATATGGGCATCCATGTTGATGCCGCAGCGAGCCACAAACATCATTGTCAGCACAGATAGGCTGAACAACAGCAGCAACACCCGCGGCATCACACGCATCCTCTGCTTCAGCCTGCTGGCATCATCTCACAGCAACATTCCATATCTCACAGCAACATTCCGCATCTCACAGCAACATTCCACATCTGAGAGAAATTCTCTCTTGCCCTGACTCATCAGACAGCAATAGTTTTGTGTTTTTCATCAACTGACAACAATAGTCTCTCGCTTTTTCTCATTGGACAGCAGTAGTATTTTGTTCTGCTTCAGATGACACAAAAAGTCTCTTGCATTGCCTCATATGACATATATATTCAGCTTCCTCTTTTAAAATTAATATCTTGTGTTCTCTTTGTTCACAACTCAGGAATAGCAGCATTTGACAGTAAAGTATTTCTTTTGGCTTTCTCATAGGACTGCAGTAACTTTTCAGTCTGTAAAGCCTGTAACAAAATATGAATATCTAAGGGAAGTGTAAATAATAGTATAACTCCATGAAATACTTCGAAACATATGCCATAAACAGTGTTACTTCTTCCCCCATAAAAGAAATTAAATGAATGTGGCAGAGTAAATTTGCTCGTCCCTATTTTAAAATTTAATTATTATAGTAAATGTGACATGACCTTTGGTTACTGTGCATGATGATATTTTTGTAAGTACCAGAGTTAAAATAACAAATCAGGTAAAGAATATGCTAGAACTTGGTGATGTAATCCAAATCAGTCCAGACAGAGTGAATGAATAATATTTGCTATCCAATAGTTTAAGGTTTACAAATATCTAACTAGCCAATGGGTAGAGACTGAAACTTACCTGTTGAAGAAAGTTCTATATTCTAATCATTTTGATTTTGATGTAACTCAAGTCTGGTCATGAAGAGGTGGTCATTACCTTAATGGTGATTGATTGAGAGAGAACAGACTTAGAAATATTTTGTGCACTTCACTTTGATATATTATACTTGTTAATTTGATGTATTATGTGAATAGACTATTATTTCTACAATTGTGAATTATGATACTTCTATGTAATAGGTTAAAAACATGACATTGTTTCTAGCAGAAACACATATTCATAATTTATTGTGTTGTATCTATTATGCTATGTATGTATCGGGTTAATGAATACTGTTTTAGGAATTGTATGCTGAGACTGATTGTAAGAAAGAATAAAGCTTTCTTCTTCCCTAGTTTCTCTGTATGCTTGTGGTGGATTAGAGAATTCTCCATCCAAGCAGGCAGGAATTGTGTTGATTGACTGCACCCTGTTTGTGTGCATCGACAATTGTGTCCGACTCCACTGTGGAACTTTCTAGCAAAATGAGTGCTAGAAGTTCGTTTCTGTGTGTCTACTCGAGAAGCTAATATGGCAAACGTGTGTCTAGATTAGTCTTGAGTGATCTACTGTGTTGGAACATTCTACAACATGCTTAACAAAGCATGGAAGATTGACTATTCTATTGTGAACAATAAACTTGTGACATTGTTATGCACAAGACTGTTACAGCTTACATCATTGAACAAGTTTTGTACAAACTATTATCACTATAACTCCATTTCTTTTATGATAAGAATAGTCCTGTGATTTATTTTTGATACTAATCTGACTGCTGAATCATGTGTTAGAATATAAGAATGGATCTGTATTGGAATTACTTGAATGTTGTTTCATGAAATATTGATTGATGTCAAATAACTTTCTCATTGTATTTGTATATTTGATTTTTGATTTAATAATTTATTAACCTTATTGTACATATTATCAAACTATATGTTGGAGTAATAGTGGATGGTGGTGGTGGGTTGTTAAATATAAATAAAGACAGATTTTTATTACTCCTTTAGTAAGAAGTTTCCACCTAAAGAAACATTTTGCGGCAGTAAAATGTCTATCTTATTATTGTGTAATAAGTGGAGTTTTACGACATCCTCCTTATAATCGCTAAGTGAGAGATGTGTTAGTCTTTTGAGAGAATTATTAATAACTATAAATTAACATTCTCGATCACTTTGTAATTAGTAATGAGATGTTAATTAATAAATAATAATCATAATGAGTGAAGGGTGCCAGAGTTGTCACAGAATGTAACAGTATACTGTGATAGCTTACATTTGTACAAATATATCCAAATCTACATACTACAGCTGTAACTTTGACTATAAAAATTAATACATCATACACTTCCAAATGGATGTGACTTTGAAAAAATATTCTCTCTCATATCATTTAAGACTTTGCAAATCATAATAATTAAAAATTAAATTAAATTAAATACACATTTATAGAGCAACAACTGTATTTCTCTGAAAGACAGATAACGCATGAAACATACAAATTTAAAATATGCATATAAATTCACTGCAGAGACTTTTCCTCTGCTAAAACACATGAGTTTTCAGCTTTCGGGGTGTCTTGTGTGGTGATTCTTTTCAATGAATGAACAGTTAAGTATCACCCGTTTTTCTTTTCTTAACAGTTCTGTGTCAAAAGAGGGGAGGGTAATTACAATGTTAATAATGTTTTTGTCATGTGCTTCCACAACGCGTCAACGGGTCTCGAAAGCCAAACCTAGAGAAAGTTCCTTTAACATCTGCTCTGAGATTATAACTATGTAGCCTTGCATACAAGGTGGGGGGGGGGGGAAAGACTTTGGTCCGTAACATTAATTTGCAATGCACCTGCCAACTATAAAGCAAATGATCACGTGGATCTGCGACGTCGGTAAATTATCGACAAACTATGATCCTGTCACGTGGTTGTGACGTCGTAAAAGGTATACGCCTGTATGAACCTGCTCACACGGACAAGCAGCACAATCTTCTCACGCCTATAATCGACGTAGGTTCGAGATCCACGCATCGCGCAAAGGGATGGAGAGAAGGAAGTAGGAGAGATGGAATGGGGTTAGTGTGTGTGTGTGTGTGTGTGTGTGTGTGTGTGTGTGTGTGTGTGTGTGTGTGTGTGTGTGTGTGTGTGTGTGTGTGTCGGAGCTGCATTATAGTGGACATGCTCACACAGACCTTTGTGACATTTACCGGTCTCACAAACCACGCGATCTTTTTGTTTGCGGTTGGCGGAGTGTTTACAATCTAGTCAAGTAGAATTGTGTTCTTTATTGCATTTGGCGGAGTGTTTACAATCTAGTCAAGTAGAATTGTGTTCTTTATTGCATTTGCTAACAATCCATCGCAGTTAAAAATCTGAGCCAGACGTAACTACACCTGGAAAAAACCCACCAACTTAAACCGTTACTATTACACACACACATATCCATCCGCCGGACTGCGACGTCAACCAAAGTTGGAAGTGAATATGAAAACCCAAATGAAACAATTATTGCAACAGTTTTGTTTATATAAGTGTCATTCTTACTGAAGAAAGAGAAAACTAAACTAACACAAGGATTTAATTTGATGTTCTTGTATTTAAAGTTGAAATAACAACAAACAACCAACCCCAAATCCAGTCTTTGTGAACATCAGCCTCTTGTGGGGTTAATGTAAGACATCGCCGATCAAGCAACCACTGCATGGACACAATCAATGACGTCACTACCAGATTACACACAATGACACCAACACATTATCGACGATATTATTGCTGCTTTTATCGAATAACCATCCACTTTGTTATATATATATATTACTTTCCATTTCACACAATAACCATCTATTTTGACATACGTCACTTTCCATTTCACACAATAACCAGGATATAGGCAACGTACATTTTGGCTGGTGACTATTTTCTGCCTATAGCTATCTCATCATCTCTGGCTATCAGACTAGTGCAGACTGATGGGTGGTGACTATCTCATCATCTCTGGCTATCAGACTAGTGCAGACTGATGGGTGGTGACTATCTCATCATCTCTGGCTATCAGACTAGTGCAGACTGATGGGTGGTGACTATCTCATCATCTCTGGCTATCAGACTAGTGCAGACTGATGGGTGGTGACTATCTCATCATCTCTGGCTATCAGACTAGTGCAGACTGATGGGTGGTGACTATCTCATCATCTCTGGCTATCAGACTAGTGCAGACTGATGGGTGGTGACTATCTCATCATCTCTGGCTATCAGACTAGTGCAGACTGATGGGTGGTGACTATCTCATCATCTCTGGCTATCAGACTAGTGCAGACTGATGGGTGATGACTATCTCATCATCTCTGGCTATCAGAGAAATGTGATGAAGGGATCTAAGTCTCTATCGGTATTTCTGCTTAATGGCATTTTCCACAACCGACCATTTCACACCACGCACTGACAAGAGTGAAACAAATTCCGATACAGAACAAGGCCGGTTGGTTGATCTGTTTTCTCTCGCCTTTGTTTTGTTTAAAATGACATCTCTGAGTACCTGGTCCTGAAGATTCAATATTGCACACGTCTCTTTAGTAAGGGCAAGGTCGATCCACAGCAGCTTTGAGTCAGAGCCCTTTCAAAGTCCACCTACGTTGCTGTAGTATATACCACACTGTCCAGACCTCTTCTAGGGTCAGAAGGAACAAGACTCTGTGTGTGTGTGTGTGTGTGTGTGTGTGTGTGTGTGTGTGTGTGTGTGTTTATTCAATGTTATCCATCTTGAACTATGAGAATAGAGTGCAAGATTAACTAATAAAGTAATAAGCAAAAAGAAAAAGTCAGCATAACTTTAGCCAAAACAGTCTTCTACAGGCGGTACTTGTCCGCCTCTGACAATAGTTCCAATCTGCAAATTTTTTAAGGGACTGAATCATAAGAGTTAACCTGCCCTTGCGAGTTGGTAAGGACCGGTGGGGCGGCGTTGCGTCAACCGTTATAGCCTTGTTTTTAGTACCCTACTTAGGGTACGTTCTGTATTGTTCCCACGGCACAGCTATGGCGGGTGTGGGACACAGAGTTGTTGCATAATATTTAGGGTAACGCTATTTGCTGCGGTATCCTCCAGTGCTCGAGTGACACAAGGCAAGGCGCTGAGTTCAGAACTGATTTAGGGTGTAACAGTGTAAGCAACACAATCAGAGAAGACATGCCGAACATTCTCACCCATCCACTAAACTTACATTGCTAATTATTTCTTTCTCTCCCTCCCTACCCACCCATAGGCACACACACACACACACACACACACACACACACACACACACACACACACACACACACACACACACACAGACACACACACACAGACACACACAAACACGCACACACACAAACACGCACACGCACACACACAAACACACACACACACACAAACACGCACACACGTGCCTGTGTGTTAATTGTCTGTAATACACTTCACCAACCCAAACATATATTCTTTTAATTAAAAAACAATCCACTACATATATTCTTTTAATAATGAACAATCCACTAAATATATTCTTTTAATAATGAACAATCCACTACATATATTCATATGGCACATAATAACATATAATGTCGCTCCCAAAATGTTCATATGGGAGAAATGAGACCATTAACTAGGGGGGAAAAAATTACTGTATTACTATATCACAAATACAACATAGACAAGAAAACAGGAAGCCAACAGCATGGAAAAACAGATGAATGCGGGTGGATGAATGTGACTACAAATGAATACGGATGACTTTACGGGTGGATGAATGTGACTACAGATGTAGTCACAAGTCAACGTAAGTGGTCGCACAGCAGATAGACCGGACTGATTGACCACTCCCAGTCACATGCAATTACGCCTAGACAAGTGCTGGTTGTTTGTTTGAATAAATAGAATAGTATCAAGAGCAAATTGGCAGTTAATATGTAACAAAAAGGGTAGAATGAAACTCTGGGTGCGTAAGAAACATTAAAACATTTTTTTAATATTTACAGTTGACAAGATCAGAAATACAAGTCCATATATTATAAATAATAAATAACAAATGTTGATAAAAGTTCAATCTATGATTAAAAAAAAAAGACTATGGCGTAATGAAATATAACTCTATTATAACAAAGGCTATGGTATAATGAAAGGCAGACTATTGTAATAAATGCTATGGTCTAATGATAGTTCACTCTATTATAACAAAGGCTACGATATAAGGAAGTTCACTCTATTATAACAAAGGCTACGATATAAGGAAGTTCACTCTATTATAACAAATGCTATGGTGTAATGACAGATAACTCTAATAAATGCGTTGGAGTAAAGAAAAATAACTCTATTAAATAAGTTCGGACTGATAAGAGTTCATCCTGCGGTCTGCACTCTCAGAATGTAAAGAACTTGTGATTCATTGTCTCCTTTGGGTTCTAGAGCATATGCGGTCTTGAAGAAGTGCTGGCTGGGGATGGGTTGTTGACAGTTTGGTCAAAAAAGAGATAGTATAGTGGTCAATAATAATAATAATAGCACCGACCTAGAATGGTAGTCAGTAATAATAGTACAGACCAAGAATAGTAGTCAGTAATAATAATAGCACAGACCTAGAATAATAGTCAGTAATAATAATACAACAAAAACTAGAATAGTAGTCAGTAATAATAACAGCACAGACCTAGAATAGTAGTCAGTAATAATAACAGCACAGACCTAGAATAGTAGTCAGTAATAATAACAGCACAGACCTAGAATAGTAGTCAGTAATAATAACAGCACAAACCTAGAATAGTAGTCAGTAATAATAACAGCACAGACCTAGAATAATAGTCAGTAATAATAATACAACAAAAACTAGAATAGTAGTCAGTAATAATAACAGCACAGACCTAGAATAGTAGTCAGTAATAATAACAGCACAGACCTAGAATAGTAGTCAGTAATAATAACAGCACAGACCTAGAATAGTAGTCAGTAATAATAACAGCACAGACCTAGAATAGTAGTCAGTAATAATAATAGCACAGACCTAGAATGGTAGTCAGTAATAATAACAGCACAGACCTAGAATGGTAGTCATTAATAATAGCACAGACCTAGAAAGGTAGCATTCAGCCTTGAGCCTGACTGGGACCAAGCAGAAGAAAAAAAAAACTCCTTTACTAAAAGCTTCTATATGCACTTGCATATTAAATTTTTTATGTCAGAAAAACCTCCCAAAAAAAAGCTTCTGTATATATGCCTAGATAGGGACAGCATACAGTAATGAGACATAGATGGCTAGATAGGGACAGCATACAGTAATGAGACATAGATGGCTAGATAGGGACAGCATACAGTAATGAGACATAGATGGCTAGATAGGGACAGCATACTGTAATGAGACATAGATGGCTAGATTGGGACAGCATACAATATTGAGGCATAGATGGCTAAAAAAAAAACAGTAAACAAACATGGATGGCTTGATGGAAATAAATACAGTAAACAGACATGGATAGCTAGATGGTAGCATTATACAATAGACAGGCATAGGTGACCAGATAGGAACAAATTACAGTCAGTAGACAAAATTGTCTAGAATGAGACAAAATACAATAAACAGATGTGATTGACTAGATAAAGACAAATATAGATGATGGACATGGTTTGGGATGGAGATAAAATAATATATATAGATAGGGATTACTAGGTGGAGACAAAATACTATATATAGATAGGGATTACTAGGTGGAGACAAAATACTATATATAGATAGGGATTACTAGGTGGAGACAAAATAATATATATAGATAGGGATTACTAGGTGGAGACAAAATAATATATATAGATAGGGATTACTAGGTGGAGACAAAATACTATATATAGATAGGGATTACTAGGTGGAGACAAAATAATATATATAGATAGGGATTACTAGGTGGAGACAAAATACTATATATAGATAGGGATTACTAGGTGGAGACAAAATACTATATATAGATAGGGATTACTAGGTGGAGACAAAATACTATATATAGATAGGGATTACTAGGTGGAGACAAAATACTATATATAGATAGGTATTAATAGGTGGAGACAAAATACAATAGATAAACATGGATGACTGAATTAGGTTGGAAGCAGACATGCATGACTAGTTAAGGACAAAATACAGTAAATGGATTCAGAGGACCAGATGGGAACTAATTACACATAGACTGGACAAAATACAGTAAATGGATTCAGAGGACCAGATGGGAACTAATTACACATAGACTGGACAAACTATAGTAGATGAAAGATGATTAGTTAAGGACAAAACACACTTAATGAATTCAGAGGACCAGATGGGAACTAATTACACATAGACTGGACAAACTATAGTAGATGAAAGATAACTAGTTAAGGACAAAACACAGTACATGTAAATGGACACAGGTTACTGGGTGGGAACAAAAAATAGTACATGCAAATGGATTCTGATGACTGGCGGGGAAAAAATACAAAGAGACAGACATGTATGACAATTTGGAAAGGAAAAAAGAAAGGACAAAGTGAGAAGTGACAATTCCCATCATTCTATTTAGAGCACAGAAAACACACAAAAAGAATACAGATCTCAATGCTTTGATTCACCGACTGGAGGAAATGCATACAGTAAAATAAGAAAAGAAGTCTATGGTAATATTTAGTCATAAAAAGTAATATTGAAGAAAAACTTTTGAGAAAGTAGGTGGAGTTGGTTAAGGCATTATTGTTTCACTTCCAACAGGAGTGAGGTCACTGTGACTTATCCCCCTTTAGCGGATTTCTTTGTTGACGTAAAGCACAAGAAAAGTGAGCAGTAACGTGCAGACATACATGAAATTGGCAGTAAAGGCCTAAAGCGGCGGGGGGAGTTGGGAAAATAAAAACGACAATTATGTTACTTGGCAGCACAAGTCAAAATAAAAGCTTCCAAACATAAAGTGAACAGACAAAAGAATTCCAACTTTCATTTATTCTCGTACCAGCTTGACTGCTAGCCCTGCAGCGAAACAAATTCCTTCTCCTGATCGCGACCACCCGACAGACGATAACTGTCGTCTTTGACAAAACTCTCTCTGTAGACAGGTCTTAACTCTTTAACATCTCTCCCTGTAAACATGATCAGTTTAGCTCACCTTAATTCGCACTCTAGACATGATCTTAACTCAACATAGCTCCTTGTAGACATGATTTTAACTCTTGAACAACTTTTCATGCAGACAAGATCTTAAGTCTTTAATTCTCCCTAATGACAAAGTTTTAACTCTTTAACCCTCCCTGTAGACAAAGTTTTAACTCTTTAACCCTCCCTGTAGACAAAGTTTTAACTCTTTAACCCTCCCTGTAGACAAAGTTTTAACTCTTTAACCCTCCCTGTATATAGGAATTATCTCGATTCTTTGACTCTTCCTGTCTTAACAACTCTCCCTGTAGACATCGTCTTAACTCTTTAACTCTCCCTGTAGACAATGTCTTAACTCTTTAACTCTCACTGTAGACAGTCTTAACTCTTTAACTCTCCCTGTAGACATTTCTTAACGCTTTCACTGTACCAGCAGTTTTCACTCATGAAAAACTTCGTGTTAGTGACACTTTAATAACTCTCGTGTAGAAGTTGTTGTAACACTTTAACAACACTCTTGTAATTGGTTGTAAGATTTAATAACTCTCGTGTAGAAGTTGTAACACTTTAACAACACTCTTGTAATAGTTGTAAGATTTAACAACTCTCGTGTAGAAGTTGTTGTAACACTTTAACAACACTCTTGTAATAGTTGTAAGATTTAACAACTCTTGTGTAGAAGTTCTTGTAACACTTCAACACTCCCCGAGTAAGAATCATGTTGGATTTTTAACATTTCTTCCAATCCAAACATAATAATAAAATATTATTAGACTTAAACAAATCTTTCAGTTCTAACATAATAATCATTAGACTTTCACAACTCTTACAATCCTAACATAATAATAATCATTAGATTTTAACAGCATTCTAGTCCCATCATCGTAATAATAATTAGATTTAACAATATTCCAGTCCTTTGACAATAACAATCATTAGACTTTAACAACATTCCAGTCCTAAGATAATAACAATCATTAGACTTTAACAACATTCCAGTCGTAAATAATGAAACGAAATGGTCCGGGAGTCCTCCATATGGTGTTTGAGACACTACGTCACTCAGGTTATGTGGAGTGCAGAGGTCAGCTTAGTGAATCTCCTGTGCCACATCCGCACTAATTCCGTCAGTGTAGTGTAGGTCTTGGTTACCAGTTAAATAAGAAAGATAACGCTCTCCGTAATGCCAATTACAAAAGTCTTGGTTACTAATTAAATAAGAAAGATAACGCTCTCGGTAATGCCAATTACAAAAGTCTTGGTTACTAATTAAATAAGAAAGATAATGCTCTCGGTAATGCCAATTGCAAAAGTCTTGGTTACCAAATAAGAAAGATAATGCTCTCGGTAATGCCAATTGCAAAAGTCTTGGTTACCAATTAAATAAGAAAGATAACGCTCTCGGTAATGCCAATTGCAAAAGTCTTGGCGATGGAGGGGAGAAAAGCTGAACGTAAGCGATCCCTTGTTCAAAATTTTTCTTTCCTTATCTCGTCCTGGCTTCTAATTTCTTATCTTCCCCTCGTCATTTCGTTCTGGTTTACTAACTCTAACCTATCCTGCTTGACTTCCTGATTATAAAGCGTTAAGCCTTGTGCAGATATCTACTAGCCTAATTTATAAGCATTTAAACCATTGGTTCAATTAGTTCATTAAAATGCAAAACCAATTGCTCAATTTCTCCACTAAACTAATTTTAGCACGTAAATCCACTTTTTCAGTTAGTACACTAATACGCAAAGCCACTTGTTCAAGTAGATTACTAATATGCAAAAGATCATTTATTCAATCAGTTCACTAACCTAATTTATAATACGTAAAGCCACTTGTTCAAGTAGATTACTAATGTACAAAAGATCATTTATTCAATCAGTTCACTAACCTAATTTATAATAATACGCAAAGCCACTTGTTCAAGTAGATTACTAATGTACAAAAGATCATTTATTCAATCAGTTCACTAACCTAATTTATAATAATACGCAAAGCCACTTGTTCAAGTAGATTACTAATGTACAAAAGATCATTTATTCAATCAGTTCACTAACCTAATTTATAATAATACGCAAAGCCACTTGTTCAAGTAGATTACTAATGTACAAAAGATCATTTATTCAATCAGTTCACTAACCTAATTTATAATAATACGCAAAGCCACTTGTTCAAGTAGAATACTAATGTACAAAAGATCATTTATTCAATCAGTTCACTAACCTAATTTATAATAATACGCAAAGCCACTTGTTCAAGTAGATTACTAATGTACAAAAGATCATTTATTCAATCAGTTCACTAACCTAATTTATAATAATACGCAAAGCCACTTGTTCAAGTAGATTACTAATGTACAAAAGATCATTTATTCAATCAGTTCACTAACCTAATTTATAATAATACGCAAAGCCACTTGTTCAAGTAGATTACTAATGTACAAAAGATCATTTATTCAATCAGTTCACTAACCTAATTTATAATAATACGCAAAGCCACTTGTTCAAGTAGATTACTAATGTACAAAAGATCATTTATTCAATCAGTTCACTAACCTAATTTATAATAATACGCAAAGCCACTTGTTCAAGTAGATTACTAATGTACAAAAGATCATTTATTCAATCAGTTCACTAACCTAATTTATAATACGTAAAGCCAATCGTCGAATCAGCCACTAGCAGAGTGTATCACCGTTAAAACCACGTGTTTTTCAGCAGCAACAACAAGTGCACAGTCGCCACATATAACCACTTGTTCAAAACAAAATAAACAAAACCAATAGCTGGATAGCTTAGTATATAACCAATAACCATGCAAAACTACTTATTAAAATATAGCCACTAGCCTAGCTTATAATTCAGTATACTAAAATAACGTTCTTGCTTGATGTATACAACAATCTATTCTGTATACAACTAACCTAATTTATAATCCCTTGTTAACAAAACTAACAAAAATGCTAGCTCTGTTTTATAATGTAGCTTGATTAGGTTTTACAGTCAAGTGTTTCTGAGTTTCCTTAATATATTTAACTTTTAAGAGACAAATTACTCATTAAACCCGTAAACCATTTTAACTTTTAAGACAAATTACTCAATAAAGACGTAAACCTATTTAACTTTAAGACAAATTACTCAATAAAGACGTAAATCTATTTAACTTTAAAGATAAATTACTCATTAAACCGGTAAATCTATTTATCTTTTACTTTTAAAAAACAAATTATTCAATAAACCCCTAAATCTATGTAAACCCTGGTACTATTAATGTTCGTTGGACGAAAGCCAACAAGTCTCGACAGGCAGTAAGCCGGATTATAATCAATTTATGTGTTAAAACTTGCCACAGTGTGTGTGTGTGTGTGTGTGTGTGACGGTATCTATCTTTAACCTTAAATGCTGATTAGATATATTCTTCATTTTGTATTAGAAATTTATATATTAAAAAAGTAGATGATTTGTATTTTTGATTGATATATGTTGACATGATGTTTGATGCTTTTATATTTATGTATTTTGTGATTTGAGCGAGTCATAATGCTTTTATATTTATGTATTTTGTCATTTGAGCAAGTCATAATGCTTTTTCTGTAACTTGACACTAACCTTTGCTCTTAGATGAAAAATGCCAAAAACCCACTAACCACAGATAAAGATACGCGAACCACCAGTAAAACTACGTGCGAGAAAGAAATAAACACCCAAATTATGTGGAAAATTCCTCAAGAAACAAAAGCCAACTCAACACAAATTCTCACCGAGGGGAAAAAATAAAACAAAACAGTCTTTTTCTCAAACACCAATTACTACGACAAAAGAAAAAAAGCCAAACACCAACTCTTAATACTGAAGAAAAGAAAATTCAAACAACCACAAAAATTCAGGAAGTGACAAAGAAACCAACAAAAATTGCCGACACCCAGACGAGCAACACTGAAATGGAAAAAAAAATAATGAAGACAAAAAACGGATATCACAAAGAAATCTGACATGCAGACTGAGAGCGAAGTCGATAAGTCGATACCGCACTGAAAGAGTTTGCAAAGATGCTTGAAGCCCCACCCCTCTCACCCTTACCAGAGACACCACCGAGAGCGATACCGACAACGACAACAGGTCAGGCAACAACAACAGAATATGGTGGGGAAAAAAGAAGACGGCGCCCTCCACAACATGTACGAATACAGCAACAACCACAACAACAGTCCCAACAACGCCAAAGAAATAACTACCAACAACAACGGCAGCGACAACAATGGCACCACAGTGAGCAGCAATATCCGCAGTGGGGATATTTCAACCTATTGTCCTATTGCGGACAAGATCCAACTGATGCTCGAACAACTGTAACTGGTCGCCAGCGCCCGCCTAAGGATATCCCAACAGACACCGGGGACAACCATAACATCAGCGACAACGACGACAACATCTCAGTGAGGAGGCCAGGGGGTTGAACATCCCGGGCGCACGTAAACACTAGGTGCAGACTAGGCTTGCTACTAGCCCGGGCTCTGTAAGACACCCCTCCCACACCAACATCGGAAATGACAGCAACAACATCCACCATAATTTCAGATCACGGATTACCGGGCTAATGTCCCCCTTTGCCGGTCAGAAATGTCTGCAATGGAAAATAGGCCACCCTTCATCATCACTTTCCTTTCTACTACCTCCCAGCCTGTCTTTCATCATATTCAACTCTACCTACAGAGGCACACCTCGTGCCAGGGGACGAAATCGGCGAAAGCTGGAAGCCCCTGTCACCCTAAATTAACAACAGCATGCTCGGGATGATTAGAAGATTATTACAAGTTTACAAGATTATACGAGATTTGAAGAGTTTAGAAGATTACGAGATTACATTCGACCAGATCAGTACCAGTGTCAGTCTCGTAGTCGGAGAAGGGAGAGAATTGGAGTTTTAGACATTCTCCATGGAGATTAGACCACACTAAGATTACACTTAGATTACACTAAGAAAGGAATTCTCAACAGATCACAAGTGTGTAAACAGAAAAGACACAGAAAATAAAATAGCTAAGTATTAAAAGTGAAAGAACTTGTTATAATTATATGAAGTGCATTTATTAATATGACATTTATATTGCATAGACTAGTGAAATATTCATATAAACGGGTTATTGTAAGGCTCTGTATCAACAGAGATATAGGTACTTAAGAATTTGTAGTTATATTGCAGAGGGGGTCAGATTTGGACGGTAAAATTAATGAGTTTGATTCCGAGTCTTATATTAACAAGTGGGGTTTGAGTATAGAATGAGATGACGGTCCAACGTAATCTTTCTAGACATATTACACAACTGTTCTAGAATCTTCATACGCTCCCAAAACACACTTTGCATGCACTATCAAAGCACATCGTGTGGAATGTTCTAGAACCTAGAATCTTCATACGCTCGACACAGTACACCACTAGGAATGTTCAAGGAACTTTCATGATTTCTCAAGACCAAGTTCAAGCCTCTCTTTTCACCATATTGGCTCAGGAACGAAATTCAGAGGGAATCAACTTACGACAATGCTGGATTCACACACCGATGTGATCCAGTAGACTACAGACAGTAGTCACTGTAGTCCAAAGCGGGTACAAGACTACGAAATTTAAAAAAAAGGCACACTCCTTTCTGCAAAAGTCAAGGCACCACTAAATTTCAGGCATATTCCACCTCTAAACTCCTTTCTCCCTTACACATATTCTCAACTTACAAATCCTACAACTATATTCATTAGCCCGATACACACTTAGCACACGAAATATAGCATCAATCAAAATTCACAAGAATAATGTACAACATAATCAAATTAGTGAACATAGAAATAATGGTTGAATTACATAAAACATTCTCCAATTCAAATCATAGATCAGTAACAAACGTACGAAATATTTCTAAGTCCAGTCTTTCTTTATCAGTCAGTTAACTTACCATAAGCTAATGATTACCTTTATGAGTGGACTTGAATTATGCCAAAATCAAAGTGATTAGTATATAGAGTATATAAAGTAACTTTCAGTCCATCCTCATTGGATGAAATTGTTATGAACAAGTGCGAGACTATTAGTCAGAAAGCTACTCTTCCGCATCGAACTGGTTTGAATTACATCAGCAAGTTCTAACATATTTCTTACATGAGTTGTTATTTTAACTTTGGTACTTACAAAAATATATGATCATGGGCAGTGCTCTGAAGGTCATGTTATGTTGACATTTAACACATTATATAACAATTAAGTTTAGAAATAGGGACAGGCATATTTACTCTGCCACAGTACTGTACCACAGATATACCAAAGATCGACAGGTGTCTTGTGCCGTACTGGTACAGATAAATGTCAATAGCCAAAAATGGAATCGATGTTTTCAGAGCCTTGTAATTTCTTTCACTAAACTACATTTAAAAAAAAAATCATTCTGTTGGCAAAACATTTTGTGACTATTCCTAAGGCATTCTTTTAAATTAAAAGATTTATTTCGACTGGAAAGATAATGTTTCCCCGTAACAACTTCCTGAGTACAATCAAGTTAGTCGAGCAATTTGCTGAATAATGTTGGGAGGGTAGGGAACCCACAAATATGTTATTTCTCTATGTTATTCTACGCTCTTAAACCATGTGTGTCCGCCATGCTTTTACACCTATCAAACGCCTGCCTGGGTAAGATAAAGCCATTTACTATATTACTGACTTCCGCCTGCTATTACCTTCGGTAATCATGCGCAACCCGGTAGAGTTGCCTCCCCTATAATATTTTTTTTTCCCCCACGACTATACTCCAGCTTGGCATGCAGTACACTCACACAAGTTAATTAAACGAAGTTCTCTCTCTCTCTCTCTCTCTCTCTCTCTCTCTCTCTCTCTCTCTGTGCCTAATGCATTACGATGTGTTCAGTGCGCGCCCGCCAGAGTATAGCAGCTGTAGTACCTCTGGATTAGTCTGTAATATTAGAACCGCGAACTTGCCTTATATGGGCTCACGCGAGTCTGCACAGCCAGTGAAAGTTAGATGCGAAACTCAAAATTGAGTAGCCTAACAGACTCCATGTCACTCTAGCCATAGGTACAGATAAACAAGCCCTGCTTATTGTAAGAACTACTATGTTATTCAGCTCACAAGTACTCACAAAATCCCGGTGAGATAAAGGCACAAGCAAACCTACTGTATCACACACAAAAATTGTTGCTTTTACGTCACCATCGAAGACACACCGGAAAAGTCGGTACTGTCTACCCTCGCGGACAAGAAATGCCAAGCGCGTCTTGTATGATATGCGAGCCGTGTTTGGCAGAGCGGCTGGCAGTTGGCCAGCATATTAAGATTAAAAGGAGAAATCTAGAAGCCGATTACGCTTATCGCTGTTGCGTGAACATCTCGCGTTACCGCCATGAGTCAAATATCTTTTAAGCATGCGCATCAAGGCTTCCGGTGTTGTGCAATCAGTCTGTTGACTGAACCGAGCTACATATATTTATAAATCACTATCCTTCGAAAGATACATAATTATCGGTTCTTACAACTACAAGTGTCAACGGAAAAGTAAACGCCCCTAGCTTTGAGAACTTTTGTTTATAATCAATAGGGAATTAATTAGCAGGTCGTTGGTATCACTATAAATACTTATGTACATAGTTCCAAACATGAGCAAGTAGATTCAAAATATGTACTTGCAAATGTAGCTATGTGTATGAGATTGTAGTGGGTGTATGTGTGTGTGTGTGTGTGGGGGGGGGGGAATAACCACGTCAAAGGTCACAGAAAATATAATTACTGAGGAAAAGGCAGTATAATGTGCTTTTCATCTAATAATTGCGGCAAAATTTGTCTGTCCATCGTGAATCCTTGTGTTTGATAAACTATAGTCTATCAAACTATTGCTATTAATAAAAGGGAACAAGGGAGATAAAATTACCCTTGGTGGTCCATTACGTCTCCGTATTTTTCGTGTCTCTTAAATCATTGTTAAATTAAGTAATGTTCAGACAGAATTGCATTTATCTGGTGAACTTTCGCTATGTACTTCTTGTAATTTCTGTGATGTCCTAACATAGTTCTGAGATTTTGTTCACTTATTTAATAATCTTGTGTTCATATTTTCCTACATCACTGTTCAATGAGTGACGTGTATCAAATCAATATCAGGGGCTGGGTGGGGTAGATATTACTTTGTTTATTTATAGTGATTATTTCCTCTTCATGTGTGTACAGATTACACGTGTGATTGTACACATTTACGGAAGAGTGCTTTTGTGACGTGTATTTACGAATGCAATGCGTGCAAATACGATTAGACGTGTTTATGAATTATGTAATAAATCATTTGCAGGGAATGATATTGCATATAGTTTGCTGAAGTCTAAACTGTATGCTGACCACTGAACAATGCAAAATGAGAAATGAAAAGGAGGCAAAGGAATTTGTGTTCCTAGTCACTGAGATTTAGGTCCCATCGCCAGCAGCAAATAGCGGACTGGAATTGGTTCCAATGTGGTCATTAGAATTAGTTTCGTTTGTTACTTTTATTTCAGAGGAATGGCAAATCGTTCGTTGAATGCTGACTGCTGTGAAGTAAATAAATCTTTTACTAACACCCATCATGTAGGATGCTCTGCTTAAAGTATCGGGATGCGTTTTGAAATATATTGTCAGATTTGCTGTGAACAACCCCCCCCAAAAAAAAACAAAAACAAAAACAAATAAAAATAATCACATTCTTCGGTAGCATAGGCAGTAGAGGGTAAAAGTTTAAGAGAGAGAGAGAGAGAGAGAGAGAGAGAGAGAGAGAGAGAGTAGAATGACTGTATGTTTAATTCATAGAGTGTAATTATGGAGGAAATATTAAAATGTTTAATTCATAGAGTGTAATTATGGAGGAGAGACCAAAATGTTTAATTCATAGAGTGTAACTATGGAGGAGAGATTAAAATGTTTACTTGAGAAGGTGTAAGTATAAATGAGAGAATAAAATATTTAATTCATAGAGTGTAAGTATAGAGGAGATATTAAAATGTTTAATTCATAGAGTATAAGTATAATTCACAGAGTGAAAAATTTAGAAGCGAGATTAAAATGTTTAATTCATAGAGTGTAAGTATAGAGGAGAGATTAAATTAAAATGTTTACTTCATACGGTGTAAGTATAATTCACAGAGTGTAAAAATTTAGAAGCGAGACTAAAATGTTTAATTCATAGAGTGTAAGTATAGAGGAGAGATTAAATTAAAATGTTTACTTCATACGGTGTAAGTATAAATGAGAGATTAAAATGATTAATTCAAAGAATGTAAGTATAGAGAGACTAAAATGATTGTATGTTTAAACAATACTCTAAGTATAGATTTTGTTTATTAAAACAGGAGCATCGAGGCTACCAATGAAATTGTCACATCGAGATCCAAGTTCTACTATCGAGGCTACCAGTGAGGATAATCGCTTTCTGATTAAATACTACATCAAGGTTTCTAATGGAGGTATTCTCTACAGAGTGAATCCTGTTTGAGGATTTAAGAGGACGGTAGGAAGTTGAGTTTACAAAGGAGGGTACTGTAGACAAGTACAGAGGCTCAAGCATTTCCTTTGCAAAGAAAAACATGCAAGTGAATTTCTTGATATTTGAAATAGAAATACTATTTTTTTAAAAAAACAACTAAAACTATTTAAGAAAATATCTTTAATCACAAACAATTATGTGCATAAAACAACTATAAAGTCATATTTCCACAATAAACTTTAAAAAATAATTACTAAATCACTAATTGCTATAATAGAAGAAACTGTTTCTTTCATAATCACACATTCAAATAATTATGTGTAAATACACGGTTTTTGTGATTTTTTCTACAGCACCAATTACTGATAACGAGAGGAGGTTTTGTTTGTTTGTTTGTTTTTCAGAAATCGCTTAAATCCTGAGCACAGTGTGTGCACAACAAACGCCATAAAATGAGTATGGACTTGTAATAAACAGTGAAGTAGAAGAATATGAGGGAGAAAGAAGTCAACAGAAACAATAGGGAGAAGTCAATAGAAATACTAGAGAGAAATCAATAGAAACACTAGAGAGAAGTCAATAGAAATACTAGAGAGAAGTCAATAGAAACACTAGAGAGAAGTTAATAGAAATACTAGAGAGAAGTCAATAGAAACACTAGAGAGAAGTTAATAGAAATACTAGAGAGAAGTCAATAGAAACACTAGAGAGAAGTTAATAGAACACTAGAGATAAGTCAATAGAAATACTAGAGAGAAGTCAACAGAAACACTAGAGAGAAGTCCATGGAAACACTAGAAAAAAGTCAATAGAAACACTAGGGAGAAGAGAAACACTGGGAAGAAAAAATACTAGGGAGAAGAGGAATACTGGAGAGAAGATAAATATTAGGGAGAATAAAAAATACTAGGGAGAAGAGGAATACTGGAGAGAAGATAAATATTAGGGAGAATAAAAAATACTAGGGAGAAGAGGAATACTGGAGAGAAGATAAATATTAGGGAGAATAAAAAATACTAGGGAGAAGAGGAATACTGGAGAGAAGATAAATATTAGGGAGAATAAAAAATACTAGGGAGAAGAGGAATACTAGAGAGAAGATAAATATTATGGAGAATAAAAAATACTAGGGAGAAGCGAAATACTGGAGAGAAGATACATTTTTGAAAGAAGAGAAATAATGGGGAGAAGAAATATTCTAGGGAGAAAAGAAATACTGGAGAGAAGAAAAATTTAGGAGAAGAGAAATAATGGGGAGAAGAGATATTTTATGAAGAGAAATACTGGAGAGAAGAGAAATATTAGGAAGAATAAAAATTACTAGGAAGATGAGAAATACTAGAGAGAAGAAAAAATAGAAGGTAGAAGAGACATACTATAAAGAATAGAAAGAAAAGACAACTCGCAACTATGGAAACTTGAGGGTAGAGTTGGGTGAGGTGGAAACATCAAAGCATTCTTGAGAATTTGTTCCATCCAAAAAACAATTAAATAGTCAGCTGTTGTGAAAAATGAAGCCATAAGTAAAATAATGTCGTAAATATGAGGATACATTCCTGCATTTATTTGGGGAAAGTGGAATAGAAAGAAAGAGAGAGAGAGAGAGAGAGAGAGAGAAAATTTTTGTAGGGGTTCATAGTCAACTGCTATTGAAGAGAATACAGTACTTACTTTAATTCAAATGATAATTTATACTGATATCATGCTGACTTCTTTCTAACGTCTTCATTGATAGCATTGTCTAAATACTACGTAATAGGAATTTTAGGATTGGTGAAACTCTGTGAATTTAGCCTAATTTAGCAAAAAGAAACCTCACTCACTTACTCTCTCTCTCTCTCTCTCTCTCTCTCTCTCTCTCTCTCTCTCTCTCTCTCACACACACACACACAGTAAAACAACTTCGACTTCTCGCCTTTCTAGCGCATCGTGAACATTATAAACAATGCACTGACCTGTTTCGGTAATAAATACAAATTCTACTTTGACTTCTCAACCTTACAGTCTGTTCAATGACCTGTGTAATCACCACAAACACTACTGTGATTTCTCAATCTTACAGTCTGTGCGATCACCACAAACACTACTGTGATTTCTCAACCTTACAGTCTATGCAATAATAACCTGTGTGATCACCATAAACACCATTGTGATTTATAAACTGTACAGCTGTGTACTGACCTGTGTCTGATCGTACCAACATTAAAGTGCGATCTCTCAACTCCGTAAACAATAATTTTGCCTCTCAATTCTTTAAACAATATACTGAATTTGATCAATGCAAAAATAATTTTGACCTCTCAATCACTGCAAATACTTTAACAGTAAATGACTTGCGCGTGCAGATTCTGCGAACTGTCAACCGATTCGGAAGTCCATTCAAAACAAGACGCGGAATCTGCGCAAATACAGGTCACGGCGACCTACGACCGCGAAGACAACCCGTACATGAAATTTGAAGGCTGGTGGTGGCTGTTGCTATTGTGTTTGTCATCTTTGAAAGTAAAACGTCAAATTCTAAATATGAATAATCACTAAAATAAATTCACTCCTTAGATGTTTGACGTATTAACATGAAATGCTTCGCGCTAGGTTGTCGCTTGATTTATTTATAATATAAATGAACCTCTGCTTGTCGCTTTATTTACTTTTTCCACCCAAAGAGTTCTGTTGGAAAGCAACCTATCTGCAAGTTTATTTACACAGGCGCGGATTCCGATTTAAATATCCTCAAGCACTATCGTCTTTCTTTCATGCACATCTTCAGCTCTGATAGAGACAAGAGCCAGTCACGGTTGTTGAGAGGGCCTAATTTAGCAAAAAGAAACCTCACTCCCTCCCTCCCTCTCTCTCTCACACACACACAGAGTAAAACAACGCAAATAAATATCAGAAATTTTAAAAAGAATAAGCATAATTAAAGAGTTTGTTTTTCAGGTTTTGTGGATGTTCTAAATTAAGACTGGGCGTGTCCAAGCGTGAACTGTGTATCAACTTCGCCATTTCAGCCACGCACTCCCCTGTTGTTCACTGTCGACATCCCGCACTCCGTATCTTTTTTTAATAAATATGCAACGAGACGCGGAAAGATATTAATAAATAAATAAGAAAGAGCACTCTGAGAAGATGCAAATCACGACATAAATCGGTGCGCAACAAAGACCTCTTTGATACCATTCGTGAAGGAATGATTAACTTCATACCACTACCGCTCACTGAATGAAAATAAAGAAGTACTTATACAAGTTGAAGCTTTTAAATAAACTATAAACCCGTAGTGAATATCCCTTTATTAGGAGGACGAGTCCCCCCTCCCCTTTCAGATTACCTTGACCTTTCTGCTGCAGCACAATGACCCCTTAGGCTTATGTAGTGCATGCTTGGATAATAAGATCATATCATTTACCAGTAAGCAAAAACTCCTTCATTTTCAGCAGAAAACAGCTTCGAGCGACAGATATTAGAAGCCCAGCCTAGATAAGACTGGAAAGGAACCTGCTACCGTAAAACACGCGCGGTCTTATCGCTCGCTACCGCAAGACGACCTCGACCGATGACGGCAGATAACAACGTCCTACTGTCTTACGTTATCTTTTGTTGGAGTGAGCGCTGGATGAGTTACGTCCCAACCGCGAGGCGTCAGTGCCAATGATGATTCAAACTTTGCAGCCTTTGGTTCCCATTAGAGGTAAGCACCGGCAACTGTCTTCGTGCGCTTATTAACACCGTGATGCAAGAGGAGCGGTTTGAACTTTTAGCGATGGCGCGGCTGTGGTCGATGCTCGAACCCTTGAACTAGAGAATGATGCAACCTACGAACGATATCCGGAATTCACTTTGTCCATAAAACTAAAAGTTAACTCATGCATAGCTATAAAAATAAGTTATTAATAGAAATTTCTTGAAAGTGGCTGAACCTACTTGATTTAAGTGTTTCCTAATCGATTTCCAGCGATTTAAAAATATTATTACTTGTGTCAGAATAAGAGTTATATCCCTTGTCATGAAGGCTAGACGGGTTTCCGACTATCATCTATTCTGGCTGCCATACTGTCAAACAGCCCTACTTCTACACAACCAATGCTACCATCCCACCAAGGACAGTCAACTGCCGGGCCACTATTTTCAAATTTAAAGAACGTTGAAAGCGGGCTTTAAGATAAAACTTACTGGGTTTTTTTTTTATCTGAACTAAAATTCAATATTCATCATCATATGTAGGACTACAGTCAATATTCATTATCATTTGTAGTCTAAGGCCTACATTTATCATTCATCGTCATATGTTAGGTCTTAGGTCAACATTCATCATCATATGTCGGGTCAAAAGTCTACATTCATCAGTATATGTCAGGTCTTAGGTCAACATTCGTCATCATATGTCGGGACAAAAGTCTACATTCATCAGCATGTGTCAGGGTTTAGGTCAACATTCATCATCATATCTCTGGACAAAAGTCTACATTCATCAGCATATGTTAGGACTAAAAACTAGATTTTGTACACCTCGATCTTGTTTCCAACTTAGGTGCACCAACCCTCACTAACACACACCCATACCCATGAACTCAATTTAGGCAACAATTCTGATAACCCCGACCAGATCACGCACACACTGAAAGATCTACAGAAGGTTTCGTGGGGGTGGGTTAGTGTAAATCAGATGTACCTGCTTGCTGTCTCCGACTATATACTCATCCACCTTGTTCTAGGGTCTTTCTATCATATACTTCCGGTTTGATAGTCCTGAGTTCAAAGCAAAAAGCTCGAGAATGTGACCTTTGTGTCATTAGGTGCGCGCGATCGTTGAGAAAGAAGGTTAACTTCCTGTGACGTCGCCTGTAAACGTGGCGTCATGGGTCGAAGCACTTGCCCCACTTGTTTCTCTATTAAAAAAAAAAGAAGAAGAAAAACAGTTTCTGACTTTTATTAAATTTGGACAACTTAAACTGCATTTATATAACTGATATGAAACTTCTGAAATTCAGTCTCAGGAGTGTCATCTTCAAGACCCAACTAGGCATAGATGTTAAGACTGTAGAACAATGGTACAACTTTATAACATGAAGTAGTGCTGGGTGGCCAAATTTAATACTAATCTACATACAAAGAGTAAAATAAATGCAAATAGAATTTTAAAGCTGAGCTCATTGAGTCGGCCCAAATGTATTAGTCGAGAACCACATTTAAGAAAAATGGACACAATAGTTAAAGCGTTAACTTTAGTAATGGACTGCAAAAATCCGAAAAAATAATTACATACACAGTTTAAAAAATATAGGAAGCGACCAACATTAAAAATAGCCTATGCATATAAAAAACGAAATAACGATAGACAACTCTCATCTAATAACGAGGCTGACAATTGTGACCTACTTTAACAATAAACTACATATATGTAATAATAATTATAACTATTTCTGCACAGAAAATACAGTAAAACACATATAGTGCTATAGAATCTATTAATAATAATTATAACTATTTCTGCACAGAAAATACAGCAAAACACATATAGTGCTATAGAATCTATTAATAATAATTATAACTATTTCTGCACAGAAAATACAGCAAAACACATATAGTGCTATAGAATCTATTAAGAGAAGCACGATATGTACACCAATGCACCATAAAGCATTCAAAATTTGTGACACACAACTATAATTTGTGATGAGACGTTAGGAGGGCCACAATTCGATACTGGGTCTATGTAAAATTATGTACAGTAAGCATATAACACTCAGTTTTGAATCTAATTAACATCAGCCCAACACAACACTCAGTTTTGAATCTAATTAACATCAGAAAAACACAACACTCAGTTTTGAATCTAATTAACATCAGCCAAACACAACACTCAGTTTTGAATCTAATTAACATCAGCCAATCACATCTTCTCTGGCACTATAGTACACAACAAGAATTGCTATGTTTAAGTGTAACAGTCTAACTGAACTACAGGACTATAATAACTAACTAAATTTGCTGAGCTGTAAAGAAGGCTCAGTTTTAACACCAAAAGCAGTAGAAGACAACATAAATACCTTCAGCAGCAGTAGAACCGGAAGCGCGAACTGAAACTTGCGGACTGAAGACCGAATTTTTGTTTGCCTAGATTACAGGGTTCACACATACTGTGAATAGGCTGAGGTGCCTGAAGAGAAATATGACTTCTTTTTTTTTTTTTTAAAGAAAGGCAGGAATTAAATGTGCACGTTGACAGGGTGACGTGTAGAAGCTTTGTTTTAAAGTAAACTTTGTTGTGCCAAAAACTTTCCACTGCTAAAGCATTTCCTTGCCATTGGGCAAAATCGATGACGTCACGTGATTTTTAAGAGCGCGTCTCCACAGTGAGTGGTAAATATAGAAACTTAACTTCTGCTGAGTCGGGATCTATCATGGCGGGCGGTGGTGGTATGGTGTGGTGATATGTATGTGTGTGCATGAGTGGGGTGGATGGAGGTGGGTAAGTTCTGACTGACAGCACATTTCCTTTCCATTACGAACCCCGAGACGTCTGACCTCACGTGCGTTTCACAAACAATTCCTTGTACGTGTGATGCCATTCGCGACCGTGACGTCATCTGGTTCGTTCAGGTCGCCGGTCGAGTGGCTAATTCATCTGCAGACTTAAAGAACAAATAAAAAAAAAAACCACCCCAAACACCTTTCAAAACTTAAAAAAATATATATTTTTGTTATTGATGAGCGATTAATTCTTTTATTGATATACTTTCTGTTTGTGTTGTTGGGAACTAGAGCAAATTGAGATGAAGAGGTGTGTGTGTGTGTGTGTGTGTGTGTGTGTGTATGTGTGTGTGTGTGTGTGTGTGTGTCTGTGTGAGTGTGTGTGTGAGTGCGTCTGTGTGTGTGGTGTCTGTGTGTGTGTGTGAGTGCGTCTGTGTGTGGGTGTCTGTGTGTGAGAGAGAGAAAGAGAGAGGGTAAGTCTATACAAAATCAGTTCCTGCCATAGGTGGAGTCGTTATTTGTAGCATTTAGAGCGTCGTATTAAAATAGACCTATGTATATTTGCATAATAAAATCTTTATTTTAGTTAAGGTAGATTTATATTTAGATACATGTCTAGCTTAAAGTTTTTAAATGTTAGCTGTTACAGTTAATTTTATATTTACACAGATCTAGACTAGTGTGTATAACTATGGCTAATATACAAATATCTTTATATTTAGATAGTAGCCTAGCTTAAAGTTTTTCAATTGTAGCTCTTACAGTTAAGTTTTATATTTAGATAGATCTAGAGTTCTAGACTATTGTGGATAACTATGGCTCATATATAAATGACAGCACACACAGAACCGAAGCGCAACTTCAGATTTCAAGCATTATTGAGATTTAAGCATAAAAAACCCTCGAAAATTCTCTGTAAACCAGACATCAGGCATTAAAAAAAAATATAGACTCTAAAAGTCTAGGCATAAAAAATAAAAAACTCTGAAAGTCTATATCAGGGGTGTCCAACATGCGGCCCGCCAACTGGTGTTCTGCTGCCCTCCGGAACTACATTGCAGAATAATGGAATTGTTTTTAGTAAGAATAAATCCATACACTCTACCACTTTGCTTTGACCATGGGTCTGTGTGTGTGTGTGTGTGTGTGTGTGTGTGTGTGTGTGTGTGTGTGTGTGTGTGTGTGTGTGTGTGTGTGTGTGTGTGTGTGTGTGTGTGTGTGTGTGAAAAACTTAGGCGCCCATGGGTAGTGATGGAGAGTGTGTTTGCAGAAGAGGAAGACATTAAATAGTTCTGTCTGTCTGAGGCTACTGTGAGATGGGGTGCCGCACCAAAGAACGGTACGATTTGAAAGGGGACATAAGACCCCAACCAAACAAACAACTTCAGAATATCAACTTAGGGGATCCCCTTTTTTTTTTTGCCTGATACATCTTTTCGTGGAAGGAGGGATGTCTCCAGTACTGGACTGCTGGGTACTGTCCATTTTGGACACAGACCATCCCTTCCGGGGTGGGGAAGGACAGTGCCTGATTAAATTGACCTACCTACCAGCCGCCATAAACCGTTCTTCTCTCAGTCTCGACTGTTAAATGTTCAGTTATTTTTGTGGCAGTATTTATCCTGAGTTATTTTTAGTGGCAATATTAGCCTGTGTTATTTTCAGTGGCAGTATTTAATCTGAGTTATCTTTAGTGGCAGTATTTAATCTGAGTTATCTTTAGTGGCAGTATTTAATCTGAGTTATCTTTAGTGGCAGTATTTAATCTGAGTTATCTTTAGTGGCAGTATTTAGCCACTAAAAATGAACCCTGTATTTATAATGAATGTGTGAATTCCCTTTTCTAGTGGATATAACTTCCCACTTGAAGGAATTAAACTCACATCTCCAAGGACACAGTCAATTAATTAACCCTAAGTGTGGTCAGGTCAAGGACACAGTCAATTAATTAACCCTATGTGTGGTCAGGTCAAGGACACAGTCAATTAATTAACCCTAAGTGTGATCAGGTCAAGGACACAGTCAATTAATTAACCCTATGTGTGGTCAGGTCAAGGACACCAGTCAATTAATTAACCCTAAGTGTGATCAGGTCAAGGACACAGTCAATTAATTAACCCTAAGTGTGGTCAGGTCAAGGACACAGTCAATTAATTAACCCTAAGTGTGGTCAGGTCAAGGACACAGTCAATTAATTAACCCTAAGTGTGGTCAGGTCAAGGACACAGTCAATTAATTAACCCTATGTGTGGTCAGGTCAAGGCTTTTGAAATGAAATGACGACTTTGAGAAACAAGTTATAAACAACAATTTTGAGCATTTTCCAACTCTCACTACAAGTGATGTTCGGGACTACCTTAGAGTTATGTTGCGACTAATGGAAAAATTTTATGCAAGGTTTCAAGACTTCAAAAAGAATAGCATGAGTTTCGATCTCTTTTAATCTCCATTCTCCTTAATATAATTATCATGAGGCTTCAGAACACTGGCGAATGGAATACATTGATTTTCAGTGTATGTCCGACGTTAAAGAAAAGCTCAACATTTTCCCTTTGTTGGGTTTTTACAAAAATTGTTTCGCATGAAAAATATTCCGGCATTTGCAAACACGCAATGTTCATGACGTCACTATTTGGCATCACATATTTCTGTAAGTGTTCTCCAGTATGAGGTATGTGAAGAGCATGACGAGATGACGAATCACGGACAGTCATCTCGAGATTTTGCTTCGTGTTGCTACTTCATCCACCATGCCTGATATTGGGAGTCTTGTTTGTGTTACTACGTCATCCATTATGCCTGATATTGGGAGTCTTGTTTGTGTTACTACGTCATCCATCCATCATGCCTGATATTGGGTGTCCTACAATCTCACAATTACTATTTACAGTCGTAAAAATGTATGTCCTACAATCTCATGTGTACTCTCTTCAGCGGTAAACACGTATAAATACTTAATCACATTCAATAAATCAGAAAACCCTGGCCTTTGACTTTAAGGCATAGGATTATCAAAGGGCAGCAGGACTCTACTCGCAGAGCCCTGTTCTTTGGCTCTGTGCCAGGCTAAAATTAGCAATTAGCTTCCTAACAATAAAATCTCTTGATTGAATGTCATGAGTGAATCACAAACACAACAAAGTTCATGAGTGCATTAAATCGAGGTAAAATCAAGTAATTCAACTAGCCTAGAACAAGTCCAATGATTTCATCAAGTCTTAAAAAGTCCAAAAGAGTGTATCTAGCCTAGAACAAATCCAATGATTTCAAGTCTTGACAAGTCCAATGATTTCATCAAGTCTTGAACAAGTCCAAAGAGTTCATCAAGCCTAGAATAAGTCCCATGATTTCATCAAGTTTAGTATAACTCCAATTAGTATATAACGTCTTGAACAAGTCCAATGAATTCATCAAGTCTTGAACAAGTCCCATGATTTCGTCAAGTTTAGTATAACTCCAATTAGTATAAAGTCTTGAGTAAGTCCAATGATTTCATCAAGTTTAATATAACTTGAATGAGTATATCACGTCTTGAACAAGTCCAATGAATTCATCAAGTCTTGAACAAGTCCAATGATTTCATCAAATTCAGTATAACTCCAATTAGTATGTCACGTCTTAAACAAGTCCAATGAATTCATCAAGTCTTGAACAAGTCCAATGACATCATCAAGTTCAGTATAACTCCAATTAGTATATAACGTCTTGAACAAGTCCAATGAATTCATCAAGTCTTGAACAAGTCCAATGACATCAAGTTCAGTATAACTCCAATTAGTATATCAAGCCTGGAACAAGTCC
The DNA here is from genome assembly GCA_028829895.1 of Sinotaia quadrata. Taxonomy (NCBI): domain Eukaryota; kingdom Metazoa; phylum Mollusca; class Gastropoda; order Architaenioglossa; family Viviparidae; genus Sinotaia; species Sinotaia quadrata. Next base: position 29,432,099 of record CM054182.1, read on the forward strand.
ATTGAGTACAACCATTTCGAAACAAGTCCACTGAGTGCAACCATTTCGAAACAAGTCCACTGAGTACAACCATTTCGAAACAAGTCCACTGAGTACAACCATTTCGAAACAAGTCCACTGAGTGCAACCATTTCGAAACAAGTCCACTGAGTGCAACCATTTCGAAACAAGTCCACTGAGTGCAACCATTTCGAAACAAGTCCACTGAGTACAACCATTTGGAAACAAGTCCACTGAGTGCAACCATTTGGAAACAAGTCCACAAAATTAGTTACCGTCGATCTCGGCATCTCGCATCAAGTGACGGTAAATCTGGCATTAATTGGCTTCAGGAGGGGAGATAATTGGCAACGTGTCTATTAAAAGAAAGATCCCGACACCAATGCCAAGGGAAGGTTAATTTGGTAATAGGCGTAGGGCAGACTGTTGCTCGCTGTATAATATTTTTAAATTTAAATCTTTATAACTGTATTTACACAGGTACGCCTAGAACCATTCCCGGATAAATTAATAGTGGATAATTTTACAGATCAGTTTTATTAAGTTAGATGCATTGCTATTTTCACAGACAACGACATTCTAAAATCCTACTCGGAGATGTGTTATGTTCGGTCGTATGCAGTCAACTGGTTTTTCTTGTTAACAGTATATCTGGTGTATAGTGGTTTCTTTATTTTCACGTCTTTAGTAGGTCACACTAACATGTATATAATTATTCAAGCAACTAGACATAAACTCACGCACTGCACTCTCTTTCTCTGCGAAATTAGCGAATGTTGAAAGTATATTTATAAATAGAAAGTGACAGTTTAGTTAATTATGTGCATATTTTATTTTTTACTATAAATAATGGACTTAACCAATACAACTTAGACAGCAAATTACACACACACACACACACACACACACACACACAGACAGAAGTAAACGAACTACGTCAAGCAGTTAATCAGGTATTCTTTAAAGGCGCCGATACCACAACACGTGTGTGACTGTACAGTAGTAAGGAATATATCCATATCACAGCTCGCGTCTACTGACTTCTACTGTCTTGATACGGGGTCTGTCTAGGCAAGTTTTCAATTTTTACTGTCTCATTTGACCCACTTTCCTTGTGTCTCGTAATAATAGTGCGTGGTTTTCCAATAATATATAGACACGGTCTTCAGTTTCCATTTTTAGATAAAACGTATTTCCTGTTTTATATAGACACGGCCTTCAGTTTCCATTTTTAGATAAAACGTATTTCCTGTTATATATATATATATATAGACACGGCCTTCAGTTTCCATTTTTAGATAAAACGTATTTCCTGTTTTATATAGACACGGCCTTCAGTTTCCATTTTTAGATAAAACGTATTTCCTGTTATATATAGACACGGCCTTCAGTTTCCATTTTTAGATAAAACGTATTTCCTGTTATATATATATAGACACGGCCTTCAGTTTCCATTTTTAGATAAAACATATTTCCTGTTATATATAGACACGGTCTTCAGTTTCCATTTTTAGATAAAACATATTTCCTGTTATATATAGACACGGTCTTCACTTTCCATCTTTAGATAAAACGTATTTCCTGTTATATATAGACACGGTCTTCAGTTTCCATCTTTAGATCAAAACGTATTTCCTGTTATATATAGACACGGTCTTCAGTTTCCATCTTTAGATCAAAACGTATTTCCTGTTATATATAGACACGGTCTTCAGTTTCCATCTTTCGTTAAAAAAGAAAACCCACATAATAATTCTCTCTCTCTCTCTCTCTCTCTCTCTCTCTCTCTCTCTCTCTCTCTCTCTCTCTCTCTCGTGTTTTCCGTCAATTCCAATATAACAAAGTTATATTTATTATGTAACTGTAACATAAGTATAAATAATTATGTAATTCCGAAATCAAATAATTAAGTTATTAAGTTACTGGACTACTAGTATCTCATCCTGTATACTAATTAAAAAAAGCAATATATCTATGGAGTAAATAACAACCTACCGAATGGGTTTAAGTAAAATAGCATATCTATTGAATAAATAACATACCAAATTGGTTTAAGTAAAATAGCATATCTATTGAATAAATAACATACCGAATGGGTTTAAGTAAAATAGCATATCTATTGAATAAATAACAACCTACCGAATTGGTTTAAGTAAAATAGCATATCTATTGAATAAATAACAACCTACCGAATTGGTTTAAGTAAAATAGCATATCTATTGAATAAATAACAACCTACCGAATTGGTTTAAGTAAAATAGCATATCTATTGAATAAATAACCATATCCTATCAAAGACGGCCAACAGCATATTAACTAAAACAAAACATCTTCTGAGTAAATCATAACAAACTACTGAACATACATTAATCAGAAAAACATCTACTGAGTAAATCATAACAAACTACTGAACATACATTAATCAGAAAAACATCTACTGAGTAAATCATAACAAACTACTGAACATACATTAATCAGAAAAACATCTACTGAGTAAATCATAACAAACTACTGAACATACATTAATCAGAAAAACATCTACTGAGTAAATCATAACAAACTACTGAACATACATTAATCAGAAAAACATCTACTGAGTAAACAAAAATCTGCTAAAAACGGCCACAGCACATTAATTAAAACAATACTTCTACTGAGCAATTAACAACCATCTACACAAAGTGGCAAATAGAATGCTAATTAAAACAACATACCGACTGAATAAAACAACCACAACAACAACTGAATGTGGGCAGCAGCACGAGTTTTCATCTCTGCACTGAAGTGTCTAGTCTGTAGGATGGCTGCGACTACTCAAGAGGTGAGGTTGACACCACCACTCGAGAAGTTGTCAAAAATCAGAGGATCCAAAAATTAATGAATTTCTCCCAAACTTATTAAATAAATATAAAAGTAATACAAATGTTTACGCCCAAGCAGGGATGAATTTAATAAACAGATAAACGCGTGTCCGTATTCTAAAGCCCTTACTTCCGATTGTTATGGGCGTTACGCCTAATCCCAAGTTTGTGTTAAGAGGGTGTACGTGATAGCTAGACAATCAGCCGCCATAAACACCGAAAACTATTTAACAATAGAAGTAGAAAGATGACCCAAGCGTAGCACAGTAATACATACCCGATTGACGCAAAATTTAATTGCGGTTGACATTGTTAATCAAGAACAAATTTAAAATCATTGAAGCCTCGGAGAGACAATCCGATTTAAGATATAAAAATAATCCGATATCACTTGTAATTAGTTATGTGTTGTTAATTAATAAATAATAATCATGATGAGTGAAGGGTGCCTAGAGAGGTGTCACATATTTAAGGGATTCTTCGAAATAGAGTTTTGTGTGGTGTACCCTTTTGGAAAAGAGAGATGTCATTATTGCTTAATCGTTTGAAAGAATATAATTATAAAAATGTTTTATCCTAATACATGTCTTAATTACAGTGCAATGAATACAAAACCCAGGAATTAATCCTATGGGTCATATTTGAGCAGTACTTAAAAGTGTAATACTATTAAAATTGCAGGGCTTTAAGGTTGAATTCTCAGCCTTAAATTTAACTTTCGGGAAGTGTGTTGAAAAGCAAGCTGTATGCTGGACGTCTATGCCAGCAAGGCAAGTGAAAGAACAGCATTTCAAAACAGACAACACACTCGAAGAAATAGCGTGATATATACTTAATATGTTGACTGCCATCTCTCATAAGGTGTGACTGATACAATTACTGAAGAGGTGACTACAATTACTTAAGAGATGTGACTGACACAACTACTCAAAAGGTTGACTGCAGTCTCTCAAAAGGTGTGACTGACACAACTACTCAAGGGATACAATTACTGATACAATTACTCAAGAGATGTGACTGACACAACTACTCAAGAGTTGTGACTGACGCAACTACTCAAGAATTTGTCTTCTATTACTCAAGAGATGGACTTACACAACTACCCAAGAGGAGAGAGTAACACAACTACTCAAGAGGCTGAATGCTCTTATTCAAGAGATTGACACAACTACTCACGAGGGTGTCTACGACCGTACACGTCTCATGATGGACGCAATTTATCAGACTTTTTTTTTTTTTAAAACCGCTTCTGTTCAATTTACCTGTTGGCCTAATTACTAGCGGCCCTGCGTTCTTCGAAATCATATGACGTCACCGACAAAGTCCATCGGATTGGATAAGATTGAGCTCAACGTCAACTGACGTAAGAAAGTCGATTTTGAGAAAAGGGTATAGCCCGAAATCTCCTAGTTTGAACTACTCTAGCCCTCTCACCACGCCAACAGACGGGCATTTGCTTCCTTTATCATGGAGAGATAAGAGAGATAAATCCGCGATGTAGCAACGGGACCAAGGGAGTCCTACTTTTTTTTAGGGAATGGGAGGGTGTGTGTGTCCAGATTTGGTATTCATAACCGAATCAGTTTTTCACTAAATCTAACTTATTTCATTAGTCAGTATAAACCCTCGAAGATAATTATCGGCGCACACGCATTTCACAAAACAGACTGGTTTTTTCTGCGACGCCTCATGGCACATCATAACACGCTTATTGGGTGGAGTGACACAGAGCATATCGTAACACGTTCGCTGGACGCGACACACCAGAGCTTGCAGCAGAATATGCTATGTATCCATCCAGTCGGGATGATATCACTTTGCCGGGTTGGAAAATCCAGGTTTTTGGAGAGAAAACGAGTAAGCGAGAAAGAGAAAATAATGAGGAACTTCAGACTACTTTAAGGCAGGAAATAAGTCTACCATTTCACATGGCGAAGCCAACAAATCAGCAGCAGCATTGATCCAGGTCTACAAACGCAGCTACTGACCTGACCCTCAGCTCTTTCTGCCTGCCACGTGGTTTTAATTGCCAAGAAGTGTTACGCCAAAAGATCAAAATATCAAGCAGCTTTCTTTCTTAATGGGAGGCAATCCAGCCGAGTAATCTCGTGCGCACGAAGCGTGCACATATTCAGAAGGCGGTGTTGCTGTTCATAAGATAGACTGAAGGAATCTTGGCATTTATTTGCTCGGATTTCCAGTTTCTGATCAACGAATACGATTACGAATTAAGAACACGGTAGACACAGCCATGTAGTTTTAAACGTCTAACAAAGACAATAATTGGTTGATACACGTCTTTAGCAACTTGTCGATAAGTAAACATTTGTAAAGAAAGCGTGAGGCGGTCCAATATTAGGACATCCCATGAAATCACATTCCAAAAAAAGACTTACATTTTTTTTGGGGGGGGGGGATGGGGGAGGAAGATGCTAAAAATTAAAACAAAGGCATCAGTAGCAGGCACACAGAACTATTAAATTATCTTCCATCTTTCTACTCTCGAGGTTTCACACGTAATCTATCTGTGTCAGTGATGTCTCCTCCCCTCTTTCAAGATTTCATTCACTGATGTCAGTGTCAACAGTTTGCGGGAGATCGTCTCTTTGCACGTGCTCACGTGTCTGACTCGTGGCATCTGGAGCAGTGTCTAGTTAAACTCTCCCCCCCCCACCTCCCCGCTTAAGAAAATAGAGAATTAAAAATAAAATCATTGCCTCTCACAGACAGTGTTTGTTATATTTTCCTTGTCTCTCCTTTCCCTCCAGTTTTGTCCTAAATGATGATTTGTAGAACCTGTCGGATTAACCAAACATAACCATGTTTATCCAGTTCCGCCCTATCTACTTACTCTTTTTAAGATACATTAACATTTAACCAGTTTTGTAAAAAAAATCACTCTAAGCGAAACAGTTTCTGTGTGAATGTGTGTGTGGGGAGGGGGGAGACGGGAGGAAAAATAAGTAAAAATACATACCGAGAGAAATATAATTATAATTGTTGTTTCCTTTTTTCAAAAAATGGATGTTGGTGATGTAGTGGTAGATAGCGAAGGTGGTGGTGTGAGGTAATGGCAAAGTAATAATAATTAATATGTTGCGAATTTTCCACACTCCTTATTAAGCCAATCACTCAAATATTTGAAATGTTCTTTTTCGCGGCGTAACTGTTGCCCCAGCAACCCCTTGCAGTGCTTGGGGGCCTTTCAACAGAAGGGGGCCAGTATTTGTTCCTTAAAAAAAAAAATGCACTTGAAATCTGAAAAATAGACAAGGGACAAGGTTTCGCAGGGTGCACGACAATACTCAATTCCCTGTGGAGCGGAGAGAGAGGGAGCGTGTAAGAGACTGTGTGTAAGAGAGAGAGCATTTAAATTGCTGCTTATCAAATCTTCCCTTTATCTTTCTTTTATTAGTCACTGCTGTTGTCATTATTAATATGCCTTTATACATTACCTGCATGCTACTACACCAGGATTTAATTTATTTAACTTTTCTAATTATACTGATTGTAATGAGAAAGTGTGTTTATCACTCTGCGGGAAGTTACTTTGTTCTGAATTAGATTTATTGTAGTAAAGGGGTCAAATTGCCGCAGCTTCAACTGGTCTCAGCCATTGTCTTTAACAATGCCAAAGCACTTAAAATGACGTTCACTGCCACTCTTAGACGCACATATACACAAGCACGCGTGTACACAGCGTGCAGCAGGAACTATCTTTCCCCTTTGCCAACACCCCCCATTCGCCTCTGCCAAGGTCCGAAATACACAGCGTCAGCAGAGATTTTCAATCATAGTGGTTTTAGCCCACAAAAAGTTCAGATTAATTATAAAGGTTATAATACCTTTATAATTAATCTGAACTTTTTGTGGGCTAATCGGGGTACAGTTGAGATACAGGCACCATCCAGGTACAAATTATCTCTAAATTACCTCGTGTCTGTACAAGTCTTTAATGGAAAAGAAAATCTATTAACTTGCAAATTTTAAGTATAATAGATTCTAATCGCTTCTTTCGTGGCGCATATAAGAGAAAAAGGGAGAGAAGCAATTGCAAAAACTTCCAAAATTAAATACTTTTTTAAAAAAAGGATAGTTTTCATAGAAGTACTGATACTAGTGCAGGCACAATTTCTCCGTATCATTTAAAAAGCCATAAAATAACACCCAACAACGAAAGGATTACAAAGTGAGAGCGTAGGTGTGCCCAGACCAAGCAATCATAACGAATATAATAAAGACTTGTGAGGGAACTCAACTTGACCTTCAGCACTTTGCGACCTCTTAGAATGTGGACGGTCCCTGTGACCTTTGTTAACAGCAACCCTCTACTAAATAAGATTTTGTGAAAACAACTGACCGATAACTTTTTTCTGGTAACGAGAGATTTGTTATCGAACGTGGTTTATACAGTTGGAAGGACCTTTTCCGGAAAACGTCCAGAAACAAATATCTTTATCTACCGGTTACAATACGATAACGAACAGCTCGGCATTTACCACACCCTTTCTTGGTTGTTAATTTCCCAAAATAGATTTTATGTATTGTAAACCATGCTGATGTACGATGGAAGAATCTTGGGGAAACATCAACACAGGGCAGTTATAAACTATACTACTCTGGCAGAGACGATACATATGACCATGATGTCGGATTTCTTGTCCACAAAGACATCGTGAACACTGTCATGAGTTGTCGACCAGTTTCCAGCAGGATTATCACCATACGCTTGAAGGCAACCCTACTCAACATCACCATTGTTAGACTATCGAAAGGGACTTGACACAGCAAAAGTACATTTACAGGCAGCATTAAAGGCCTTGTTAGACTATCGAAAGGGACTTGACACAGCAAAAGATCATTTACAGGCATTATTAAAGGCCTTGTTAGACTATCGAAAGGGCTTGACAAAAAAGAACATTTACAGGCAGCATTAAAGGCCTTGTTAGACTATCGAAAGGGCTTGACAAAAAAGAACATTTACTGGCAGCATTAAAGGCCTTGTTAGACTATCGAAAAGACTTGACAAAGCGAAACAAGAAATTCTGACACAGTGCAGTGAATTGGGGTGGGTGGGTGGGGTGTTTAAAGAAGGTTTTTAACAACAACAAAAATGAAGATTTGGGAAGTTGAATTTTGATGACATTTTGATGAACTAACTGAAGATATTTTGTAACCAGCCCCGAAGATCATTTTCGAATTACTGTTTGCATTACCATTCTTGATGCTGTTTTTCAAAATTCTTAGGATGATTTTAAATTTGTTGCTGTTATTTCACAATTCTTAGGATGATTTTTAATTTCTTGCTGTTATTTCACAATTCTTAGGATGATTTTAAATTTCTTGCTGTTATTTCATAATTCTTAGGATGATTTTAAATTTCTTGCTGTTATTTCATAATTCTTAGGATGATTTTAAATTTCTTGCTGTTATTTCACAATTCTTAGGATGATTTTAAATTTCTTGCTGTTCTTATGATGATTATAGAATTGCTGCTAATTTTATGATGATTATGGAATTGCTGCTAATTTTATGATGATTATGGAATTGCTGCTAATTTTATGATGATTATGGAATTGCTGCTAATTTTATGATGATTATGGAATTGCTAATTTTATGATGATTATGGAATTGCTGCTAATTTTATGATGATTATGGAATTGCTGCTAATTTTATGATGATTATGGAATTGCTAATTTTATGATGATTATGGAATTGCTGCTAATTTTATGATGATTATGGAATTGCTGCTAATTTTATGATGATTATGGAATTGCTGCTAATTTTATGATGATTATGGAATTGCTAATTTTATGATGATTATGGAATTGCTGCTAATTTTATGATGATTATGGAATTGCTGCTAATTTTATGATGATTATAGAATTGCTAATTTTTTTGATGATTATAGAATTGCTGCTAATTTTATGATGATTATAGAATTGCTAATTTTATGATGATTATGGAATTGTTAGTATTCTTATAATGATTATAGAATTTTGGTATTCTTATGATTCTTGTTGCTTTTTTCTGTAATATGAAGAAATAAAGTTGTTTTAGAACTGTTGAATCATTTCCAAATCTTTAGAACAGAAAAAAAAACCCTAAATCACAATCTTCTGGGTATATTTTAAAATGTATGGTCTTGATGACATGCAGTTTTATTGCTTGTTTGTTTTCTTAAACCGAATGAAACAAAATGATGACGCAATGTTATTAATCACATTAGGCTCAGTCTCTCACAAAGAGAAATACTTCTAACGTAACTATATTTTTGCGCGTGCTTAATGCCAGTTATGTCCCTTACTTGTAGGCGCCTCCTAAGTTCTCTCAGAAAACGCAGCAGTTAAATTAAGCTCACAACTCCACCCCTTCCAGAAACCAGAAACAGTATTTTTTTCTAAAATAAAAAATTAAAGAGAGAGAAGACAAAAGAGTGAGGGGAGGGAGGCGGAAATACAATTGGTTTTGGTAAACTTTTTCTTCAGCACCCCCACTCACCCTCAGTTCTCTGTCGCTTTGTTTCATTTCCCACGTGATTGGCATGACATTTAATTCGGTCAAACCGCACATGACTTAAGGTGCAAACAAGTAGTTATTCTGGTCTCGGCTGGAGGAATCTAAAAGTCCATTGCGACATTTGGCTGGTAGATTCTATTAAAATTCCACTGCAATATGTTGACTAGCAGAATCTAAAAGAACACTGCCATATTTTCACTGGAAGAATCTATTAAGACCACTGCGCTATGTTGGCTAGAAGAATCTAATAAAAGTCCATTTCAATATTTTCACTAGAAGAATCAACTATGAAAAATCGATAAATTTTCGTTCACGAGGCTTTCGTCTCTCGTGCCTGTAGTAGAGTAAAACATAAAAAATAACCTGCGTTGTTTTCTTTCTGTAAAATTAAATAAATCTTTTTTTTTATTACTAAACAAGATAGCTTTTTTAGTTTTTGTTAAATGTGCTTTTCAGGTATGTTTTCTTTATTAAGTTAAGGATATGATATTATTCGGTGTTTTAAATGTACACTTTACCTCATATTTTTAGAATAAACACCAATATTAATGAGTGTTTCAGTATAAGTATTCTCTCTCTCTCTCTCACACACACACACACACACACATACACACACACACACACACACACACACAGACAGACACACACACACAGACAGACAGACAGACACATATATATATAAACACAAACACCAAAAGACTGTGTAGAGGGATTTTTAATCAATGTATGTCTAAGTATCTTGAGTAACATTTGTTTGATACAATAGATTAGTGTATGTCTAAGTATCTTGAGTAACATTTGTTTGATACAATAGATTAGTGAGTGTCTAAGTGCCTTGAGTAACATCTGTTTGATACAATAGATTAGTGTGTGTCTAAGTATCTTGAGTAACATTTGTTTGATACAATAGATTAGTGTATGTCTAAGTATCCTGAGTAACATCTGTTTGATACAATAGATTAGTGTAGTGTCTAAGTATCCTGAGTAACATTTGTTTGATACAATAGATTAGTGAGTGTCTAAGTGCCTTGAGTAACATCTGTTTGATACAATAGATTAGTGTATGTCTAAGTATCTTGAGTAACATTTGTTTGATACAATAGATTAGTGTGTGTCTAAGTATCTTGAGTAACATTTGTTTGATACAATAGATTAGTGTATGTCTAAGTATCTTGAGTAACATTTGTTTGATACAATAGATTAGTGAGTGTCTAACTGCCTTGAGTAACATTTGTTTGATACAATAGATTAGTGTATGTCTAAGTGCCTTGAGTAACATTTGTTTGATACAATAGATTAGGAGTGTCTAAGTGCCTTGAGTAACAATAGATCAGAGAGAAAAAGAATAGTAGCCAGTGGCTTAAAGTGCGTATAACTAAATTGTGAGACTACTATCGGTTAGTTCTCAATGTGTTTCTACAACAAGAAAACCGATTCAGGCAACCTATTTAAAGTGATAACAAGAATTAAGTAACCGAAAGGGACATATTACCATTATGCAATTCCGTCTCCTTATACCTCAATAATAATAATAATAAAAATGATGATAACGAAAGCGACGACGATGATACTATTAATAATACTCATGGTACTACTACTACTACTAATTCTACTATAATAATGATGTGGGACTTTGAAATAAGAAAAGACCAACAGGAGATATGAAGTTCATAGCAGGACCGACTAGACAGCAGTACAAGAGACGCTTCTGGACCAAATGCCAGCAGTCTGTCACTACAAACGCGAGCAAGAGTCTCAGTCACTACAAACGAGAGCAACAGCCTCTATATCACCTCAAACGCGAGCAACAGCCTCTATATCACCTCAAACGCGAGCAACAACCTCTATATCACCTCAAACGCGAGCAACAGCCTCTATATCACCTCAAACGCGAGCAACAGCCTCAGTCCAAAGATAAAACTATAAGACCAAAACGTGAAACTGTGTTTAAAAAGCAGAAATCTTTGCCAGGTAAAAGTAGGCAAAAGTGGATGCCAGTATCAGAAACAAGAAAAGCAATACCAATTAACTGAAGTACTTGGAAACATTATAAGTGGCCCGGAAAGCTTTTTGAAAATGCGGACATGACACTGCGCAACAGACCCTTTGCTAAAAAGCAACACTTCTCGACACAGCATACGAACACTTCCAGAAAATAGCGCCTAACCGGAAACTCACACGAGTCGTAAGAATGACGTTGACAATTGATGACGATAATTACTGTCATTTAAGTTTTGTCAAGGATTTTAAAAACCTTGGTCGTGACAAAATGATCTTAGCCATTTAAAGATCGTTTAACTAGGTTACAATCAAAATTAACAACCGTTTTACTTTTCTATTTAGATCAGACACTGCCAAATAAACTTGCCAATTGATTCTTCCTGCTCGAAACGGATCGGAGTAAATAAATCTGAGAGAAAGTAGGTAAGTTTCATTTTCAAACAGAACTCGCGTTGTTACCGTATAGCCTGGACAGGGAAATAAATGTGATTATGGCGAACGAAGAACGAAAATCTCACCCACATCTAAAACATACTTTCACCTAAACACAGTAAACTAGCGACGATTATTTGTATGTGTGCTTGCGTGTGTGTGTGTGCGTGCGCGTGTGTGTGTGTGTGTGCGTGCAATGACCCTTGACCTTTGGACACACTTTATTTGGAAATGGAGTGACTTTCATTGAGTGCACTTAGCCGTGTTGTGCGTGTCATTATTGTATTGTCAAGAACCCGTGCATTGTACAAGCTCCTTGTGATAGTATAAATGGCGACAGAGAGCAAACACATTTCCTTCATATTAAAGAGAGACATTAATCCATTATGTACAAATTAGCGCTAAAGAACAGATACATTTCCTTCATATAAAGCCTAACGAGACACGAAGTCATTGTTCTAGGAAAGCACTGGAACCTTGCAGATAGTTAAAGACAAATTCCGGTTGAATAAAAATGAAATTTAAAACTAAATGACCGCTTGTCAACTCAGTTCACTATCACCAACACCGATTGTTTTCTCCACGCTTGAAATGTATTACTTTTTCAAATGACCCTTTCACTGCAAAGTGCAATCTTGAATCGCAATACTGACCTCATAAAATGTAGGTTTAATACATAAAAAGGTGAGTCAAAACTGACGTCATAAAATGTAGGTTTGATACATAAAAAGGTGAGTCAATACTGTTGTCATAAAATGTAGGTTTGATACATAAAAAGGTGAGTCAATACTGTTGTCATAAAATGTAGGTTTGATACATAAAAAGGTGAGTCAAAACTGACGTCATAAAATGTAGGTTTGATACATAAAAAGGTGAGTCAAAAGCCGGTGTTACTGGGGAAGAGTGGACACTTTTGCCAAAGGAATTTGAACAATAGACCATTCAACATTAGCAACAAAAATGTCACATTCCATTGTGGAAATCTTAAAGACATCTTAACTGGTACCAGAGTGCCATCTAAGCGAAAAACCATGTAATAAGTGTAATATATGTAACATTAATTAAGTCATCAATCTGCCAGGGGTGAAATATCTATAACATTAATTAAGTCATCAATCTGTCAAGGGTGTAATCAGTGAAATATCTGTTACATTATTTAAGTCATCGATCTACCAGGGGAGTGTAATCCAGTAAAATATCAATATTTTAATTTTTTTAAATGTTGACTTTGATCAGCTTCTCACTTCCAGCAAACGCTGATTTAGACAGAAGAATAGTGACGACCGGAAGATTGACAGGGGTCGAGAAGGGGTTAAAAACTTTCGACATTAATCCGGGTTCAAAAATTATGGCAATGATCGATGATTTATTAATAAAATTACAATGATCTTGGGAATAAAGAACAGTACCAATCAATAAGAGACTACGTTTAAACATTAACGACAGTGATCAACGAGAGAATAAATATAATAATGACAACGATCCGACGATGATAATAATCACACTGATCGATCAGAAAAAACAACAACGAGGGTTGATAATAACAGTCATCGATGAGGCAACTATCATATCATCATGTTATGGGGATCAATAATGAGCAATTAAAATAAGGACCGACGACAAAGGATTGAGTTTGGACTTTAACAATTACTGACAGTGACACAAAGTTGATAACTACACTCGATTGACGATGGACCAAACGTAAAATAACTTTGACACATCTAAAGATGATGTTGACAACTAAATGATGAAATACACGGCTAAAAACATAAAATAACTTTGACACATCTAAAGATGATGTTGACAACTACATGATGAAATACATGACTAAAAACATAAAATAAATTTGACACATCTAAAAATGATGTTGACAACTAAACGATGAAATACATGGCTAAAAACATAAAATGACTTTGACATATCTAAAAATGAGGTTGACAACTACAATGATGAAATAAATACATGGCTAAAAACATAAAATAAATTTGACACATCTAAAAGTGATGTTGACAACTTAACGATGAAATACATGGCTAAAAACATAAAATGACTTTGACACATCTAAAAATGATGTTGACAACTAAACGATGAAATACATGGCTAAAAAAGAAAAATAATGGCAATGTTCCATAATAAATTTTAAAATAATTCATTTGATTAGTTGACGGCAATAAATTCCATTATCTACGAGGAAGGGTAACACTGACACGTGACCAAGTAGCCATTCTAGTAATTTATATTATCGATTACTGAGTTTGAATCGAACACACAAATATGCACGCACCCCGACACCCCCCCCCGCGCGCGCACATATTCACACATAGGCACATAGAACCGCGCGTACATACACACAGGCATGCACACATACATCAATTTATATATGTATAATGGTAATGTGGTGAGTAATTAAGTCTAAGCGCTCTGGTGAACCTAAGTACTAATAACCAATGACTGCTAACACTTGTGGAGCGCTGGGTTCCGGCGTCTCAAGAGTAAGCCTATTTATAATTGACAGTAGATGACCACCTTTTACAAGTCGTTTAACGGTTCTGTCGCAAGTGACCTCATTGCTATGTACATTTTTCGTAACGCCAAAGCTAGGGACGGTTGAATTTAATAATGCCAATATAGTTGTGTGTGTGTTTGTGTGTGTGTGTGTGTGTGTGTGTGTTTATGAGATCAGTGTGCTTCAGTAATTAGTCTGTAATACATGTAGGTCTATGTGTTTCAATGCTTGCACGCATCCTGTCATTACTGTGCTGTATTTCCTTTTGTGTGTGTGTGGAAAAAAAAAAAAGCAAAACTCTTTCCAAGCATTATAAATTCAGTCACAATCGAAATGGTATGTACTGACCTAGTGACCTATACTTTCTGTTGCACTCAGACTCAAAGAATTTGCTGAACATGTAGTCTTGTGTGGAACATTAAGAATCGCTGATCGTAAAGGTACGGCAAACACCGACGAGCCGTGAAATTATCGCAAACCCGAATAAATAACTCACCCCATTCCCTTCTATCTTTCTCATGCAGCATCCCCCACCCCCGCATTCTTAATCTATTTAACTTACCTGCTGGCTTATTTGCAATGATGTTAAAGTGTCTGGACAGATGAACATGCGCTTCGAGTCAGTCCAGTCACTGGAGCGCTTCGGTAACAACGATGTCTTTACATGCCAAGTTTATACCGAACCAAAATTGGAGTGCTGTCCCCTTGCGCAGCCGAAGTCCGTCTTCAAGCGTAAAATCATTTGATAACTAGCAGCAGTGATCGATAAGCAGATGATCCAACTAATACAGTTATGGCTAGCAGAGCAGAAGTACGACAGACATAAAAGAGTTTTTTGCTGCTCGTCACACTCACACAACGCGCAGGCTAACAATTGATGGGTCCCATACACTTCCTGCCTAGCTTGCTTCCTGCTGCATATGTCGCTCCGCCTTTGCCGTGCCGTGCCTTTTCGCGCTCGCTTTCTCATTTCATCGTGCGGTAGTACCAGTGTCAAGTTCACTCGAGACTTAAGTCACACTTACACTATAAAGACAGTGGCGATAAGGCCTGGAGGCCAAGAAACCCAAACACAGTACAACACAAAAGATTCGAGTCTTTGGGAGGAAAGTGAAGCAATAACTAACATGCCGTAACGCGTAACGCAGTCGGCGAGCATCCCTTGACTTCCAGCCAGTTCAAACTAAAAGAAGCTCGAGTTTAACACGTGCCTCCTATGTCTTGGGCTGGCATTGCGCCCACATTTGCCGGTTGTAAGTAAACAAAAACATGTTTTTCCCACGGCCCGCTAGGAGTCATTGGATGTTGTGTGCGTGTGGGGAGGGAGGGAGGGAAGGGGTGATGATGTTTCGTTACTAAAGTATCAAGAAGACTTTTTCTTTGGACTTACTATTAAGTTGGCATTGGGTTGTGTGTCTGCGAAATCTTCCTTAATTGGAAGTTATTTTTGATTCGTCAAGGTCGTGCAATCATACATCTCTATCGTACGACTGACTGGCTGTGTGCTTGCAGTAGATTAGGCGCAAGCATTTCCGATGGCAGGAAGCTCGCTGACCACAAGGATCGTTCCAACCAACTTAAATATCTTGCGCCCCTCCCACCTAGACCCACCTAGACCTTCTTTCCTTCAGGTACTGGTTTTCTTTGTTCACAGGAATCGATCATCCTGTAATTTATTAGTGCTTGAGACTGGCCATGTGATTCTTGTTGGTGCATCTTCTTCAGATTCCAGTTGGTTTGAAATTAAAGGCGCAAATGCCACACTAATTGTGATATTTCTTACGACAGCGCTAATCAGAAACGTTCATAACAACAGTTTTTCCTTTGTTACCCGTACGTTCATAATACACATTCGGATTAAAGAAAAATGGTGGAACTTATAATATACTTGAAAATGTTTGAGTAATGTAAAATGGTGGAACGAAAAGTGACTGCGTGGGAAGGGGGGGAGGGGATAAACAAACAGAAAATCTGGCTACCAGATCACCTTGGCACTTGCCGCTCTATCACTTAACACTAATAACAGTAACTACTGGCATTGTGGGTGAGGCATTCTCCACGGGCAGTCTGAATTAATTTCGACATTTGTGTGCGTGCGTGTGTGTGTGTGTGTGTGTGAGAGAGAGAGAGAGAGAGAGAGAGAGATGGTGTTTACAGAATGACATCACTCTGTTAACTGCCGGGTTTGGTTAAACAAGGGCCTTAATTTGCTTTAGGTGCCAAATAAATTTAAGACCAGCTGGGGGAGAAACACCCCTAAATCTCTGCGAAATCAGTGAAAACTGGAGGCAAACGTAAAACTTGTTTCAAATAAGCACTAGTTGAGATGAAAGAAACAAAATATAAAAAAGAATGATCTGTTCATGTGTGTGTGTGTGTGTGTGGGTGGGGTGTCGTGTGGTAGATAAACCGACAGAAAGAGCCAAGTGGGTCCAAGAAGTGTCAGCATTACTGGATAGTGTATCTGTGGGTGGGTGGGGGTGAATGATTAAGCGGGTAACTTAAGCGACAGACTAGGAGTAACACACACACACACACACACTTACACTTCCCACATAATTGCTGAACAATTGCGATATACTTAAAATAGAAATCGATGCTTATTAAGTAAATGTATCTGGGTGTGAATAGGGTCGGGGGGATCCGCTAGTTCATTAGAACTGATTTTTTTTTTTTTAAGTTCTCTGGAACTGTCTATATATTGTCAGTTCACTCCTGCTGTTCCTTAGACTGCAATGGGGTTGTGAAATTAAAGACGCGCTTGCTTTCAACACAGATTCCCTTGTGGTCAACATGCACTGACCTAGGTCAAGAGTATTTCTTGCTGTAGCTGTTTTATGAGTAGGGTACAGATACACTATCTTTCTTGTCACTTTCTAAAACCAATCTTTCACACTCAGTATCTTTTCTTTCATTTTCATTCTCAGCTAACTCCTCTAGTTCTAAATTATCCAACCTTTACCTCTCTCATTCTTTTTCTTCCATTTTTTAATTTTGAAGTTTAAACTCATGCATTCTCAAACGTTCTGTTTCTACCTCACTTTCTACTTTTCTCATCGTTTCCAAATCCTGTTCTAGCAAAAATGTGGAAACTTTATTGCTCATTTTGTCTACTTGTTTTTATAATTTCTAACTTTCTGGTTTTTAGGGACAGTTTCTTTAATCTACTTTTCAGAGATGTTCTCATCATTTCTAGTTCTCCTCTTTCAAGTTTCTTTTTATTTCTAGTTCTTCTCTTTCATTTAAAAAGACCATGTAATACTTTCCAAGTTTACCTTCTGCTATTCCAAGATGCCTAGCTCTTATTTTTGCTATCTGTATCCACCCCTTTCTAACTTCCATAGAATCTTCCATTTTAAATAACAAATAACTCTACCATGATCATGTGACTAGCTAGCTGGCAAGTAATTTGACTGATTTTACCAAAATATATTACACACACTCAAATAACTGATAACCCTTAAATCTAGTTACTTAAATGCACAATCAATGCAAACGGTAATAATCTCCATACAAACTCAAGCAACTAGTAAATTTTAAATCTAGTTACTTAAACTGCACAGTCACCACGCATCAATAATTAAATATGGTAATACATGTTGCAATACTATATGCAATCAATAATATAAAATAAAAAGTTTAATCAAAAACGTTTCAAAAGAGAAAAAAGATAGACAAAGAAAGAGAATTCTGGAAGGTGTTATAAAAATAATGAGTGCTATAAGACTGCTTTCTAAATGTCTATTCCTCTAGTCAAATGTATCTCTTTCTAGCTCTATTTTACTAGCATTTCCCATTAAGTTCTAAGTTCAACAAATTTGAATAAATTGTCTTCCACATTTACTAATTTTAACACAATGACAATTAGTTTAACAATTTTGAACAAATTTGTATTCATCCTGAATGAGCCCCAACTTTATGTGATGGGCATGACGCTTAGTTAATTAAAATGAGTATTATTATTAATTAATTTTTCATAACCAATTACAAGTGATGAGAATCTTAATTTATTTTATTAATGATCCTCCAACAGACACCACTTGTCTATCATTTGGCAGATATGCAGTTTTTAAAAAGAGTACTGACACAAGCTGGTGTGCAAGGGCCAATGCGACCATGGCGTTATCCCACGGCTGCAGCAGGATTTGTAGGTCATTGCTGAAGATGTAAATCAGAAGCCAGAGACAATTCAAATGTCTGCTAAATGACCTGTCAAAGAAGGAAAATGTCAATATGGCAGGAGGTAATTCTAGACCGAATCAACGAAGTCAGCAAATGTTTACAAAAGGAAATAATGTCATCATGGAGGGTGTAATTCTAGATCGGATCAACGGAGTCAAAAAATCTCTACAAAAGGAAACAATAGAATTTCGAATGGCGTCGATCTTCAGAAATCACTGCTCGACTTTTAACATCACAAAAAGAAATGTTTGATGACTACGAGAGGAAGGCAAATGAGAAAATCGATGTGCAATGCACTGATGAAAGCAGGCGTTTGACGTAAGAAAAAGACGTCACAGCGATGGTGACGCGCCAGACGCGAAGGAGGTTGAGATTCGAGGAAGAGAAAAGTTAGAGATGTAAACTTACCTACCAATACTGGATAAGCCCCCCCCCCTCCCCTGTGTAGAAGCATATAAAGAAAGTTCATTCTCTGTTTGGGTTCCTCGTTCAATTCCCATCGAAGACAGACACCGAAATTAAAGATGCCCATAGGATTTAGAGTATTATCCTGAGGACATCGAATTGGAGTTTGTAGATGAAATGATTCGTTTGAAGTATTTCATATCACAGTTAGAAGATTCTGATGAAACAGTGCCAGCATCGCAATCGTACAAACTCTTTTTTGAAAATATGGTGCAATCAACGTTCCCAAATGTTATGACAGTTTTAAGAATTTACAGGTGTCTCATGATCACGAACACTACTGGTGAACGAACCTTTTCGAAGTTAAAACTACTGAAAAATTGTCATCGATCTTCAATGACAAGAACGACTGAATTCACTTTCCTCAATTTGTTTGTGGTGCAATCTTTCAGGATATCTTGCCGTTTGCAAGACGTCCTATTTAGTGGTCATAATGGCAATAAAGTTTTGTTGGTTTATTGAAATAAAATTTTCAAAATTTTAATAATTTTTAATAACGTGTTAATTTGTTTAATAACATTAAAAAGTGTCATTGTTTTGTGCAATAAAATTGGTTTATTAAAATTGTTGGTTGGTAAAATTAAAAACGTATTAGGAGATAACTTGCTAGGAGCCCCGGGATTTTGACTGCCTAGGAGCCACCACACGGTTTAATCCGACACAGATCGCACCATACCTCTTTATATTCTTGTTGGAAGTTGATTGATTGTAACAAGTTCACTGTTCAGGGTTCTTATACGTACAGACGTATACTGTTCAGTTCTGCATAAATACTATCACAACTTTAGCTCCAGGGAAATTTCTCTTCAAACATTATAGAAATAGTCTGGTCCAAAATGTGCTACTTCCTGCCTTTCCGTTTTATTTTGCTGACAGAAAATTATACAACATAATAACACTCGAGTGAAAATTCACTGGTGTCTTCGAAATATAGCGCGGTGAAATATACAAGATTTCACACACACTCACGCACACACAGACACGTTTTACAGCTGATAAATGGCCTTGACGTTTATGCTAAGTTTAACCAAAAGTATGTGAATTCAAGAAGTGAAATCACAAAATAAACAAACAAAAATATACCGTCCTATGAAATATAAGAATGGAACACTATGAATATTATGAAGCTGCAATATACTATCTCTCTAACAAAATGTCATCTAAGCTTTCATTTACTACAAATATTAGGAAAAAAATACATTGTTATTTTAAACAGATTAAAATCTTCATCTTTATAACTATTCTCAACAACAGTTCGATGCTACAAATAACAAATTTCTTCTAAGTCAAATTTCCGCTGTTGCGTATAAATTGTAATATACCGCAAGCAGCCCAGAATAAAGTTTTTAACAATACTGCACAATACAGTAATAATGTAATATAACTCAAGCCCACAATAACAGTTTTTAACAATACAGCACAATACAGTAATAATGTAATGCATCTGCAGTTAGGAATAATGGCGCTATGCCTACGCAAAATATTCGGTGTCACGTATCACAATTGAATTGCCAACGAGGAAATCTTGCAGAGAAGTGGCTCAAGAAGATTGCAAGACATCGTGACAGATCGTCGAATGCGCCTTGCTGATCATGTTCTGTCTACCAGATCGACACCCACAAGACTGCGATGAGGACGCCACCTGGAGGAAAGCGGGCAGACTACGTAAAACCTGGCGTCAAACATACGAAGAGAACATGCAAGTACTTGACTTCATGGCCAACAGGACACGTTGAAGTAAAGCTTTGCTGCCCAATGTGCCCAGACGTACAGGCGGGCGCACCTTGGTCTAAATAGGCCCTATTACAGCATTGAGTTTTTGTTATAGAATTGTCATTAAATAATAAAGTTTGTAATAGTACTACAGCACAGAATAATAAACTTTGTAACAATATTACGACGTAGAATAATAATGCTGTAGGAATAAAAGTTCCCAGCCTTTTTACCTCTAGGAACGCACTTTTCTAACATCTAAATCGCGGACCACCAGCTTTTACAATTTATTGGTTACATACTGGATAACAACCGCGAACCACCTGATAATGCGCCGCGGGCCAAAGGTTGCGAACAGCTGGTGTAAATAATGATTATTGCAACTTAAATTATAAAGTTATTGAATGAATGACTGGGGCACGTGACTGGTAGCAAGATGTCTCCAATAACAGATTAAACAAGTAATTTTTTTTCTCTTGGTGTTGACTACTATTGAAAGTTGGTTTTGGAAGGGGTGGGAAAAAAATTAATTTTTATTAGTCATCTTAAGTTATTTTATCAAGTACTAAATTAAGATGTTCTAAAATAAATTGTCCCTTCCTATTATGTACACGCGCACTAACAAGTAACAATATATATAAAATCGCAACTATTCTGGAAAATAAATTTATAAAACTATATTAATAACACAAAGCTAAATAAAATGTATTTGTTGTTTGGAACTATCAGTTAAAAGTACGATGTTCTGTCATGGATTTTGTTGAAATGGACTGCTGTCGTCTTGTGAACATTAATGCACTGGGTTACTGTCGCATTGTGAACATTAATGCACTGAGCTACTGTCGCATTGTGAACATTAATGCACTGGACTACTGTCTTGTGAACTTTATTGCACTGGATTGCTGTCTTGTAGTGAACTTTATTGCAATGGACTATTTTCTCACATTGCGGACTTTGTTGCACTGAACTACTTTCTCGCGCCTTCAGATGTAATAAATACTAAAATAGTTTATTGTTAACCTGGCCACTTATTTATATCTATATCTAGGTTGTTGTTTTTTTTATGGACAATGTGTAGTCAATCCCGGACGCCTGCTTTAAAAAAGTGGTGTCGCATTTTCTTATAGAAATGTAATATAAAAGTTGTTATAGATGGCTGCTTTTGTATTCGATTTCGTTTTTTTTCCTAAGGACTTGCAAGTCAATATTAAAATTAGCCGCTTTTTATAACTATATTTGCTCGGTCATATTGTTGTATTATAATTAATCAAGTGTAGTTAATTGTCATATTACGGACGCGTTTGTTCAGTATTAAAATAAGACGTTTCATATAATTGTAATAATATTTTCAAAGACCGGTGTGTTCAATATTAAATAAAACTTTATAAAAATGTGTACTTTATGACATAAAACACAAGAAGAGTCTTAAAAGTGCTCAAGATACATAACGAAGGTCTAAACATCATAAAACAAAACGAAATGACGAAAACACTTAACTAAATATATTATTTAATTTAGTACGGAAAACCACGAAGTGGATTTTCACCAGTAGTCTGGAAAAAAAAAAATACCGTGACGCAGAAAACAGCGATATTCCTACTGATGAAAAAGATGCGTTTAGAGATAGTTTCACCCAAATTTTAAAGCTAAATTGATTCCAAGACGATCAATACCAATATATAGGTCACATGCATATTACATGCAAGACAACATTAGAACAATAGAAGTAATCTCCATCTTCTCGGCAACACAGCCGGAAGTTTACATTTTCAAAATCTGAGATGGGAGATAATTCCAATGCTCCTCCGCAAGGCAAACAATTTGCAATCCACTTTCGATTATTATTGTTAAGAAAATAAAGTACATGTAACAAATTATCTTCTACGGGTGTTACTTTGGAGGCGATTTAGATAAAAATTACTAGGATTTCAACATTATGGCATTTAGAGTATAAATAATCACACACAACTGAGGATAACTGTCATAAACTTCGCACATTGATTACATTATCATTACCATTAGAACTCAAACTCAGAAATCTATAAAAAAAGAAATTTATAATTTATTTCCAAAAATTCTAGGTGACTTATTGAATGAAATAAGCACCCAAGTGTCCACAGCTGAAAGCAAATTGAGCATATGTATATATAGATGAAAGCAATATAACATTAAAAAAAACAAAAACAATATACTATAAACTAGTGAGATTAGACAAATGTGTAACTGACTGAATTAAGCTGCACTGTTCTTTACAGTGCACTTTCAGTGTGGCAGCAATGAGATAACTAGTGCTTCATTCATAACACAAGCAAACTTCACTTTCATGAAGACGATTTAAATAGTTCAACAAATTCTACAATATAAAATGCACATAATTTAATGAATGGACAACCATAAGACAATCATGCTGTAAACACAATGCTCTTTTGCATACACACTAACTCTCATGCTTACTTATAGTACTCTGTTTTTAAAAAAAATAATCAAAAGTTTGAAAATATAGCAAAACAGCTCATAATTATATTAACTGATTATGAGAGTACAAGTTTACAAAGATAATCTCCCTCCCACAACACCTTACTGTCTGTTAGCTGTTGGAGGATAAATGAAATGTAGCAATTTCAGTCTGAAAATTTAGAAAACAAGAAGTTAAAATATATTAAAGTTCACAGAATACTGAAAATGAATGGTTACATTAAACCACCCAAAGAAATGAGATGTTGTATGCATTTTGATCAGAAATAATAGTAGAATCTAATTTTCTACCCTCATTTTCTCACCCACCCTTCTTGGAGGCAGAGGATAAAAACGGACCCTCAAGAGATATTTCAGAAAAATGACTGACTGGTTCTGTAAGTTTATTTTTTAGAGTTATATATTTTTATAAATAAAATTTGTACATAAAATGGAAATTTAAATTTCATTTCAACTGGTAATGGCACAAGAATTAAACATATTTATTTTCATTTAAAAAAAAAAACACTTTGAAGTAGTTGGCCTTGCAACTCCCGTCTTTTTAATGGCAAATTTCATTGAACCTCGTAAATATATATCATCACTCAATGGCACATTTCAACGGCTCCTCTGTAGCTACCAAAGAATTTAATTAAACAGATTCAACTGTTTGTATAAGCTCAATCTATTCAGTCACTGCACACTATGCAATCTGGCTGTCGCGTTCTGTCTATAAACAATTTCCAGTTGGTATCCTTGCGACAGACAAAAAGTTTTAATATTGCACAAAACTTGCTTGCAGTTATAAGCATTATTAAAAATTATCACATCTTTAAGTGAAGTAACTCAGTCTTTGCTGAAATTTAGACTGAACTTAGGATTTAAGGATTTATATTATTTTATTAAATTTTTAGTTAAATAATTAATCCGTGAATCTGGACACACTAATATATTTCATGTGAAATTCTATAGTGGGTCTTCAACATTTCCCACCATTTACATCCAAAATTTAAATTTGTTATATGAAAATAAACAACTAAACGCTGCATATTAGCATTAGTTTTAATTTAAACAATCCATTCATAGACTATTAAAAATCTCTGCCTTCTATCTTACTGCAGTGAAAGTTGAATTCACATTATTTCCATCTACCTTGTCAAAAGTTTCTTAGCTATCTAATCTCACAAAGTTGAATTCATATTATCTCCTATTAATTTGTCAAATTCAAAGCCATCTAATCTCACTGAAGTTGACTTTGCATTATCTCTTGCTAACTTGTCAAAGTATTTTAGCCATATAATCTCAATGAAGTTGAATCCATATTATCTCCTGGTAACAAAATACAAATGAAGAAAATACATTATATGTATATTTTTACTATCTATATACAGTGTATCTAATCTATATAATCAAATCAATATTAATTTGTTGTGGACTACAAAAAAGTAATTATCTGGTTCTCTACTTTCTTTTTCTTTATCAAGAACTATCACCGATACTGTTGCATACCTTATTGCCTGTGCGATATTGGCTGCCTATAATTATGTCATCTTCAAAAACAACAATCATTTTTAATTCATTTGCAAAACTGCTTCTCTCTAAACCAAAAATAATTTTTTAATTCTTTTTTAAAAATACAACTACTCTACACCTTATAAACCTCACTCAGGAATTTACAGATGTGGTTAGAATCTCTTACAATGAAAAAATAAAATAAAAATAAAACTTAAGTAGCAAAAAGATGGTTAAATGCACTAAGGACAAGATGTATTACATAGTGTTTGACAAGTTTGAGGAACAGTTAATTGAGAAGTTGATAAGACACCAAGGGTCCACTATACTAACAAAAATGGCTTACTTATTTTGGTTGTAATAAGTACTGTAAATTGTACATTTATTGAACTCCCATTATTTACTGTTATCCCCCCCAAAAAAAAAGAAAAAAAAAGGATCATGTAATTTGTTTACAACTACTTTATTTCTAACGTGTATTTAAGACAAATTTAATAATACTATTTACAACTTAATACAATACAAATTGATACACATTGAAATACCAAATACATTTCATTTAAAATATTTGAAGCTATTTTTTTAAAAATTTCTTTAGAGCCAGAGGAGTATAAAGCAGAGTTTATTATGTTTAGCTTCCTTCAACAATAATTCAGACAGCAAATAGAAACATGTATGTCCATAAATAAGAATATCATCTGTATGTTATTTCATGGCAGCATACTGTAAACACTTAATCAATGGAATAAAATTTACACACAATTATTTCATTTGCTATGAGTATTTGCCAGGAGAGATGATTTCAAGTTATCTTTATAATCTGCATTAATAAATTTCAAATCTTGAATTAAACCCCATGAAAAATATTCTACTTGAATGCATAAAGTCATGTACAAATACTGCAAAATGTTGTAGGTTAATTTGAAAACACCTACCAGCCAGACCTGGGAGAAGATTAACCAGATATTGAAATATCCATGTTCCAGCAAAAACAAAATGTGTAAGCAGTGAGAAAAACAAATGTGCAACACACTTTTCTACATATATTACTGAGCTTTAAAAATGAGTGATACTATTAACAAATGCCTGAAACTAAACATTATCACAACAGCACCAGTTAACTAATTTTTGAGGACTAATGTATTTGATGTCAAATGAACAACTACTAAAAGGGGAAGAGATTTACACAATTATTATTGGATTGGTAAGTCAGTAAATGTTCCAGACTAACGACAACAGACAATGTGTATGTAATGCACAGCATTTTTCTTGTACAGGATTAAAGGTGTCTCTAGTCTGTTTATAGTATGTAATTTTGAAGGACTAGTTAGATTACTTTTTGGATGTATTAAAAAAAAAAAGGTTTGAATTTCAGTTATAGAAATATATATTTTTATGTGCAGTAAAGCATTATTTGTTTTTCAAATTTTCCATGCTACCTTTTATCCTTAAACAACAAAAAAAAAGGAATAGACAATACAGGCATTATGGTTGCTTATTGTGCATATAGGTTAAAACAAATGAATTTTTTTTTTAAACAAAGGCACACGGTGCCTTAAACGTACTAAATATAAATTATTTCTATATAAATTTTTTTTGTACAGGAAGGTATGAAATACCCTGAAAATAAAATGCCAACTGTCCTAGTAGTGTCAAATACTGAAATGAATGAAAACCACACATTTTTTTAATTCGACAGCATCATGTTTGAATAATCTTTCAAGTTCTGCATAACCACAAATTCATTTTAAAAATAAAGTTTTGCTACTGAGCATTCTGCTCTATAAGAAAATAGTTAACAATCAGATGGACAGAGTTGATAATCAGATGAAGATTGTTGAAGTAAGAGTGACTGGTGATGAGCTAGAATACACCTCCAACATTCACATTTGCCTTTGTGAATGTACAATCTGTTAGTGTGAGCTCCGATAGATCAACTTGGACATACATCACTTTCAGAATCAAAATAATAAGAAGCTAAAAAAATAACCCCCATTATTTATCAGACAAATATAATTAAAAAATGTCATAACTTATCATCTGATTGTTTACTGCAAGCACATACTAAAACAAAGTACCATCCTTTCCACACTACAAAGTAATAATTTGGAAGCAGAGTGATCTCAGGCTATACTTTATATTAAAAATAAATTTAGGCAGGCAGTGTTAAAAAATTCTCAGAAAGTTGAAAGTGTTTCAGACCAGGATTTTGCTCTTTCCTGCTGCTAAGAATAAGCATGCAGCAATAGTGCAATTAACATGCTCATTGTAATTACCCTTCTCTGCAATATACATGTAATACAGTAACAGTTAGAAGACTGTGTGCTTGGTTTTATGATAGCAAATAAAATTAACAAAACACATATTACACACATACACAAGACTTCTGAAAACAGAGATACATGTACACATTTTATCGTTTTTCAAAGTAACTGTCAGCATTGATTAAATATGGTGATTAAAAAAAAGTGTTACAAATCAGTTGATGAAAAATTGAAACTTGTAATTTTAAAAAAAAAAGAAGAAACTCCATTATTTTATAAATATGAGAGCATTATATTATGTAACATATTTATCAACTTCCTATAAAATAAGTATAAAAAATAAATAAATAAAATACATTTACTCAGCATGTTAAAGTAACTTCTACAAAAGTCCACATCAAATATTCTTTACAAGCAGGATTACATTGAACTGTGATGTACTGTTAAAATGTAGGCTGCCTTAGACAGAAAAAAGCATACCCTGATGTCTAATATAACTAAAGTGTAGCAAGATCTGATAAATGTAGGCTGCCTTAGACAGGAAGAATGTGCCCCAATGTCTAATTTAACTAAAGTGTAGCAAGATCTGATGAATGGGTGAAAACTATATCACACAAATAAAACTCTCCATAAACTGGAACCTCATCTTACAATCACATTTATTTTTCTTACAATTAAATGAACTGCAAAACCACTCTGTAGAGCATACACATCAATTATAACATAATTAACATACAAAGAACATTAGAGTCAAATATATTTTATACAACAGAACTTGCATAATCCCAGTCTGAGAAATGGGTGCAACAAGATCCATCTATATGTCACACAATTACTGATTCACCCATATCCCAACACATTTCACAGATCAATCATTTACCTTCATAACATTTCACTAAGTATAGCTCCTTTGTAGTCTATACATGTCATGAATACTACTCACTCTCACCTATATACATATCATACATTACAATTGTTCTGCACTGAGTGCAAAGCAACCAGCATGACTTGCATCCAGTAAACATCTTGCAAGATGGATCATTTGCACTAAGCACAGTTCATGCGTTACAACACTTGAACATGTAGACATCTCATGCAGTACAATTCACACCCACACAAGTACAGTTCAAGCATCCAGTCACTTATAATCTTCACCATGATGACTTATATCTCTATGCTATTTTCTTTCTCCCAACTACTGCCCTGAGCTGGATCAACTGACTGATGCTAAATATGCAAGTTAGGTGAAAGACAACCTAGCATTTTATCAGCACATCACCTAACATTTTCTACTTTTTCAGCTTCAACTTAAATAATCTCAGTAAATAAATTGAAAGAGCTAAATGAGGTTATTCTTTTAAATAATAAACTTGGATTAATCTGAACTTAGACTGAAGAAAGAGAAAACTGTAATGTTACCTAGATTTAAAGAACTCCTTGTTCTATTACCAAGACAGAGAGAGGATCAGAGATGTACTTTTACTAAGATAAAAAGAGGAATTTATACTTAAGATAAAAGAAGTACTAAGGCATACTGTTAATGGGCCAGAAAGAGGAATATATACTTTTACTGAGATAGAAGAATTATAGAAAGAGGAACTCAGTTGTACTTAGTTACTAAGTCAATTAAAAGAAGAACTAAGTGATATTGTTAGGAGAAAAGGAGAGGAACTCAATTGTACTACTAATTCAATTAAAAGAGGAACTAAGTGACATTGTTACTGAGAAAAGGAGAGGAACTCAGTTGTCACCAAGAATGTAACAAACAAGCTGTACTGATAGGGTTAAGCAATGTAGAAACTAGAGGTGGTTTATAATTATTTAAAAGGCCCTATGTAATCAGTATGTTCTACTTATGAAGATTAGATACATTCAATAGGAACAAATCCAGAGACTGGTCTGCTGGCAGCACTTTCCCCTTTTACTAGAGACAAAAAGCATTAAAGCAATTGTCAAAAACTGGAAACAATAGCATTAAATAAAGGTATATAACTGCTCATTATATATAAAATAAAATACACACTATACATCAGTAAATGAATAAATTAAAAATGCTTCCAACTACAAAATTGGGTGCATACAAAACACTGTACAATTAAAATTTTAGAAAATGCCTTTACTAGGAATACAAAGTCACTTTCAGCTGAATTTTTTTCATGTTAGTCCTTTATGGAATTAAAAATATGTTAGGACTGTCTATGAAAAAAAAAAGATATATATAGAAGGAAGAGGGAAAAAAAAGGGGAGAGAAGGGGAGAGTCAAAATGGGAGTTGACAGAATGAAATGGGGAAAGAAAAGTTAAAAAGCATAAAATCATGCATTCCTTGATTTACAAGCTCAAGTGGTTCAGAAAAATTTGCTCAAAAGTGAAATCAAAAGTGAAATCTTGTAAAGAGAAGGATAAATTCTCATTAGCTTCCACACAATAACCATAAAATACACTCCCAAGATCTAGAACATCAAGTGATATAACTTTTTCTTACTAGAACATATTATTTAAGCATGAAAGTTTATTTCCAGTAGTCATCAGAGTGTATTTATCTACCCAGCCGAGCTGTTCCTATGCTATGCTTAATCTGCTATACAATGCAAAGTAAAATGTTCAACACCTGATTTCAACAGACATTTATTTCACCTGTAAAGCTAGCACCTATCAGTTTATTTTATTAAAAAAATGGCCTATGAGAAGTGTTACTTTACAAATATTACAATTATTATGCTGTACACAAAACTTAATTTATCCCAAATCAAGAGTGGAATAGACTCTTTACTGTTTTTGTACCAACTACCGGGTATATCGCCAATTTCTAGAACATACATAAGCAATGAATATTTTATTGCCTGTTAGAGTAAACAGGAAAGCAACTGCAGAATGTAGGCATATTTTAGGTGTCATAAAAAAATTCTTCTTTTTAAACATGGCAATATCATTCACTTAACTATTTGTGTCAAAAAGAATGACTTTGTTACTTGTATAGAAGTCACTTGAATCAATATTGAAGCCATGCTGAAACGCACTAAAGATAAAATAAATTTGTATAATCATATACATACTGGTGAAGTCTAAAATGATTCTGCAATGCCAGAAAAATGTTCTTTAATTTGAGAACTAATGTACAAGAAAAAATGAATGAAACCATCTAAGGAAATGTCCATAATACCAAATCAGTGATTATTAAACAGGCATGACCTGTATATGAAAACATTCCTTATTTTCAAACTAAGTGGTGTGGATGATTATTTACTATTAGGTCCATTTCAGCACTAGCTTTATCTAAGCCTCAACTCTGATTGCTAAAATTATAGCACTGTAACACTGTATTCGTGATGCAGTTGTTTTCATCCAGGTTAATGATACCAATGAAATGGATAACTAAGGATCAACAGTATATGCACACCCAAGAAATGTATGAACATATAAGTTCAGCTTGCTTACAAAAATAGACATTAAAATATATTGCTCCGGTGAGTTAAAATTCAAAAGTATCAATATGTTGTAAATCAAGAGATGCCTGTAGATAAGAGCATTTTTTCCCTTAAAATCAAGCCAGAAAAACATACAAACCTACAGCACTCAAGGGCAACTGTAAAAAACTTTATACTATCTCCCCCCTATCAGAAGGGCATGGAGCCTTAATATATCTATGTAGTTGTTTCTGTGTTTATAGTGGTGTAAATTTGGTTTCTTCTTTCAAAGCAAAAAAAAAAAAATTATCTTCCCTTTTCTGAAGGACTGGGCTATGTGCTTATATGATTATTGGAACTGTACGGATATTTATACTATCTATCACATGTATTTTGGAAAAAAATTATTCTACATTAAAAAAATTCCTTATTCAGTCATTATAAAAATGTAATCCAACAGCCCATATTAAAGTGTAAGTATTGTTTTCCTAAAACCCTTAACAATCAATTAAATTTATATAATAAACTTTGTAACCAATTAAAACAATCGAATAAGCCCCACTTTTAAAATATCTGTACCTTTTAAAAAGTTGAAGGAAACTTGCTATACTGGACATTTATGTTTGACAGCTTGAAAACAAGTGAATCACATGTTTGAAGAAATTCTAAATAAAGCGCACAGACCTCACAGGTGAGACATCAAATGAGAGAGATAACAAAGCTGAGTGAATCCTTGCTTCATTGTTTATATGCCATTTCTTTTGATGGTTTTCATCTTTCAGTATCTTTGATGAAGATCTGAGATTGGTAGCAAATTCATGATTGAAAGAAGGCAGTTTTCCATCAATAAATAAATAAATAACTTCTTTGAAGTCAAACATGAAGCTGCCTAGTGACCGAAGTTTTTGAACTGTACAACGCTGTTTAAAAAACCAAAACAAAAAAGCCCATTGTATTTATAATGAATGTGTTTAAGGTAAAAGTGATCAAGAAGTTATATCTATATCTAGTTATATCTGACCAGTAATTGTAGGTCTGTATGCCAGCAGGATAATTAAAGTTTCATCAAAATGATCAGTTATGTTTTCCCTCAAAGCTCATCCAGCAACAATGTTATTAAAAACACTTAAAAACTAACACACATACACAGAAAAATGTTTTATATAATTTAAAATTAGTTAATGAATTTTAACGGATTACAATAATATAATCTTATATCTTTATCATATATTGATTTTTATTACAATCATTTCACTCATTTTGCAAACATATGATATTACTGTTATTAGAAAATAACTTTTAATTATATTTTTAAAAAATCATTTCTGTTAATTTTTTTCAGGTATTGCAAGTTCATAAATACATTGGTTTGCTTCATATGCCTTTAATCAAGCCAATCCTTGATTGGCTGCTCAATATACACTGAACTGATCAGTAACAATATTAATAATTACAATCTGTATTAGTCATATAACTGAAGCACTTCAAATTGCATTTAATCAGCAAATTTTCATTTTTTAAAACACGTTTACTATTAATGGCTCACCTAAAAAAAAAACTCACCAGCCAAGCTGTTTAATAATCACTAATGAGTTTCATGTTATATTTTATTTGCATTCATATTTAAAATATTAAAAATGGTTATGCATGTACCAAAAATCTCCATTGCAAGCTCACAATGAATTCATTTCATTTAATTAATGAAAAGTTGTGTACTATAATGTTTTATTTCTATTTTATATTTGCAGTACTAAGAATATCTACTCATGTAAACAAATATTCAGGACTTGCTTATCAAATCAATATTAAAACACCAGTGCTGTAAGAGTAAGGCCAAACTAAGAACCCAAAAATACATCTTTGTTATGTATTTTTTTAAATTATCAGCAGCAAACAATAAGCAAGTTGATAAAACAATAAAGATACACAAGATCAGTTTTTAATTAACAAAGAGGTAATTTTATATATGCTTTTATTAGTAGTTCTATGTAAGTTAAGTAGTTTATGCAGAGATTTAATAACAGTTACAACATACAACTATACATACTGCAAGCTATACATACCACAAGAGTAAATTATAATTAAAATTGTTTTAATTTGGTTTTCTACTAATAATAAAAAGTTCAGCCAGTATATCCATAATATATAAAAGGCACTGTCATTGATTTATAGAACAAATTAAAATGATCTACTCTACAGAATGGAAAGCTTGAGAAAGATTATTCTAATAGCAGATCTATAGTATACATATAGTAATATTTAATATTGTCTGGTATGACGGATTATTTCTATATTGCTGATTTCTAAACAGAGAGATATACAGACACTGTTTTTTTGCATATTAATTTTATTATTGCTTTTGAACTTTAAATCCAGACAATAGTCAAATGAATTTTTATTATCTTGAGAAATAACAAGAAACCTGACCATAACTTGCACTGAAACCAATCAATTTCCCCCCTTAAAAATAACTGAAAAGATGAGTTTCTGTGCATAATTTCTAACCTATAAACAAACTTTCATGTGATTACACTGCAATATTTTTTGGTAATTTAAAGTTGTGCATAATACCTACTTTATTATTAATTTTAAATATTATAAATTTTATTATTTTCATAATTATTTATTTAAAAAATTAAACTTTATGTGTATTGGTTGTTTTATTTATATAATTTATTAAGTTTTCATTTTATTATTATTAATACTTATTTGCACCTCACCACAAAATCCCAATATATACATTATATCTACTGATAATAAACACATCATAAGAATATGACAAAAACTTAAAATCCAAAAAAATTGTAGTAAAAAAATTGCAAAAGTTAGCAATTATTTGGTAGATTGAATTACAAAGACCTATATTCTAAGCATTCAAATATTATAGTTTAATCAGAGAAGTTAATCATGATTGTTGCTGGACTAGATGAAGCTATCGTCTGCTTCTACTGAACTGACTTACAACCCATGTTGTCCAAAAGTATCCTGCTGAATCGTTTCCATTTTCCATATAATCAGATTCAAACTGATGAAGAGTTAATCCTTTATTATAATAATCTCCTTGTTATCACATACACCTTCATCTTACATATGCTGCTTGTCATGACTTTGCTGCCACTCATTTGATGTCGCAAGCTTATGTGTTCCATAAATGAAATTATATTTTAATTCGCAAAGTGCATTTATCGTTCATTCACAAAAAAAAATGAATAGGTTTTATCAAAATAATTTTTGTTTTAAAATTTTATGAAAAAATTTTTGGAAGCAATACTAATCCATTAAAAATAAAGTTAAATTGCCAAGGGATTAACACAACATGTGGTACGTATAAGTAAAATTTATCTTTCACTTATGGTCTTAAGCAATGATTATACAGCATTTACACAGTAACTGTGTATAAATATTTCTCTATACAAAGATTTCTATCATGTAACAATCATATAACTATTAAGCAGATGATAATGAATAATCACACATTACTAATTTCAGTATATTTTTTAATTAACATGTTGGAAAATTACTAGGAAGGTAAAGTAACTCTGTGTAAATATTTCTTTTTTAAAGAAACCAAAAAAAAAAAGAGATGATTACTAATTATGTGTAACAAAATATCAATCTGAATGTAAACCAATATATATATATATCTTTTAAAAAAAAAAAAAGTGGGGAGAAGAGAAGACTGAAAATGTAATGGGTTATATGCACACAATTTCAAACATACTCACAAACTTGGAAAATATCTTTAAAAAATATTTACAACACATGAGTTAGGAAAGCAAATTACAGTATTGCACTAGAAAATGGCTTCATGTGATTACACATGCAAGACATAGTGAAAACAATAAAAATTAATTTATCTAAAATTCATGCATGATGTGGCTGGCTGAATACAAAGAAAGTAAAAATGCTATTTAAAAAAAATCCCTTGGGACAATGACACCAATTTTAATTCATTCAAAAGAACCACCAAAACAGAAGATATCTTGTACTGATTTTTTTCTTCCTGAGACAGCCCTGATGCACAGAATGTTTTCTGTGATGGCACCCACAAAATAGTTACTAAAACTATTCTTTCAATGTAAGAGCTGTCCATCATTTTACACAACAAAACCACAAAATCAAATCAATTCACTTCATCAAAAGACAGCAATCTATTCACAATTTCTTCACTCCCTCCCCCCCCCCCTTCCATTTTCTTTTTTGTTTTAAAGATAACGAACCACAAATGTTTAATTTGAATAAATAACTTCCTATTATATTTTTAGTCAAAGAATGTCCATATTTCACTAATTTAGTTGTATAAATATCAAAAAGTCTCATGTAGAATTAAAATAACAAAATCCTAATAAAGATAAATGTTTTAAAAGTCGAGAATAAAACAGTGCTGTAAACTTAATCCACCCAATCAATAATCACATCAGCCATTTCCACTGCATATATTACCATCATCAGCACTTATTATTAAAATGTCATCTCAGGAAAAGATGTACAAATGACCTATTTTTTTCTTTTTCCTAGCAATACAAATTTTATGTTTGTCTGATGTCACTCTATCACTTAGCATGTCGTGTCAACATTTGGTACTGTACATTATTTAAAATGCATATTGCATTTGGCTACCAAGACACATACCCAACAGAGAGCTTGCCACATACCCATATATATATATATCTTAAACACTGCGCTGAAGCAAGATTTTTTTAAAAAGTTTTCAGACAAAACGTACTAGTGTTCTTTCCAAATTGCTTTGCAAGAGTTCAGGTTTCAAGAAACTTACATCTCAAACACGTTTCTTCTTACTTAAAAACTTCAGATATAAATTCCCTTTTTTACTAAAGTGTTCATTTAAAATCAAGAGAAAAGGAATTACATTTAAACTGTCCCCACAAGAATAATATGAACTTATATTTAAAAGTTCTTCAGTTTTATGATTCTGCCAACTCTGAGAGTGAGTGAAGTGCATGGAGTGTATAGAAGTCACATCAAAAAGGTAGAATACAAACTACTTAAACTTTCTCCTTTATAAAAAACAAACTCTTTATCTTCCTAGAGTGAAACTTTCATCATATAAGATTTTTGCTTTGGGTTTATGAATATTTATGAGAATTTTATTGATGAATTATATTATAAAATTTAATAAAAAGTATTTTTCAAGAGTTTCTAAATCTACAAAAACATAAGTACAAAATAAAAAAGTTCTGGAAACAGAAGAAAATAAAATGAGAAAAGGAAAAGAACGAAAGGAGTGTATCAAAGGTGAAGGGGGAGAAGGGGAAGGGAATGCAGCTTTCATCAATAGTAATACATTTTTTAACTTAATAAGTGTATGAATCCTACATAAATTTGCACAGGAAATGTATGACTTAAAGTTAATGTAATAAATGCTTTGAAAATCATACAACTCTCTATAAAATATCTCTCAAAGAGACAGCCTGAACATTCAATGAACAGTAAGATATGAAGTGTAAATCAATGTGAAATGCATATTTTGCTTAGTTTGTTGAGATTCTATGATTTCTTTAAATAAAGAACACCTACACAGGCAAAAAAATAGATCAATAGATGCTAATACACTCCCGTTAGAATTTGTAAACAAAGTGCCTACATCATGTTAAAAGAAAAAAATATTACAAATTTAAAAAGTTTAAAATAAAATAAAAAATCCACCCACCCACATAAACACATCAAGTTCAATGGACTGTAAGACTTCCCCCCTTCCTACCACCACCACCACAAACACATTGCTTTAAATCAAACATTTTTTAATATCAATTTTAAATGCAGGATGTCCGAAAATTATCTTTACAACTTTTGTCCAAAATACAAAGTCAACCAAGAGGTGTAGAAATACTAAGGGGTTGTCCCATTTTTCAGAAAAATATTTTTGAATAGCAAGTTTTCTCTTTTTAATTTTTTTTCTTCTTTAAATCTTTGTTTCTCCCCTCAGTCACAATGAATCCACATGAGAAAGCACATTGTGTTGACTGGTTTATTCAAACAAAATCTGATACAGCCAATGAAGGTTTAGATTTAGTTACAAAAACATTATTAAAAAAAAAATTGGGGGATTCCATGTATAAATTTTTTACTTCTCTGTGTTAGTAAATATTTCATTTAACAAAGTTGTAAAGATTAAAAAAAAAATTACCTGTAATTTTCGAACTCCCTGTACTTATTTTGGTCAGACTGTGAATCAGAAAATCATTAGTTAAATTAATTCTAAGTGTTCTTTAAACTTGGGGAGGTTTGTGTGTGTGTGTGAATCATATAGAACTGTTCTAAATTTCAAGTGACAATGTGCTGTATGATCTTTACACACACACACAAAATAAAAACAAAGTAATCTTTTTACCTGGAGATAAAAAATTCCACAATACGCACGAAAATACAACATTATTTAATGTGCAGATCCCAACCCTAAAGTGGAAATATTCACTCTCTCTTACCCTAAAAGTATATGATAAAATTATAATTCTCAATCCCCCCCCCGATAACTTTTAAAGCAATAGTATTATCTCAGATTACACATTCTGAAGAATAATCACCAAACACAAGCAAAATGGGGGTGGGGTGGGGGGAATCTGCTCATTTGTACAAATGGTTGGCTGAAAATTCATTATTAAGAAGAAAGGCTTGGAAGAAGATCAAGATATGGTGTAAAGTAAGCCCCGCAATCCCACCCCCCTTCCCCTCAAAACATGTCTACTGTGAAATCTGGAAAAATTTCTCTTCAGTTTTACTGAGGCCTTTAACTTGACATATGAATTATTTGCAGAGCTTGGCATCTCCAAATCTCTTAACTGGTTAACATAATACACTCATAAAATTGCTCTTCAGGGGTCACACTTCAGATACAAATGCAACTGTATACCAGATCATATTTGAAAGAAAAGTACTTATTTAACAGTTGAAATGTCTCCATTTGCACACTCTACTGGTCTTTCATAGAAGAAAGACTGTTATTGCTTGCAACATGATCTATTACCATAAAATACTTTCCAGTCTAGTCATGCTTTTAAAGACAAGTATTTTTTCCTTGTAAAAATAAACATGACTAAGCTTACTCTACAAATTAAATGCTAAATAATCACAACCTGAAAATAATTTTGAAAAAAAATTATAAAATGTGATTCTTTTTTAAACAAGTACTGACTAAATTATAAAATTTAGCTTTAATAAACATTCTATTTCACTGAACATATCTAATGTTTTTCACACTTTCCTTAATGGGTACCAACATATTTATTTTCACTTTCTGTCAGACTGTATAAAATCATTTACAATTAACATAAATTATTTTATGCAAACACCAAAAATAATTACAACGCTCAGACACACATATTCACATACATACAGACAATCACACTTTCTATAATAAAGTATATAAAGAAATGTCTTTCAAAATCCATGAACATCCTCCATGACTGGCAGAGAGAAGACTGTTTTATCACAATAGAAAACAATAAGAGATGCAGTTCATTTTCTTTCTATCACTTCCTTTCATTTAGCATTGTCAAGTGAAGCTACACAATAAGTCCACAACAGAATAAGACCATGCAGTTTGCAGCATTATCACTGACAGATGCTGCTCTAGATTTATCATGCATCAGACGTAGTTGCTGAAAACAAAAATATACAACAAAGCATAAAAAAATAAGTGTCATTACAAATGTTCATTGGTGCACAAACTATGCTCTCAAAAAGAATGTGGACAAAACATATTCTATCATACAGAATTTCATTTGTTTATTAGTATTCTACTTTTATTTTGGTTTTATGCGGACAATTTTTTATTTTAAACTGACTGAAATATTTGATTATTGTAGTAAATGATTGGTAAAATAAATGATTAAACAAATAAAGTTTCAAACTTTATGTTTACCCTATTCTATCCGGAGGGTTGAAAAATATGCTGCAAAACTGGATATAGAGAATAATTAGATTACAATGACAATGTAAATTGAGATTTGGGGATTTACTGATCTCATTTTTAAAAGTTAAGCATCACAACATGAAACATGCTGTTGTGGAAAGCATGTAATTGTTTGCATACAGCATATAAGAACATTCCTTGTGGTACCAAGCTAGACTTGATTAGAATCATTGAACTGAAAAAGCATTAAACTGAATGAATGATTGGCAAATGTCTGAGCATGTTTGTATAAAATATGAAGATTTCTTTATTGTGGTGAGTGCATTCTTAATATAGATCTTTCCAAACTGAATCCAATGGTACCAAACCATCTCTGTAGCTCAATTACAAGCAGAGTTATAATATTTTTAACATTTATAGCAGTTTCGTCCATTTTGTGTTAATTGCATTAGAATGTTTTCCAACCCGAAAATGAATAAATTGCTAATTTTGACTGACAGTTTAATAACATTGCAAAGCCTCTTAAAAAAATTCAGCCACATATGTGTGTTAGATACTACTTATGTGAAGTCTGAACTATCTTGTTTATCATTTCTTCATTTTGTGGACCTTCAAAGTAGGCTATATGTACAATTTCATTTTGGAGCTTAAAGTTTGCGAAAAATTAAATATTGAAAAATTTGTAACTTTGGTTCTAGATGAGTTACAAAATTGATTTTAGTATCATTGAAATCAGTTGTATCTGTCTATATACAAAAAAGTTGTATCCGTCTATATACTTTTACATTATTAGTAATGATTTTGAAAAATATGTTTGGCATACCTACTATCAATATTTTTTAAATATATTTTTTGCCACTGTCTGGTTGTACAATGAAAACCATCATCTTTACCAACTCTCCATATTCGTGAAACAATAATGAATCAGTGATTTCAAGATCTTCGCTAGCTCTTTCATTTTCAGTTCTATCTATATCAAAACCATGATCACACCACCCCCACTCTCTAAATCTAGTTTTACTGCAACGTGCTTGGATGTTTGAAATTTGCATAACATTAGTTAACTTTAAAACTGATGTTAGTGTGATTTAATTTACATTTAGTGGTCAAAGCAAATGTGGTATTATTTAGTGCAGAATAGACTTGGTTGATTAGTTACTCCCCTAGCTGACCACTGTTTTTGTATTATGTATAAATTCAACGCTTGATTACCAAATGCTCTAGCCAAGAATGAAATCAAATGGTGAAGTTGTGTTTTGCAAGTGAGCCATATCCAGAATGAACTGCTGATAGCACTCATATTTCAAGCACTCCGGATAGAATGAGTTAAAAAATTCTTTTCCAAAACCACTGAAGACAAACTTAGCAAAAGTTAACAGTAAAAGAAATTATGAATTAAACAATAAAAAAGGGACAAACAAAATGAAAAAAAAAGATACCTAAGATTTCTTCTTGATGACTTTGGATGATCCTTCCTAAAACAAAGTATAACCCTATATACCTTTTGTTTTATTTGCAGACTCAATTATTTGCATGAGACAGCGTCCAAACTCTTCAATAACCATTCGTTCTTGAACAACAGGTGGCATTTTCAAGCGTTCAGCTTCCTCAGCCTGTGCCAGCAGGCATGCTGATGTCGCTTCTGCCACATCTGCAGTTATCAGTGTGAAGGGTAGCCTAAAGAAAATAATAAAAAAAATAACTCATCTTCACATGCATTTGCAATTGTTAGTGTGAAGCCTAAGGAAAATAAATAAATAAATAATTCATTTGCATGAACGTCTGCAGTTATTTGTGTGATGGGCAGCCTAAGGAAAATAAATTAAAAAATAACTCATTTGTCTATGCATCTGCATTGCAGTTATTAGTGTAAAGGGTGGCTTAAGGACATAATAAAAAACATCAAGCACAAACTAATGTAAGACATGCACAGACAGCCATTTTAAGAGGAAACATAATAATTACTTATGTAAGACATATTCAGACAGCCATTTTACCTCTCTCCACTGGCTGAAGAAGCAGGTGGTTTGGAGGGAATGCCAGATATCTGGGAAGACAATTTTGTTTTGGCTGCAATCTGTTGTTGAACCCGCACTTCTGCGGCATCAGCAAGATGCATTAAAGTTTTGCGTTCATAGCTTTCCTCAAAGTTTTTGCATCCAATGCATTTGCAAAAACTTGAGCACATTATTTTAGCCTGAAATGCACACAGGAGTAAATAATTATTTTTAAAAAAACAACATCCACCCCAATTACTTCTACAGAGGTAAACTGATTTATGTGCGAATATACTTATTTTCAATGAGCATAACACATATTGGGTTTGGTAAAAAAAAAAAAAAGAATGAAATAAGCCTGTATCCTGGACTTTGAACATATTTTTAAACTGCTGTAGCAAAGGTATACTGACTGAATAACTTCTGATTAACATTTCTTTAAAAAAAAAATAAAAAAATGACAGTGATGACTACAAGTAAGTTAAGAACTAAGATGAACAATACCTAAATATAAGCCTGGCTGCTTCAGTTTAAAAAAAAGTGAAAAATATTTTAAGGCCACACTACTACACACCAAAAAAGAAAAATTATTTATCAACCTACAATCTTCAAATTTGGAATATAAGTTGCCCTTGGTATAAGATAGCAACAACAGTTGTCAGATTTAGAATATCTTGTTTAGTTTTAATTTTATTAATTTTTTACTGTTTGAAAATATGTACAATTTCAGCATTCGTAAACTATTCACATTAAAAAAAAAAATGAATGTATTTCTTTTATTATCTATTGGACATACCCTCAAAAGTTACGCATGCCCATTAAAAAATGTTAAGAAAAAAGTTCCGATTTAAAAAAAAATCATACCAGTAAAAATAATGTTTTTGGGTATATTTAAAATTTATATATAAAAGAAACCTAATGCATGTCGGCTCTCATCCATGTGTTAACTTTTTAACTGTATGCATGAGGAACAAGTATACCAAATTTCAGGTACATGGAATAATTAAAACTATTCAATAGGGGACTTGGCATGTCGATCATAGGACAAAGATTGTTTTAAGAAACATAGTGAAATAAAGACTGTAAAACTTAAAAAAAATTGTTCAATGATGCTCATTTTTTAAAAAATATTCCCCAGCAATACCACATTGATTCCCTAACATCAATTTAACAGGTATTGCTTTCTGCATCCTCATTATACCAGTGTTTTGGCTTAAATGTTACCTGCCAAGGAGGAAAAATTTATTTATCAATACACATTCTTCAAATCTGATTTATAAATTGCTTATGAAATAAAAAAGCAACGCCAGCTATTACTTTCTGAATATCTTGTATAGTTTTTATTTAATTAATTTTAATACGTATAAATGCAATTACTCGAAATATGTTTTTAAAAAAGGGAAATAAAAACTGTTGAACTCAACAACTGTGTTGTTTGCATAAATATCCTACCACTACCATGTTAATCTCCATAACAATCATTCAGTTCTCCTAGTAACCCAGAGCCATAGGAACTGCCTTCCCCAGTGCACTTGTCTTCAACTTCTTTAACATCTTTTTTCTACGATATAACTTTTTTATTCTGGCTTGGCTTACACCTTTTGGGAAACAGTGAAATAAAGACTGCAAAACTTTAAAAAAATTGGAATTCTGTTTCCTGGTATGCTTGGAGAATGGTAGATGGAGTTACATCCAAGTATATCATTACCTGGGATAAATGAGCACAGCCTTGGATGAAGTGAGACACTGCACTTTCAACTGCTGCACTCCTACATCTAGATCAAATTAGTGAGTTCATCCACTCTGCATTTTGAGTGCAGCCATGTTGCATCCTTTTGAGAAGATCTGGATCTGACATTCTTCTAAAGCAGGGATGCACAAACTTTTTAAGCCAGAGGGCCAAATTTCCAAATGATAGTGTGTGGAGAGCCGCCACATGGATGACTCAGTAGAAAAAACAACACAATAATGAAATAATGTGCTTTACATTTGTAATAATGGTAACATCCAAAAGTCCTCCAGGGGATGCATAGAGCCCCGGTCTTGGGCCGCATATGGCCCGTGGGCTGCGTTTTGTGACCCCTGTTCTATAGATAGGCACAAGCTTATTGGCAACATCAAAAGAAAGTGGTAACCCAATTTCTTGCTCATGGGTCTGGGGCTATTCATTTTCAGAAATGGCTCTGTTGAAAAAAATACCAGGAATTTGTACCAGATGGGCATCTCAGATGGTGTGGATCTGCATCTGTACTCATGCAGTGCAAAAGAGTAGCCCATATGGCATCACGCATTGCTTGAGTATTACCAAGGTTGTCATTAATGGCTTTACGGTAGTACCACTGCAGTTGTTTATACTTTGTCAAAGCACTGAATTTCTTTCCACCAAGCTGAGCCTCTTTTTTCTTCTTTCTCAAGGCAGTACCCATTCTTTTGTGACAGTGGTTCACACATTCTAACAAATCATAACATTTAGCATCATTCACAGCTTTATGAGCAAGAGAGTCACCATCAGATAACATCTTAGTATAATGCATATTTCTATCCAGAACAGAATGCTTGCCATATCAAAAAAAAGGGCAGATAAATCAAAATTAATAAAAATATGTTCAGAATGTATATATAATTTAAAATTTATATTTTACAGTTTAATTTATAATATAGAATTTATATTTTCATCCATTTAACCTAATGTTGTATCATGAGAGTCTGTGAAACAGTTTTTCCTAAAAAGATCACTAGTATAATATTTTTCAGCAATCATTTCTCTAAAAACTAAATTACTTCCCATAAATGAAACCTGACTTTTCATAGAAAATGTCTTTTACTAATGTTAGCCATGACAAATAAATCTTTGAGATAACCTGAGATAACAACATTTTTGTTGTTTTCGGTCAAAGATATTTCAGTAAAACAGTTTTATCTTCATTTTTTCCAAATATCAGAGTGACATTGGTAATTAGTCTGTGTAAAATGTATGTGACTTGAAAAAAACCTCATATTCTATGACAGGAAAGTATGAAAGTATTTATAATTAAAACTATTATAAAAATGTGAGAAGTGTAAAAGTTACATACTTTTTTAATTGTTAAACAAACAAAAACACAGTAATATGTGCAGTTTACTCTTGCAGTGAAAAAAGTCCAGTGAGATAAAGATTAAAATGGACCCACTCACCTCATAACATTCACAATAATTTTTTAAACATCCTGATCTCTTGCAATTACAACCTTTATTGTGTCGTCTATTGCCATCATTGTCTTTACTTTTGCCTGAAAGATGAAAATAATATTAAAAGAAAAATGTCATAATGCTTGATGATAAGAGAAAAAAGCACACGCTTTGTCTGGCATAAAAACGAAAATAATTTTGCTCACTAGCATGAATGACTCCATGACATGGAAGAGAATGCTAAATTGCTTGTAATGTTAAAGAGAAGCAAACTAACTTGCAAGAAAAAAGTTCTTTCCCAATATGTACGCACATGCGTGGGAGTACAAAGAGAGAGAGTGTGTGTGTGTGTGTGTGTGCATGTATGTATGTGTTCATGTGAGAGAGACAGGCTGAAAGTAATCTGACAGTTTTCAAACATTCTATATACCAAGTTATTTATAAAAATAAAAATATATTAATATAATTTTG
The DNA here is from genome assembly GCA_028829895.1 of Sinotaia quadrata. Classification (NCBI taxonomy): domain Eukaryota; kingdom Metazoa; phylum Mollusca; class Gastropoda; order Architaenioglossa; family Viviparidae; genus Sinotaia; species Sinotaia quadrata. Next base: position 29,475,923 of record CM054182.1, read on the forward strand.
TAAGAACAGTTCACTTGTAAAAATAAATGCTAAATGTTATGATGAAATTGGTTCAATAACAAAAACAAAATGTTTTTAATATTTCTTTTCTAGCAATAACAGTTTCCAAATTATGGGAAAAAAATTACATAAATTATGTAATGATTTTGAAAAACAATTATGGATATGAGACCCAATAGGATATAAAGAAATAAGAGAGAGAAAGATAGTCTCCTTAGTTCCAGTGCTCGTTTCAATATATCATGGACATATCAGATTACTCTTAAATTTACCAAACTTAGTCTCTGCAATGAAGCCACAAATGTAATCATTGCACTTATATTTGTTATAATATTTAACAATACTTTTATTGTTGATACCAATCCTGCTTACTTTTCAAACTATTTAAAGGCAAATGAAAACTGAAAATGAAGAGCAGGACAAGTGATGTTACAGTTGTAAAATTTTGTACAATTATTATTAAAATGTTTAATCAAGCCCTATATTCAATAATATATTTCAGTGTTTAGTTAAATAATCCCCAAATATTTCTAGAAACATTTGGCTTAGTAATTTTTTAATTTAGTGTACATATCTTTTAAATATTTTTGTCCGTTTTAGTTTTTAATTAATTTTATATCTAATTTATCTTTTTTCTTCAACTTTTAGAATTTATTTTCTTCTTTTGCTTTAATTACCGCTCTGGTGGTTTCATGTTCTTTTAATATCTTTAGCTGTGCATAAATAAAGAATAAGCTAGCCTTTTCTTTTATCGCTAGTCTGTTTCATGATATTTTAATTTCTTTTCTGGTTTATATATATGAGCATTTATATATTACATTTTTTAATTATGAAAGACAGCAGGTTCAACTAGTATTCTGTTTAACGTTTTGAGCAAACTTTGATAATTCTTGTATATTTTATTTTATTTAAAAAATGAAAACTAGCTGATGAGCAGCTTGTAGTTTGTTTTCGCATTATTTAATTATTCAAAGAAGAAGGAAGGTGTGCAGTTATTCTACTGTTAAAAAACAACAATAAACTTAATATTTCTTGTATATTTTATTTGTTATTGAAATTGTTGTGAGGCATGTCCTCTTGTAGGTGACAAGCAGTGTGCTCTTTGCTTTCACTATGAGACGAGGCAGACAACCAAATGACTTGCATAAATGGATTTTCTGTGACTTTAAAAAAATAAACAAACAAAACTTTTGAAGAAATGTCATTCTTTGTAGAAAAGTATCTTTCCCTTAAATTTGGTGACCACATTCCAAGCCCATCATTCATGTGTTCACAAGGTTATGACCCAGCTCAAGAGCATCCTTTTAACAACTGGATGTTAAAAAGTTCTTTTTACATCATCTAAACTGAACTATACTAGACCATTCTGGTATAAGTATAGCAGTAGTCATGACTCATTAGTGAGTGTGTATGATTCTTTAACAGCTGAGGTTTCCAATGGTCTAGGTTCAGAACTTCAAAGTTTTGCAAAGATATAAGTTTGGAAGATCACATTCTAAAAGGATGACTTGAACTACTTTGCCCATCTCTTAAAACATGCACTCATTTGGAAAAACAACAGAATCAGTAAAATGTGCAAGGACTGCAATGCTCTTCTTTCTCGATGATAATAATAATGTGCTTTGACAGTGTTGTGATTTCTACACATTACATTTCTATATTAAAAAAGTGTATAATGATCAACAATGGACTTTTCAATTCAAAGTGCAGTGCTGTGCTGAAGAAAAAGTTCTTATAAATAATTTATTTGAACTGTGATTTCCTTGGAAATTTTCCTGTGTTACAAAATAAAATAACATTTATAAAATTGACACTTCAGGGGTGTCAGGTAATTTTTGCTGATAATCTCTGACATTTTCAAGATATTTTTCTAAAGGTAAGGGAACTTTCTTTTATATATTTATTTTTTAATGTTAAATATTTAAAATTAAAAAAAAAATAAATTCTTAGGTATGTTTGAAAGAAAAATGATACCTTTTCAAAATTCATTTATAACTACAGCTGCTTTTCAATTTTTTAGTAAGGTCACCCATACAATTTTTTTTGAGTGGCAAAATAATCTGACATGCTCACACACTGCGTTATTATGTGAACTGACAGGCACCAGGTTAAAGGCTGTGGGCTTGAATCGGGATTCCCACAGGCTGGCTCTTCCTCAGAAAAATATTAATCAAAACTTGCCAAGTCTTGATATCACAGACAAGTAATTGGTAAGGCTTCTTTTCATCACAGAGGCTATGAGTTTTGTAGCTTGCTGTACCATTTACCACATAAAGGGGAAATGAAATATGCAAGAATGGCACTATCCTTCCTTCCTTCCTTTCCCCCCCCCCCCCGGAAACAAAAAAAAAATAAAAAAAATTGACTGATGACTCAAGAGAAACAGGGTAAGTAGTAGAAACTAACTTGTGCAGACAAGGGTTGACAAACTTTAACAGAAGGCTGTGAGCCAACACCGAACCTAGAATCTTAATATAATTAATTTCATGGGTTGTTCACTTGCAATTGTACTATGTGTGCATGCTCTAGAACTGGGCGAGAGCCACCAAATGCTATCACTTTCACCCAAAGATCCTGACTGAGGAGTATCAAAACAACCCTTGCATTACCCACCTATGCTAAGGGAATGTCACTCTCTCTTCATATACCTTTCTAATTATGCATATGTATGCAGGGGATGTATAATGAATTATGACCGAGCCCAGGGTATCCTCTGCAAGTGTTTTATATCTGAAGTTTCCACCCATGCATATGCTAGGGTGGTTAACTGAGCATCTCTCATTGCCAGCCCATTTCCTATGTTTATTGTTACTTATACAGTAACCTGTAATTTCTTAAAAACATACATTCCATCAGCATTTAAAATAAAGCTTGCATGTCCTTTTTCTTGCAATTAGAACATATGAAGCATCAAGGTCAAATGAACAGCAAACTGAGGTGTCAGCTAGCCCCAAATAACGGAAAAAACAAATCTTACCTTAGCTGTTGTGATAAAGAAAAAGAGGACAGGAGAAAACCAAATTAACTCTTTGCCGGGCGGATCGCCCAACTTCGCCCGTACATCGTGTAGGGCAGAACGCCCAAGAGCGCCCATAGTAACGATTTCACTTAGAGTTCTTTTTCCTTTACATATTTACATCATATCCGGTCCCTACAGGAAGCATGACGTTTGTACAACGATTTCCGCGCCATTTTGAAACATTTTCATGTGGCAGCATTCATTTTTTCATAAAGTTTTCTTTGTTTTTCGCGTTCGGTGTTTCAAATGGATTTCTTAGTGTCGTCGATCGTTAATGAGAAGTTTAATGGATTCAATTTATCAGATAATGAGGTGAGAGAAGTTTATTTTTGAATTAGATGATAGGATTAGAAGTGACATTAGTGTCAGTAGCGTGCACATGTAATATCTTTCAAATTTTGGACGAGAGTGCGTCAGATTCTGAAGATATCGAAGAGGAATAGGGGGAATGGGTATCTGGAGACGCACATGGTTGGAATAATAGTACTTTAGCACTGGAAATATCGGAATTTATAACAGAAATGGGGCCGAATGTGACTGTAACTAATGATAGTACTCAGTTGGCTTTCTTCTATCAGTTTTTCAAAGAAACATTTGACAAGATAGCGGAATAAACGAACAAGTACGCACGTCCGAAAATTGCGAAAAAACAAAATGGCGATCCAGGTTGGAAAGAAACTAATGCCACTGAAAATAAGGCTTATTTTGGACTTATGATTTTGATAGGAATTCACAACCTGCCGAAAAAAGAGATGTATAGATCGTCTGACGACAGATTAGTGTTCCTGGCATCAACAAAAAGTGTGTGTACATAGTGTTTGTAGCGGACAAAAATGGACAATATTTTTTTGTGTAAATATATATTTTCACGCATGGATTCAAATTTAACACCCGAAAGTACACTTCAATTAAGGATATTAATAAAGCTGCTTTCATTTCCTTTCATTTTGCATTTTATTTCATTGAAATATATGCACTAATACCTAAGATATGATGTTTTTACCGACGTACCCCTAAATCTCACTGACATCCTGAAAAATCTTGCCCGTTTAGAGCTAAAAAAGGGAAAAACGTCGGCCGAGTAAAGAGTTAAAAAACCCACTGAAATAATGTTGGAGAAAACTGACATCCCAAGAAAAAAGTGACAATCACAGAACCTCTTGTACTGAGTTGAGAATGATACTAACAGAAATCACAGGATATGCTGGTACTGGGTAAATTCTTTACATTATCATTTTTGGGTAAGTTATGTGGGCCTCTTATAAAATTCTCGATTATATGAAGCAGAAACCTGTATATCTGGCATCATGATGGAAAAGATTTCTTCAGGTAAAATGTCAAATTCTATAAATTGTTACCATCATGGCAGAATTGTTTATGATAAAAGATAAAGTGCTATTTCACTATACATTTAAATAAGCATTTTTTCACAACCAAAACTTTCAGTTTTATCTCTGTGTAATATGTATACTTATATATGCTATGCAAAGAACGCTAAGGAATTTACTACCTCAATGTCAGATTCACTTGGCTAATGATGAAATTAATATGTGTAAAAAAAATACTCACTGTTAAATTTCACCATACCTATTTTAGGATGGAAAGCCATTGGGTTGCGATCTAAACAGGATTTGATGGCACGAGAACGTTCCTCTTCATGTTCAAGGTTGTTTGCACAATTTGTACAGTTGCAGTTATGACAGAATTCCCCATTGGCAAAACAATCACAATATCTGCAACATTGAGACTGACCATTTTTGGTTCTGATACACATACTTATATGTAATCCTTTAACACCTATAATTGACAGATGTGTAGCCCAAGAAACAGAAAGAAGCAAGATAATATACTATAAGCAAGATTCCATTTAGTATCTATGCCAAAAAATGAATCTATTTTTGATACTCCCTTTCCTTTGATGCACTTTCCCTCCCTAGACTCTTTGTGCACATATCAATTTTTATTAATTTTAGTATTTCTAGTGTTTATTTTCTTATTTTCTTTTCTCTTCTCCTCATAGTATATGCGTAAGTCAGCAAATGTTTTTAAATGGTATGGGGATAGATGACAATTTTAAATAGCTCACTTTATATGAAGTAGTATCATATAATAATTCAGCATCTGAGTTTTAACATTAAAACAAAGAGCAATTGTTCGAAAACGGTTGTTTTTTTTAAAATTTTATTCATGGAGATTTTTTCCTGCATTCTATCCATTCCATAATGTCTGTTTATGTTATTCTTATATACATTTATGGACTTACACATTAAACATGTGTATTGATTTCACATATGAATGACTTATTTTAATTTGTTGTTTCCCCTCTCCTCTCCTGCTTGTAATTTTCACTTGTTTTATTTTGAATTATCTTTTTTCCTGATGGCCACTATTTATAGAGCAGTTTTCTCACTGATGTTCATTTAAATATAGGAGCATTATATTGATGGTCAGTTTGCTTAGATCTGACAGGGTTTTTTTATGCAGTGAAAGATAAAATGTGTTATTGTGCTTGAACTGTTTTATCACCCACAAAACAAGTCTTAATTGTTTTATAATAGTAATAAAAGTTACTCAAAAATGATTTTATCATTCAAAAATCTATTTTAAAAATATTACAATTCAATGAAAATAAACGAATTTTGGATGTAAAATCAAATGTCTGGACTTTCACGGAAAACCTTAAATTCTGACCCAAAGAGTGACAAAGGAAAAACAAAAAGGAACTCCATAAAGAAATACTGGAGTTTTAAAATGTCCTTGTTCAAAATTTTTTGTGGTCCTGCCTTAAACTGGGAATGATAGATGACCCCTTTTCCTAGTTGTTTACAGATATCTACCAACATTTACAAAACTTCAACAAAATAGTTTTTATTTAAAATTTAAAAAATGAGTTTTTAAAAAAAAATTCAAGCCTTTTATTGCCTTTTAGAAAAAATATAAGGATAATTTGAAAATTCATGCAATCACCACAATTTTCAAAGAACTAATTAGAATTTTAATAGTTATCAGGGTTCATTGCATGGGTATAAAGTTAAAACTGAGGTCTCTAAACATGCTGTTTGAAATTATGAAGCTCAAATAGTATACCTACAATTTTAGGCACTGTGATTTGGTGCAGTTACACGGTTTTCTTGGTCTGGCACCGGTTGCTTCCAGCATCGTTCTACAAAAAAAAAAGAAAGCAACATTTTAATAGGCACAATGCTGTGCACAACTTAATTTGGTAAAATGTAAAATACTTTCTGACAAACTAGCTAGGTAAAGTAATAAATAAATAATAATAAAATAATAGTTGGTCAGTGATAAAATTTGATCAAGGCAACCTCAAGCAAGTTAAAATCATGGTCATGGGTAATTTCAATCAGAAAGGCTAGGAAATGATGCAGATAATATAAAAATTAAAAAATTTGCAACTACTGTCATGTGACATTTCTTAGTAAGAAAAATTAATGTTTTGAAAGCGTGTGCATAAATTATGAGTTTATTTTCAGCACTAAACATTTTTTTTAGTATGAATGTTATATTTCAAGGTACCTGTTAGGGACAAGGGTGTTAAGTGAAAAAGTATTATAAATTTGAAAGTGATTAAAAAAGTCTGTAATGAAAGTGTGAAGTCTGGATAAAGTGTATGTAAAATAAATAAAAATATACAAATAACTTAAATTTATTCTTTATATAAATATAATATTTCTCCCATTTTTTGCATTAAAATGTAAATGAAAGATGTATTATTATAATATTTAACATGTTTTCTGATTTAAATAGTAAATGGGGAAAAAATTGCTACTAACTGTAATGCTAAATTGCTCATGTACTTAAAAACTAATGTGCATTTAAAAACTTAGAATTAAATAAACAATACAGAATGTTAAAGAATACTTTTGAGAAAGGGTTCGTACTAGTTAGAAACAGTCCCCTCTATACATTCATATAGTGCTTATTGCTTATTTAGCATATAAATGACTTCTAGATATACTTTTCACTCAAGAATTTTTAGTGTCACAAACAACATATAAAATGTTGATTGCTTCATTAATTCTTAATTACAAGAATTTATTACAAATACTTCACTTACAAATATTCATACATGGCCAAGATATGAACATTATTAAGCTGAATATAAATATTAACACACACTGTCTCCAAGGTGCCAAATGAAAACCTCTTTACCAAGTGTAATGCATATTTCTTTATAAACTGTATTACTACTGAGCACATACAAATTTAAATAATATTGTACTCTACTTAATCATGATACTGTTTCAAATTCCGTATTCACTTTCAATTTAACTTCAAATAGGAAAAGACAATTCAATTTAAAACAGTTTACAAAATATTACAAAAATAAATAAAAATTTGTTACAATTATTTCAGAATATAAGGATAATTAACAGGGAACTCCCATCATCCTCATCACCACCACCACCACCACCACCCAAAGCTACATGACTTTTTATGTCTCCTCTGTCCATATACTTTGTGAGCAAGTAATGTGCCTGCCTGTTTGTCAATTATCTCAAATAATTTTACACCAAGTCCAAACAAAATTTCAATAATGAAAAGTATTTTTTAAACAATAATAATTCCCTATGGGCTTAATGTGAAGTAAAAATTACTTATTAAACCATAAATTGCACACTACTTTGAAAAAGTAAACATATAAAATAAATTAAAAGGAGGCAAGTTTGAACTATAGTTAATAATTATCATTTATCTCAGAACCTGAAAGTCTGATATCAAAGCAAACCTACATCAGATAATCATAAAATGTGGTAACTGTACTATTTCAAAATCAAATTCACAACCATAATGACACTTGTAAAGAAAAGTCAAAGTATCAAGTAAAACTAAAAAAAATCAGATCACATGAGAGTTACTTTTCCTTTCTTCAGTATTAATATTTTAAATTCAAAATCTGTTTAAATGCAATAAGGTTTTGAAAAAATGAGATATCAGAATTTTAATGTAGTATTCATAACACATCAAGTTTGCAAAATATTAATCATGTAACATATAGTTACAGCCAATTTATTTTCAAAGGCACTGCAACAAATCTGTGGAAAAACTATTCATTTGGGGACATATTTTCATTTTAAGAATATGGATAAACTAAGAAAAACTTACTTTAAAAAACAGTATTTGCTAGGTCCACTTTTTTTATAAATCAATATTTTATGTATTAACTTTTAATACATATATGCCAACATATGTTTGTAAAACATGCAAAGCTATTTAAGTTATATCAATAAGTTTGCAAAAGGTTTTTATTTTGGTTCAAATACTGTGAAAGAAAACATGGAACTGTTGCAAATTATTCCAGCAAATGAGCTTGATGTCTATGCTTATACATTTACCCGAGATTGGCAGTGTTATTAAAATTATGCCAGAATTTGATTTGAATATCAGTTTGCCTAATCAACAAACAAATTTATGATCTGTCATAAGGAAGAAATTTAAAAAAAATGAGATTCCAAATAATTTTTTGATCAATCATTTCCAGAAAATATGCCCACTACTTCAAACTGTTCTTTATATCATATTCATGTCTGTCACTATCAGCATTACTAATGGTGCTTGAAATACATAAGCAACAGGATCGTCAGTGTCAATGGGCTTGTTGTATATATTAGCATTACTAATGGTGCTTGAAATACATAAGAAACATGATCGTCAGTGTCAATGGGCTTGTTATATATATATATATATTAAGATCTCGAAACAAGAACTTAAAAAAAATTCTGTGCATGGTCAATAAGCATCTCCTGAAAATTCATTCCATAAATTTTCACTATCATTAGTGGCACATCACTCAGACAAGTAACATGGATTGTCGAGAACAAAATCTTGTTGTTGGCTAGACATCTTTGATAGTAAAACAAAATAAAATATCTTACATTAAACAATTTAAGAATATGTTTCAAAGGTTGCATCAACCCTGGTTGTTCATGTTCAAAGTGCAGAGCTGTGGTATTTCCAAATAATAATTTCTTTAAAAAAAGCACCTTTTATAGTAAACTGAAAGTACAAGGTCAGAAGTAACATTACCTCATTTGCACAAGTCTCAATTCCACACAGTGCAAAATATGAACACACTATTTGATGGCACAGTATGCTTGATGGCAGAGGCTAGGGGAAGGGAAATGATCACAGTGTATATTCAATGCCAGCAGGCTAAAGATTAATCCGTATATTAATTTACACAAATTTAACAAACAAACAACAAAAAAAAAGATTCATCTGGGGTTTGATTTCAGGTAAAAATATTAATTACTAATCCTGTAATAGTATATGCACCAAAATGCATGTTTTTGGTGGCAGTTCAACAGTGGCAGGTCTCAGGCTCTGATTTATTACATCTAACATGCTAGAAAGTGCAAATGTGAAAAAGGACCTAATCAAGAACATAAAATCACCAAATAAACAAAGACTGTTGCAACTTAACATTATGGCACTGCATTGGCAAATGTAATACATATTTTATTTCTTATCTGAATAAAAATCTTACATGCAATGGTCAAATATCAATATTGTGATTAATGATTAAAAAAAAGTAAATCAAAATTCTGCTAACTATAAGATTTCCCAGCTTTCTTGGTATGTTATTTAGGAATATTTTGTACTTCAAAATGGCTATTAAGGTATTAGCCTACATTTAGGGCATCTGAATTTTGGCTAAGTTAAGAGAAAAAGGTAAATGAGTGATGAGAGATGCTTTGGACGGACATGGATCACGATTTAGAAAATGGGGATAACAAAGTTGGAAGTAGATGACAATAACAAGGTAGCTGTGCCAATGAACAACTTGTATTGATGGCAGATAAGAAAAACATAATTGGTGGATATGATTCCATGAAAAATTCTCAACATTCTTTTGACTGCAGTGAAGTGAGGATGAACTATTGTGTGTAAACAAAAAACATACTGATTTGACATACCCATTAACACTGACTCTCTGAATTGTGAAATTGCTGACAGAAGGGTCATTGCTCGCTATTGGCACATATTCTGATCTTTGTTGAGGTTGCGGTGACTGAAGAGGTTGTTGTTGCTGCTGTGGTTGTTGAATGGTGACTGGCTGTGACATAGCAATTTGCTGCTTGCTCAATTGTTGCTGCAACTATAAACAGTTTTGTACTAAGAAAAATCCCCAAATTTATTCACCTATATTTTTAATTATTAGAACAAACAAACAAAAATCTACAACTTTCTATTCATTTATTACTAAATAAATTAATTTTTTTTTTAATGCTGCAACACCCAACCATGCTTACAAAATAAAGTCATAAAAGCAAGATGCTTAGCTACCTAAAAAGCAACACATTTAACTACTCTAAAGAAGGACACTATCCACCAACTAAGCCCTAAACTAAGCAATCCTACAATTCCCAACACCTGATTAAAGAAGCAGTTTAATCATTACACTAGTCAAACTCTGGCACTCTCACCCTACTTCTTTAATAACAACAATATACATATTTTTTAAATTCAGTACTAAGATCAAGGAAGGCTATACCAGATGTTATCACTTCTAGATTTTTTAAGCTTGTGATTATATAATTATAATATTCTGGCTTTTTTCTGGGCTATAGGTCATATTTAGACAAAAAGTGAAATACTGTCATATACTACTGTCACATGCAATTAAATGCTCATACTAGGTTCACAAGTCTGGAATGCTAGGTTGTTAGAGTGCCTAAACATATGCTAGAGAAAAAGTTTTCAATATCAATTACTTGTAACTGCCACAAAATATTTCAAACCACATCAGGCATTATATTAAGTTTCATAAAATATAAGTGTTTGAACATACATGAGTAATTTGTTAGAGTAAATGAAATATTTGTAATTAATTTTTACCAAGCTAAACTTTTCAATAATCAACTATTTTTTGTTATTGGTGTGTTTGTGATACTACAAATTCATGACAATAAATGTATCCAACAGTCACTTACATCAGTATTTGGTTCTGAAGGTCTTGACCATCAAAATGCTACCCCCTCCCCCACCTCCTAAATTCTATCCAACTTTCTTATAGTCAAGCTTCAAATAAAGCAAGCATTTCAGGCCATATCACTTTCATGTCTTTATATTTGAATATAAGATTATAAGTAGTTTCTTCAAAGTAATTTTTCAAAATGGGAGGGTATTTGTTAAACTGAAAACACTGTTATAAATACAAGAGTTATTAATTTTGGTTTGTTCTGGAACTAATAATATTTTGCATCAAAATGGCAATCACCTTGTTTAAAAAAACTGTTAAGTGCTGTTCATTCCAGCCTTGCCAAAAAAAATGAATCAGTAGTAACATATACTTTACTGAGGTGAATAGTAATTGTGATCTGATTACAATTCACAGTACAGTATATGTTACTTTTAGTAAAGGCAGTTTTGTTTGCTAATTCGAGTCAAATGTAAACTGATGGGCCATGCAATTACCATACAAAAAAATCATTTCAAATCCAAGAAAGTCTGAATTAAATATATACTTAAACATCATTAAATAAAAGTAGTTTTAACAAAATGTGTATTCATTCAGCAAGATCATAAATATAAACTGTAAAGTACAAATTATTAAACCAAGAACTAGTGATATATATGATAAGTGTTTGGCAAAGTTTCTGACATTGTCTTATATGCTATAGGCAATCTGAAAACTGATTTTTGCTGAATGACAGAAATATTAATAAACATTTAAAAACTTGTAGTAGTAGTTCTGTTAACTTCTTCTGCTCCACAAAACTGAATGACAGAAGTATATATATCTGTAAAAAATCTACTGGCTAACCAAATCTATAATACCTGTGTGACATATTGTGCAGGAACCAACGCAAATCCCTGCAAACCCTGGATGTTGGTGGAAGGAGTTAAAAGGGTGGTGCCTGGTGGAAGCTGAGTTAGGTTTGGTGTAGCTACCTGCAGATTAGGCCGGATTGGAGCCAAGGTGGGGGTACTAGTAGTCACACAATTGACTGCCTGCACAGGCAATGAAGTGGGAGCTGCAGGTAAAATAATACGCTGCATAGTCTGACCACCAGCTGAAGTACCGCTTTTGGTAGAGTGCTGCGTAAAGAACAGTTGTATAGTTTCACTCCCTAATAGTTTTTCATTACAAGAATATTTATTGGTGTTAAAATGTGAAAAAAAGACCTTAGATCTATATAATAAGTGATGATCAATAACAAGTGACCAAGAAATACATTTTTCTAAACCTTGTAGGCAAGCAAGAACTGTCAAACAATAAAAGATTCTGATCAGATTTTTTAATGGCCACTTCAAACTACAATAATTTCTAAAAATGAAACACATTAAGTGTAAACATATTAGTATACATTGAGGCATTACAATTCAGGTGATATTTTTACAAGAAGTGACTTATATTTTAAAAAAAGAATGTTTCTGTATTAACTTTATAAATTCAAATTTATCAATTTACTGTTAGTTCACTTGAAAACATATAAAAGATCTATAGAAATTACCTAACATCTGAGAGTGGTAATTAGTAGATGATAAAGTATATTTTATGCTAACCTTCACACTGCTCCATTTCTTGCCGATCAGCCGTATTATTATTATTATTATTATTATTATTATTATTATGACAATATAAGTATAGGTTTCTATCTTTTAATATCTCAATATTTTATATGTCCAAGTGTCAAATTTTCTTGTCAATTTATTATATGTAAATTGTGAATTGATTATTAGTGTTATGGAAGTAGATAAGGGTTATTTAATAACTGCATGACCAGACTCTATACATGACAACAATGGTTATTGTAATTATAGAACTCAATCAGTGCTATTAGTACTTTTTTTCTACTTGATATTGTACAAATCTTTTATGCTCAAAATATGTGTTCTGATGAAATAAGGTTGTACAGAAAAAATTATGATAGTTATAATACTTTTTGAGATGTTGTCAATTTCGTGTCGTAATTTGCGATCATCGTTTTTTAGATGTAACGAATGTGCAATTTGTCAAGTTCAGTACAAGTAAAATGAATGAAGTATATTCAGAATGCATATTATTAAATCATTTGTCATGTAGTTAATGCCTATTTTTTTTTCCAAATGCATAGCAACAACATTGAAGAAATTATTTGATCCTGAAAATGGCAATTTTAACAAATTTTTACCTAAAAAAGAGCAGTAATCAAGTGTAATACAGAAAATGTGTAAAAACAAATTGTCATAGCTCTAAAACTGTACAACATATAGAACTATTTCATATATCAAAATGATCAGTAAATTGTGCTCTATCTAAATATATAAAGATAAGTTATGTTTAATCATTTATTTAATTTTATTATAATGTTTCTATTTACAAAGAAAATGAAAACGGATTTGTCACATCTCGGAAACTATACACAACACAGTTATGGTTCACCTATTAAAATGATCAGCAGGATGTTATACACTAAACACTGCCACTCAGTATCCTACTGATTCTATAACCCAAAAAATTACAACTCACTAATTAGTTTAGAAACAAACAAAAAAAAATAAAGATGGTCATGGGTGGATTAGATTTTTTTTTTTTAATTTCAGTCAACTTCTAACTTTTGTTCATTTTCCTGGTATGTAAAAGCACAGTTCATTTAGCCACTTTCTAAACCAACATTATGCACCTATACTGAAATTGGCTAAACTAAGTCCCTCAATAAGTCTGTATGCCATTAATGCATAACAATGTCTTAAAAATAATAATTTGTATTTTAACTATGAATGAACTGTTATACAATAAATATTTTTTGATACGTGTTTCTAAAAATAAAAAAAAAACAAGCCAAAGGCTAAATTTAATGTTTTCTTGTTTTAATTTTTAACACCAGCACTCAATTATGATTCACTGCAATTAATTATGATTCACTGCACCAATTATGTTTTATTTATTTATATTTATATTTGCATTTCAGTACATTGTATTTTATTATCAGATGGATTAACTATTATCCCAATAGAGAACTAGAATGTCTAAACCTAAAAAAGAATAGCACATACATAAATGCAACATTATGCTGAAAATCATGTGAATGAAATAAACTATATTACATTGTTTTTGACCAAAATAATTATATTCAGTAACCAGGTATTCCAAATTATACAGCACTCTGATTACATACCAGCTGAACACGATTTTAAAACATAATCATGCTCTGCAACTATATATAATTTTTTTTTGACTACTATTCAAAGAATTTGAAAAAATAAATTACTTTGTACTTTTTATAATCCGTACCATAAAATTAGATGTGATAACAATGGTGTATAAAATCAGTGATAAATGTAGAGTTTTGAGAAAATTACATTTTAAACTTCATGGCATATGATGAAAGGACTTCTCTTTTTGGGTGCTTGTTTGAATTTAATGTGAAACTTTATGAGATTGGTGTCCATGTTTTCAGGCTGATTAAAACTTTTTGGACAAAACACCAGAGTTGAACAAGGAAATCTTGGTAAAAATAAATTTGTTGCAATTCATGTTTTAATGTGAAGTACTTTTAGTAAAGAGCTTTAAGATTTTTTCTTTTTTTAGTTTAAGGGTAACTATAAGTCATCATTATTGTTACTTTTACTCTGTGCATTCAGGCACACAGTCAACACTCACCAGCTGCAGACTTTGGTTTACAGGAAGAGTTATCTTCACCTGATTTGTAGCTGATGATACAGTTGCAGGAGCAATTTGTCTTGCTGTAGGCAATACCTTTGTAGCTGTAGGTACAGGTTTAGTTACTGCAACAAAGGTCATGCATTCAAAGTAGAAGAAATGAAATTGTGTAAGCAATTATAAATTCATAAAGGAAATTATATATTTAAAGGGATTAAAACTAGAATTTTGATAATTATGTATGAAGAGTTAAAATTCAGAAAATAATTTAAAAACCAAGTAATAAAAAGTATCCACATTATATATATTATCTTACATAAACCAGATATTTAAACAATATAAGATTTGTTTTAAAATGTTTTGGCTAAGTTTAAGATGCCAACAACTTAAAAATATGTTTTAGTTTCAAAAGTCATATAAAAATTCAAAGTTCTTGTTGAGATTGCTACAGGACGATTTGAAAGTTCTCCAAAGTGATTTTTCAAAATGCAAGGGTATTAGTAGAATGTTGATTATCTATCTAAATCACCCACCCAACCACCCCGAACACTGGTTGCAACTTATGTAACTTCATTATTTGTTTTATTCATTATTAGATTTCTCTTTCCACACTACTAGCCAAGACTTCCTATCTTCACAACACAGGCATAGTTCACATTGTTTCTATTTACTGGATGCAAATGATGACATTATTCGCTAGGATGTAAAGATATCCTTCTTGATCTTGCCATTTAATGCATTCATTTCTGTTTATTTATTTGAAGATATGTGCAGTATAGCATAGAAATAGCCTGAATTTGTCATTACAGGAGTTAAAAATAAAATCCTGACTTAAACAAATGTGTGGACTCAGGACGGTCTCCACAGTGACCTCAATGTATCAGTGACTGTTGTACCACTGTTGATTGTAAACACTGGAGTGTAGGAGGCAGTGGAAGTTAGCATATTTCAAAATACCGCACCTATACCAAAGTAATTCAGTAATATTCAAATCAGTTTGGATTTAGAAGAATGGATTGTATATAGTCGATGTGGGTATCACGTGTGTTAGTTTCTGCAGGCTTTATTTTAGGTTCATTCTTTTTCATTAGGGAGATTCTCAGTGCACAACAGAAGTGGCACACGACTGTCGTCTTTTGTCTATTTTTAGAGATAGGTTAGGGTTAGGATTTTTTTTTTTAAGGAAAGGTTAGGATTAATAAAAGCTGCAAATAAAAAACAATAAATACATAAGCTAAAACTGTTTTTATTTAAAGTTATCTTTTCATTAAATTTTTTCCCTCATTTAGTTTGTTTCTATTATTTTTGTGTGTAAATATTGCAGTAAAATAGCATTGTTTAATAATTTGTATGTACATATACATTTTATCCTTCTATATTACATATACAGCCCCTTGTTATTTTAAAAAAGTCAAGTGTGTATGGAGATGTTGTGACTTCTGGTATATACAGAGTACCTGCCTCTTCATTTGATGTTCGTTGAAATCTTCAGTGTCTTATTTGTCACAACCAATTCTAATTTCTATAGCTAGTTTTTAAAAAAATCTAAATAATTAAAACCTTCAACATAATAAGTGACAACAAAACAGTTAAATATAAAAATATTTTCGATTTTAAAAAACAAAAGTGATACTGAAAACAATAGCATGGAACAATAATTGCCCAGCATATCTCACAATAAATCAGTGAATCTTTAGGAGCAGATGAATCTATTTTTACCAGGAGTGGAACAGAGTGCATTGTGCAGAAATTAATTCTCCAAATGCAAATAAAAAAGCAAGGTGAAAGCAGATGAGCTATAGTTTAGGCAATGTTTGTTTAAATAACACATTATATTAAAAAAGAATAAGAGTGAAATATTTATTATTATTATTAAATTCAACAAAGACAAATATATTTTCAGGTGTATTTTTGTTTGCCTGAACTTCTTATTATTATTATATTTGATGTTAGCATGGCTTTAACTGGAAAGTATTTCAAAACCAACCCATCTCATATACGATGAATATTTTGTAGCAAGTGTTGGCAGCAGTTTCAAACATTACATCATCGGCATCCTTTCACATAAAAGTTTATGAAAGACTACCATTCTGATATGGAATTTGTTCAATCTCTTTACTGCAGATTTTCATAGCCGGATGTTGGGTTTTAAATTTGTGTACGAGCTTCCAATAAAATGCAAATGCTTTTTCCTATGAGAGTGACACAGGAAAAATGCAGTACTGAGTAAAGAAACAACTCCTTGAATTTGAAACACTGAGAAATGTAAGTAATTTCTGAGCTAGGTAAACATCTATAACAGTGATTCTTTCCGCCACCCCATAGGCACTATGCAACTGATGTGAATGAGCCAGTTATGGGCAAATCATTAGTGCCACAAACACAGGAGAAAAGTAATGATTAAAAAAATGGTCAATAAGCTTTCCAATCAGTAAAATCTAACTCAGAGTCTTCAACAAATAATCTTTATACTGCTTATACCTCATTGACTAAATCAGACTTCAAGCACTGGATAGTCTGGTTCTGGTTTTTGAAGCTTGCTTTTATTTATGTTCAGAGTGAAAAATGTTTGTTCACAAATAAAAGTGCTTCCATAAGTGCTGAACATTTCCAGTGCAACTTTCATAAAATGTGTGGTTTTATATTGTCTAGGCTTTTGTAGAAGTCCAGTAGGCTGCCTTCTCTGTGCTTATTTCGGTAAAATACTGAACATTAAAGTTCAATAACCTCTAACTATACATCTAGTGGTATTTCCTCCGGATCCACAAAGTAGAGATCTTTAATCAGCTTCAGCTGGATGTCTTCTGCTTTATAAAAAATTAAGTCCTCTGTCAAATTCTTCAAAATGATTAATTTTTCTCCCCTAACTCAGCATGTTTGTGCTGAAGAATGCATTGTGCACAATGGGGAATGACACACCTCACCTTTTGACAGCTGACCTGAAAAGTTTCAATTTCAGTTTGAAAGCTTTCACAGCTGTAGACATTTGAAATATAAGTTGATTTTTTCCCCTGAAGTTGAGTGTAGGGGTCATTCAGGTATGCTGTAATATAAAAGAACAAGAGATTTTGATTCCAAGACTTCAAACTCTTGATTTCAAACTCTGGAAATATTCTGGGACCATTTTCCAGGAATTGTGCTATCTCCTCTTTCAAAGCAATGAAAAGTTTGAGCATTTTTTCACCTCACTTATATATGGTGTCTTTATTATATCAAAATGATTGTTATGATCTGGCCACAAAACTTACCTACATGTATTTTTATAATATTAGGTTTGATCATGATGCCCTTGACTGGGTATTTATTGCCTGTCTAAAAGCTCTGGCAAAACAAAAACAATTCCTATCACTCGATAATACTCCATCTATCAATTTCACCTACGTTAACATACAACTAAAGTAAAAATTGAGTCAACACAGGTAAATCTAATTATTCTTACTTACAAATAACTGCACATGCAGGTGACCCAGTGACTCGGTGCACACTACACAGGATGTGTTTACATTAACCATCCAATCTCACATCCTATCATATTTCAAAAGAATTATTTTTAAAAATATTTTCCAACATTGTCATGGGTCATTAAAAAAAAAATCCAAGTGGGCCTTATGTTATGCAGGCCTGCTATAGACAAAATGGAATTTGTTTTAATTAAACCATTCATGCTACACACTGAAATGGAATCTGTTCTCAATGAAACCATTCACACTATAGATGAAGTGAAATCTGTTTTCAATTAAACCATTCACTACAAGTACTGAAATAGTTAAGACTGAAGTAACAGCAGCAAGGAATGCAATTCATCTACTACAATGTGACTTTAAGTCTTGAGGGTAAAAGTATGCAAAAGCATGATGTGATGAGAAAGCAAACATGAAACATTCACGAAAGTTCACATGTACATGCACTATAATTTATACTAGTTATCAGGAGATGTAAGACAATTTTAAATGAGTCTGTTTCACATAATCAATCAAACAAAATATTTTTTTTGGGGTGACAGAGCAGAACACTAACAGTGTTGAAAACAGCATCATATTTAGAGTTTGCCTCAGTTGTTACAGCAAAACAGTAGCTTAAGTGGATTTGTTGTCACTTAAATCTTCCTGATAAAATTTACTTGTATAAGATAATTACCTGCTACAGTTGACGGTGTAGATGGAGATACAAGTCTAACATAGTGAAATTTACTGCCAGGCACTTGTATCTGTTGCATGCTGTTTCCTGATGCTGAGATGGGAAGCTGAAGAGTAACAGGTCCCTGTCCCATTGGTGCTATTTGTGGATGAGTCTTTAATTGTGCAGGTTTCTACAGAAAATAAAATAAGTGGATAAATGATTGCCATACATGTTAAAATAATGTAAACTTTTAAGGTCTCATAAGTCATAAAGTTGTAGTCAAACTGTTTCAGCATCTTTAGCAAATTTTGCATAATTGAATTACTTAATTTATAATATATTGGTATTTATTATATTTATAAATGTTTCATATATAAGTATAAGAATTCAAAATTTATGTATTCTATTTTTCTGTTTTCAATGTTATTACTTTTTTAAAAGTAATTTGATTTAGTAATTGTTTTCTTAATTCCCACAAATGGTGATAGTGGTGACTGTTGTTTATAACAATTAAAAAAATAAAATAAATAACAGTATATTTACCCTGGAAATTGATGCAAGAGGACTATCAGACATATGATTATGACTATGAGTTATAATAGTGATAATAGAATCTTATAACATAATAAATTATATATAGTGAAATATAAAATCTGATGACAAACATAAAATAACTGCTACTAGTACTAGACTTTCACCAATAAGATTTTTCCATGAATATGAGGTTTCCAAGACACAGTCTGCCAAATTATATCAAAATATATAAGATATTTAAAGATGAAACTTTAACGGGGTATAAGAATTCAAAAATTATGAAAAATAAGTATTTGTTTATATAAAATGATTTATTTTAATAATTAAATTAAAAGAAAGAAAATAAAAATATGTTAACAAAGAAAAACAAAACATGTAAATGTAATGCATGCTTTTGTCTCATACTGAATGTCAGATACAGTGCACACCTAATACATACCAGTCAACTCTTATCACCATTAGTATTACAATACTAGTCACTTCTTTTAAAAAAACTTTTAACTTAGTGTGTGTGTGTGTGAGAATAAATACCATTGCTGTAATGCTATGCTTATCAAACTGTCCTATAGAATCCTGCAAAGTTGTGTAATTTCTGTATCAATTAAATTGCTATATAGTATAATTTGTCAAAAGATCACTGCTTCCTTAATCCTCCCAGTCCCAGACAAATTAAAAAACATTTCCTTTAAAACTTATCAATTAATCAACAAACTATGTACTCAAATTCTGAAAGGAACAAAAAACAAAATTAATTAATAATTTTGATGAATATGTCTGCGAAATACTTGCAATGAAGGGATTAAAATAAGTGTTATACAATGAGTGAACATTATTTATAAGAAAACTGTTTATAATTAACTATTAAGTAAAAACAATTATCAATTTGTACCTCCACTTATAACTTGGAATGAAGGTTATCAAAAATGGTAAAAGAAAAGGAAAAATGAGCATGTAGATAGCAAAAAATAAGATATAATATTAAAAAAATGGATTCCACAGGAGATCCATGCATGCAAACAGTGGGGAACAATGCACCAGTATATTCAAGTGTTAGGGTTAGGTGTGGTAGAGAATTGTTAAGATATGAACTGCACCATCAACATCTAACAGTGAGGAAAATAACTGTGTGCATAATCTTGTGGTGCAGGTTAAAAGAATAGCAGAAGTGCAGACTGTAGCCATTGCCACTGGCATTTTCCATTCAATTATATATGACAATCTGAAGCTGAAAAAAGTGAGTGCCAGATGGGAAGGTGAACAAACACCATGTCAATTGTGGATAAGCACAACCAATCAGGCATGTTTAATCAAGATGCAAGAAACTTTACAAATGCATACACATGTGGATTGTAATAATAGATGAAATTTTTTTTCAGCATTCTGAATTGATCCAGAGGTGAAACTACAAAGAACAGTTTAACTGTTGATGTTTTTCTTTGCAGTTCATATAAGGGCAATGCTCAGGGATTAGCATTCAGAATATTTCTTTTCTGCTGGTGCACAGTTTAAGAATTGTTTTTATTTGTCCACTCTTACTAATCCCATATTATTATATGATGTGCAGACTGTTGATAGGAGCTTCTTTGCCACAGCTCATGGTAAGGGATCAGCAGATACAAATGTGATGCTAAAAGTACAAACATTAAAAATAGTGCTGATAAGTCCTGCACACATTATGATGTGTATGGGACCCTAGCAAGGACTGACAATAAACAAGAGAAAAGGAGGTCACTGAAGACAAGAAAAAAGGATAGTAATATGCAAAAACAGATCTGGACAGAAGCAATAAAATATGAAAGAGGTTGCAGAAGCAGTTGCACCATACTGACCCCTGCTTGAGATCCATTCTCTCATCGAACAAGGTAACCTGTTTTTATTCTCTCTTGGTTGTCTAAGGTTTCAGCCAATGCAGCTAAAACAATATCTTCTATTTCACCATCGCTCTCACTTAATTCTGTAATGCTCATGGAAGTGTTATTTGACTTTGTTTTAATGTGTGTGGAAATGGGCAGAAAATGTATTTTTATGTTTTCCTAAATTGTTTGCTAAGACATTTGTTTTACTGTATGCACAGACCTTTAAATAGCAGATGGAAAGAATATTTAACATGGTCAAATTGAGAAACAAATCATCATTCCCTTTTTTGGTTGTAGTACAAATACTTCTTTAAAAATAGTGAAAAAAGCAAGCAGATGTTTGAAATATTTGGCCAAGTCAGTCAAAATTGTCTAAAACTTAAAAGGACTTTTAAATTTACACCTATTCCAAGAGTTGATGATTTTGTAAAAGCCTACTTCGTTAATACAAAGCTAAGCGAGTGAATGTCCAACCTAATTATTTACATCTATGCATAACTATCATTAAGAAAAAAATACACAATTGTTTTTATTTCCAAAATTATAAATTTAAAGAAGTTTGTTAAATGCTCAATAAACTTCATCCATGACAATACATATGCAACTGGAGGAATCAAATAACAAATTCAATAAAAAATTTTTTTAAAGATTATATTAAAAACTCACGCTTGGAGCCTGCTTGATTATGACTTTTGAAGGAGACATGGTAATTGTTGCTGGTTTTGATGTTGTGGTGGTAGTTGTTGTATTTGAGCTGGCAAGATCTGTAAGTGTTCGAGTCACAACTGTAATATTTGGGCCACCTGAAGATACAGCTAACCTTTGCTGTGGAGATTTGGCTAAAGAAACTGGAATCATTGTAATTTTGGTAGGGGTTTTAACAGGGGAAATAGGTACTTTATTCACAGGGATGTTCACTTTGGCAGTAGAGCCTGGCAATGTAGTTATAACAGTCTTGCCTGGTGAAACAATGCCATGTGAAGAAATTGTCACAGTTTTTGTGGGAGTTTGACTACCCATGCTTTGATTGATGATGCTGACTGTTCCAGGAAGGGCTGTGGACCCTGCAATACTGCTGGGCATCTGGGTCACTTGAATAGGGACAGCATGAGTCTGACTAGAAGAAGGATTCCTGGTGATTATGACCTTTGTTACTACATTCTGGGTGCCTGTGCCTGCAGAAAGGTGCCGCTTTAATGTGGACTTGTCTGAAGACACCACAGTAGATGTATTTGTCTGCATTTTACCTAAAATTCCTGCACTATGCACAGGTGCCTCTAAAGTGATGACATTGGTCTTGATGCCATCAATTCCTGCCACCTGGTTGGTGGATGGATGGACGAGGATCTCGGCAGAAGAAGTTGCTTGAGAACTGCCTACATTGCCAATTGTCTTAATGGGTTGAGTTTTGCTTACAACTAAGGACTGCGTGCTGGTCTCTGATGATGAATTGTTGAGGGTGCCAGCGCCGTCACTAATATGTGCAGTGGCAACTATTGCACCAGTAGAGGAATCCTGAATCACAACTGTATTCATTGGCAGCACATTTTTTTCATTTTCTTTTTGAATGCCTGGAAAATATTGATAACTTAAAAAAAATATTTACACACTGTTCCAGCAATGATAATCAAACAAAAAATCACCCCTCACAGTCACCCCTTATGCTGAATTTCAAAATGCTATATACAGTGATATAAATTATAATGGTAACATTCAATGTAGGTTGCATGTACAAAAAATGGGAAAGAGAAAAATACAGAACTTTATCTGAAATATATCTATCTATACATGATTAATGATTCAAGATTCTAACAGAATTCTACTGCAATTTAATTGATACATTATACAATCCTTATAAAGAAAAGTAAATTAATCCTCAATGACATGAATTTAGAGATCAATGGTACAAGCATTAGGAAATAAGGTCACATGCTATTTAAGTACATCCACATTCAAACTTACTATACTATTTTCTACAATGTTTATTTTTATTAAATAACCACCCATAAAATCTTAAATGTCTGAAATGATATTACATGTACTAACTACCGAGCAAATTACTTAATGTATATTTTATAACATAGATTCAATGTGTTGTGATTAAAGCTCTGTATTATTATATTTTTCTACATTTGTGGTAATGGAACCAGTAAACTAATTTACAATTAGATATTATACTGTATTAAGATGCCTTTATCAGAACTTGATTTTAAAAAAAATTAAAATACAATATAGTAACTAATCATAGTAACAATTTATAATATAAAACCACTGGAATATTTAGGATTACCAGTAAAATTTAAAAGAGTTGATAACAAATAAATACAGTTTTGGTAGCTTAGACTAAAATTGATAAATTCCAATTTCAGTGTCTAGATACTTGTAATATTTATTTTGGTGCATACAACAGAAATTGTTTCTTAATTGCTTCTGTTGCCTATAGCTGCAGATTAGTATCATTGATCTTCTAAATAAACATTGCAGAGGTTCAAATTAACAGATCAATTAAAGTGGTATTATATTTTAGATCATAATTCTTTAGGAGTTATTTATGAAATTCATTTCAAGGGATCAACATAAATGAACAGGTGACACAAATAACATAAGACTTAAAAAAATTAAAAGACTAAGATTTAAAACAAAAAATAAATACAATTTCAAATGGTATGAATGGCAAAATGATTAGATGTAAATCTGACCCTTACCCTACATATTTTATGAAGCTATGAGATAAACAGCAAAACCAATAGAGGAAGCCACCAACTGGCAAACAAACTTATAGTTACAGCTGACCACATCAATGAATAAAGCACATAGGGGAAAAATGCATTATCTGGGTCCTTCTTAAATATATGAAATAATTTATACTACATAAATGTATAAACAGTTAATATATCAAACTGTGTGAATAATATAACTTCTTACATGAAAAAAGTTATTCTACAATGCACTGCTCATCATCACTTTTCCAGAACATGAAATATGCAAGTCTTGACAGCAAATATTAATATAGGTAATTAATGTATTTATTCTAATTTTTCAGTATACCAAATATTCAACAGACTCATATTTTCAGTCAACATTTTGGTTTTTCCCTTTTATCATGGAGATTTTTTTTAGTTTCCATTCTTTATTGCTGTAAATATGGGTTATATCAATCAATCTATCTATCTAAATACAAAAAAAAAAAAGAAACTCAACTAATTATGTTAAATATTCATGGTAAAAAACCATGATTGTGATTTCTGGACAAACCTCTTTATCTAAGAGTAAGAAGCAATCTGATGCTTGAAAAGAGCCTGCAAAACTGCTTGGGACCAGGGAAATTGTTTCAAGTCAACAGGAAATTCAAATAAGCCAAATGAGTAATTCAACTGCTTTTTAAAAAAATGAAAATTTAGAGTACAAAAGCATAGCTATCATAGTAATCACATTAGCTATTACGCGTGCATTCAACACAACAAACTTCAACAGCTATTTTAATATTACAGGCCACATGTTCCTCATTTAATGAGTAGGATAACAATATCAGGAACAGATTAAAATCACAATAATCAATATTTCTATTCTTACAGTGCATCATGGTTTAGTTTAAAGAAAATTAATGAAAGAAATAATTCATATTTGAATATTTAAGGCTGTTTGAGAATAAAGTTAATGCTAAATGGTTTCTATTGTTCTGAACTTATACAAAAATATAAAATACAAAGGACAATTAGAAACACATTTTATATTTATCATTTAGATAAATAAAGAACTCTTTTGATATCATCATGTTTAAGCAACAAAATATACTGAGGATCAACAAAACAACAAAAAAAGTGAAGCAGCACTTTTTAAATGTCTTTATTTTTTTTAAAATGGTAACTATCACAACAACTGCCCAAGTGCTTCTATGTCACACTGAAAAAAGCACAAAATATTTTTCAGGTCAGAGAATGTCTTTAAAAGAAAATGTAATCAATTTTCACTGATTTTACTGACTTGCATCCGAATAACATGCTGGAGGATTTTATAAATATATAGCTGCAAGTTCCATTTTGTTTTTGACTGCTTATTTATTAATAAAAACCTGCAACGAGTTTAACATAAAAATTACTAAATCAGTATCAGTGAAGAAGCCAATAAATACTGGCATTTAAAAATTTTGCTAACCCCCCCCCACCCCCACACGTGCATTGTTATCCATTAAGTCAATATAAGACAAAGTGCACTTTTAATAGAAAATCATTTGAATATTTGTTGTTCATATTTTTAGGCTGAGATTAAATTGATATACTTGCAACAATAAACATTAAAATTAGCACAGAATATACAGTACGCCTATTGTTCCTTTTAGTATGTTCATGTCATTATGAACTATGTAGTGTTGTATATAGTGCAAGCAATGAGGTTTCATAATGATCAGAAAGTGTTAGTTTATCTTTGCATTGTATCATGAAAACTTTGGGTGGGGTGGGAGAGGAGGATGAGAATAGATTGGAGCTAACCATTTCCTTTAGTTCTAAAAAAGTAAGAAAATTACAAACTGCAGAAATCATTTTTCTATTCTCAATTAACAATATTTATATAAGTATGATGACACAAACTGCCTAAAGAAGGATATATTACCCAGAATGATTTGCTTGTAGTTTACTGTGAACATTTCTTCTGTAGCCATGTCAGGAAACATGTGAATCAAACCCATGTTTACACATTTTATGTTGAATTAAAGATACAATACTTATCAAACTGGACTCCATTAAAATATGTATTAAAATAAACTTGCCAGAAAACCAAGACTCATTATTTAGTTTGAATTATTGAAAATTTTAATTATTCGTGCATGAATTAATTTGGCTGAAATGTATATTTGTCCTTGTGGAAGGACTGGCAAGGATAGAGGTCAACTTTTGCTAATTTAATCTCATATCTACAAGAGCTGGTAGTTCCATTTAGAATGGGATACAAATTTTCAAAGTTGGCATTTCTGGACAAGAAATTTAGATTGACAAGAACAAGTCTGGGAAATTAGTAATGGGGAATAGTAGTGAAGTAGTGATGAAGATAATTTCCAATTTTTCTATATTGAGGAAAGTGTTGCTGTTAATGTTTTGGTTGCTGGGATAGTAACAGTTCTCAAGATTGAAATATAAGCATAACACTTACTTCTTTAAACATTTAGTAATACTCAAGAATCTAGATCTAATTCAATATTTATTGATCTTTAACCTGAAAAATTATTTTATTTCATATCATATGAATGTGAAGGTTAGTGGTCCTTCTTGTATATAACTATTTTCAGAAATGGCAATGCACTGTAGTAGAATTTACATTGAACTAAATAAAAGTATAACATTATGATATCAGGTGCAAATGTTTTTGATACTGACACCAATATACAAAATTGGTCCTTTGGCAATGCTTCCATTGCATAGTTTTATGGACATAATATGTACTTTTTATTAATTTTGTACATGGATATAAAATATATGCAAGGAACTTCAAGCATCTGAAGTGAAGCTGAGGCAAGGACTTTTAATTTCTTTTCCAAAACATGTTATAATTTAAACCAATATTACTAGTTGACTCTAAAATAGACAATTAAAGAAATATATTAAATTTTATGAAGATACGTGTGCACACACAGCACATTAATGCTTAGCACCAATAGAATATTTTGAAGCAATGTTTTCGATAGCCATTCCACTGATATATTTGGAAATTGTACTTGAAAAGCTAATATTACAATAACTAAAAATATATATTATGAAAATATATATAGATGCTCAGATATCAATGCAAAAATTAATATAGAAAAAAATAAATTTTAATTTAAAATGCATGAATAGAGTAAATGATACCAAACTAAAAAATATTTTAATTCTTTAAAACTTGTAGCATTTATACAGAACACTATATATAACAACATAACATTATAAATATAACCTAAATAAATAAATACACAGTGATGTTGTAACCTATGCACATTTTACTTGTGCAAATTCAATTATATGTGCATGAGGAAAAGAAAAAAGCCAGCAGTGCGATTAATATGGGAATGTGACAGATATGAAAGAAGCAAATTCAATGTTCCCTAGCCTATCTCAGTTTCTGAGTGCTTGTCAT
This sequence comes from Sinotaia quadrata, assembly GCA_028829895.1. NCBI lineage: Eukaryota > Metazoa > Mollusca > Gastropoda > Architaenioglossa > Viviparidae > Sinotaia > Sinotaia quadrata. The sequence goes on from CM054182.1 coordinate 29,503,167, forward strand.
AGTGCCAGCAACTCACCATTCTGGAATCTAGTAAACTGTATTTAAAGATTTGTGTCCCTAAAAGAAAGCCAACTGCATATACTTTACCTGATGCTCATACAAAGCAGCAAAAATACTTGAATCATTTAGTTTCTAAATATGATTCCTCAATGCAAAAAGCCTCAGAATCACAAAAGCATTATGCACAATTTCAGACCTTACCAAGAAATGTTCTAGAGTTTAGGAGACAGCAGCAGTAGTAAGAGTTTGCCATGTTTTTTTTTTAAGAAAACAAAACAAAAAAAATCAACCAGCAGTATATGAGCCTATGCAATCAACTTCTTGAACTGAGCCAGAGCCAACACTTTGCTATCCATCATATAAAACCTGGCCTATCATCACACTCTGGTTACCAAAACGGTTAAAATCATTGCAGCATGTAAAAGTAAAGCAACAATATTTATTGTCTCAGTTCATCACACAAATGCTATCTTAATAGTCATTGTAATTTTAACAATATTTGACTTTTGCTTTATACATTCACCTTAGAACGTGATTCCCCTCCACCAATGTTAAGAAATGATACCACTGTATAAAACTCTTAAATGACCATGACCAGAACTGTCTATAAATATATAATTTTATTTTCTGACCTACAACTATGAAAACCTCATGTACAAATGTTTTAGGTTATTTTAAAAAGCAGTTCAATTTCAAATTACTTTTTTAAAATCAACATCCATTTTTATCTTTCATTTTTTTTTCAAGTGTGAATAAAGTGGTGTTCAATTGACAGTATAATCATACATTAAAAAATCCCAAAAAAGAATAATTTTGAACTAACTTAACCCATAGAAGCTGTGGGTCCTTTATATGGGACAATTATATCAAACTGCTTGAATGTTAAAATGTGCTACTGTTTGGTTTTAAGTCTTTTGCACTACTCAAGGGAGGCTAATGCAAGTTGAAAATAAAGAATTTAAATAATCTCTCTTGTATATGTTGGCAGTAGAGCAGTCATTTTGCTAGATGGCCTGCTGCCATGGCTTCATCAAAAAGGTATATCTTTATATCTTTTCATTATTTCAACATTATTGATATGTAAGAAGTGAAATTAATGCTCAGGACAAGAACAAAAATTGTGCCTTTCAGATTTTCCAGTAAATGAATAGTTATTTTGCTAGTAAACATGCATTCCATATATGGGACACTAGGACTGAATGGGATGGGGATTTTCATCGAGTGTTAAAACAAACTGTATGCTTTGTTTTCAGGCTGTTATGCTGGAGAAAGACAGTGACTTCCAGGGTGAAGAAATTTACATACAGAACCACCACCAGTTGATGAACTGACTGATGAAGACAGTGGTGAAGAGGATGGTGGAGGCACTGTGGAAAACTTGAGTGGTCAACATCTCAGAGTAGCTACTACAGTCAAGTTCTCAAGCAAAGTGTACATTCAACAATCACTTGTGACCAGGAAATTGTGATATTTTACTATTATTCAATTATGCCATATCAGATAAATTTATCGTATTTTTATAGTAACTTTGTTTTACTACTCTTCAAACAATGTGCTACACAATTAAATATATATATAAACAATAACACCTATTCACAGTAAAAAATGGTTGTAAGCACTCTTCATATATTGTTCAGACCTCTCTGTACAGCAAGCATGACATCTATACAGGCAGACAGAAATGTCCAAATAGAAGAGAATGGATCTTCTGGCTTTTTGATGCGCAGTTACCAAAGTACATGTATATCTTGCTCGTGCTGCAGCCATCCTGAGATCTTCATAATTAGGACATCCTGCTGGACACATTCAGTCTCTGGACAGGAGTGTTCCAGATGCTGTGCGCTTTGACAGATTGGAACATCTTGTCACTCTTTGGACAACATGGCTGTGCTGTTTCTTGTGTGGTATTAAGTGCCAGTTCAGTGTCTATGACAGTTGCTTCCAAGCCTTTCACACAACTTAAATGACAGTCACTATATGCTGGATTGTAGTTCAGATATCCTGAACTTTATGCATATTTTATTTTAGCAAGAAGCATTAACTTGGGTCACAGTCAATTCATTTTCTTACATGTTTTGTTATGCTGCAATGGCTTATTGTTTTGATATCAAGTTGTTATGACTTAAGAATACATTAAAAGAACACTAAAGAACTTTGTTTCAATTTTTCTTGAATGGTTGTTTCTTATTTGGTTTAATAAAATCAAGAGTTTGTTCTATAACGTGTGTATTGTTATATAAGTGTGCTGTAAAACCCTACCCATTCAGTCCTATCATCCCAAAAATGGGGCACACCTTTTTCATATTACAAATGTATCCCAATGACTCAAAATAACCTGTATATTGTCTATCTTGGTTACAACCAATATGATTGGACCATTTTTAATCCAAAACAAAATTCTGGCATATATATATAATAATGAACTTCTTCCATGAGATGAATTTTTTTGATATCTATATCATTAAAAGTAAAAAACTTATATCATAAGTTGAACTTATTCACCATTTTAGCACGCCATATATATTCTTCAGCTTAATCTATTGACACAAGTGCATAGACCAACATATTCTAGGTACAGATATCCCAAAGATCACTTTCATTAGTTTCAAAGAAAAGGGAGAACATCACACAATTTTCATATACAATTCTTTCCTTGTTATCTTTATTTCCATTTAATTTTTCCCGACGACTTCCTTGAAAGAATGTTGACTTGCAAATGTCAGCAGACTGGTATTAAAATACAGGGTGCTCAAAAAGAAATGCAACCCAGGGGGCAAAAATTGTTGAATATGAATATGCTGTGCACATAAATATATTTAATGAATCAGGTAATCCAACACATTTCTCAAAATTTCATTTGATATTTCAATAACATATGCATACATAATAATTAATATAAATAGGCTGTGTTTCTTTTTGAACACCCTGCATAAAACTTCAAGAAATCATACACTAACACAGTATTACTATTATTATTTGAGCTACTTTTCTGAAATAATTAGTCTCACAATGGCAGTATTCATACAGATAGCTTCTCAGAAAATTAAAACGGAGACAATTTTTTCCCCACATACAATGAAAATATGTACACAGTAATTACACAGTTATAGAAATAGAGATTATAAAAATAATACTCCTGAATTGAGAAGTACCTTTCTGCAGGTGTCACAGAAACAACAACAAAAAAAGCAGATGAGTAAAACTTTCAAAATAATAAAGTAAACACAGCAAACAACATTTAGTGTCATTTAAATTTGCATTATAAATTAAAAAGATAATTCTTGCTTGTTTAGTCTGACCTTCAAAGGTTTCAGTTGCATATGTTATTTTCATATTCATACACTATTACAGATCTAAAGAGTAAAAACAGTATAATATATTTAGCACTAAAGGTTGGAAACAATCATTTTCTTCATAATATTTACACATCATTTTGAATTTTAAAAAATTAACTAGATACTAAAATTATAAAAATATGCAGCTCTATCAGTTTCTACACAACTTAAAAACTTAATTAGCACATAATATTTTGTATAACAGGTGCTGAGAAGTTAAAATATTTATACTAAAAATATCAGATAATTTATTATAAAACAGATATTTATTGGTTAACTAAAATTTAAAATTAACTAAAAGAAATACATCAGTATACAGGTACTAAAATAACAACTTAAAATAAGAAATTATATTCTCAGGACTATAAAAGTTTAAATATTTACTAAATTTAGACAATATTTTCTGTGGAGGAAAGTCAAGGTCTATGTTTTCATGACGAAATATGCACATATTTACTCAAATAATATGTCATTGCAATAATCAACTACTTTAGTTTGTTTCAATGCTAAATTACGCATATTATTTTATAGGCTACTGTATATAGGGGGCCTACACATGCCACACTAAGCAATGTCTGCAATATACTCTTTGCAGCTAACATCTAGAAAGATTTAATTGCCGGAGGATTTTTCCCAACAGTTCATTATCAAAACTTAAATTACTGTGTGGCTTCAATAAAATTTAACCATATTAATTTCAGCAGATCCGTGCATATACTAGGTATACGAACATGTATTATTAGTATTATGTACAAGAAATATTCTGCACATTCTTTAGTTTTGATGTTCCATAACTAGAGGGTTTTAAATTTTACTTCTTGTCCTATGTATGTATCACAAGCGTGCACCACAAAAGATCCATTTTTACACAAGAACTAACTATATAACTGCAGTTATATAAAGTAAAAAATATACTACTAGGGTCAACTCAGCCACGTAAACACTGCTTGAAACACGCGCCATTTGCACGAAAAATTCAGGGAAATTTAAACGCTAATAGATTTACATGTGAGCATAGAGATAAGTTTTGAAGGCGTCAATAAAAAATATACCAAACGAATAATTTCTGACGACAAAGAATACTTAACAGGGAATACAAACTAGGCACGATTCATTTGCATATTTCGGTAACCCAACTACTCTACTATCTCCTTCTCACTGCCATATTTACCATAAATGGGCGATGTCGGACACCCAAGGGCGTGTACTACACATAATAAGCCATTACACCTTGGTTGAAAGTATTTAGAAAGGGGCTGGGCATGTAGCTATTGATTTTTCTGATTTCTTCTTTGAGAAAACTCTTAACCAAGACGTACCTACTTGCTCGACAGGCATTCTGTAATTGTTCAAAATCACGCGCCCACCATTACCATCCCATAATAGTAAACCTTCATGTTCCGCGAAGGCAAAGCATCGAGGCAAATGAATTAATGTAATTACAATTTAATATAATTTAGAATTAAACCTTTAAAATAATTTTAATCATTTGATTATCTTTTATTTTTTACGTATAGTGCTTTGAAAGTTAATTTATTAAAAATACATTCTGCTGATTCTGCAGAGAACGAGATGGCGGCTGCAAATGTCCGTCAACAGTTATCGCAGTTAGCGAGTTTGTCACATTCTGGAGGATCACACAAAGATGTTACCGAAAAGTTAGTAATTTTAGTTTTTTACGGTTGCATTTCATTAGCATTATTAAGCTCTGCAAATCTCTTGAGTGTAAATGGTTACTACTGATAAAAGTACTCAGTATTAATATATTTATTTTTACAGGAAAATTGAAATGATATAGCAATATAATTATAATTATATAGGTAATAATATTAATAATCTTACTTTAAGCTAACATATAAAATATATACTATAATAGCTTAATAAAATATACGTTAAAGATCAATTGAAGACGTACAATAAATGCTTAATTTAAATATAAGTGAAAAACTTTCATATAATTTATAAATCTTACCAAACTTTGAGTTTGTTTATGATCTGTAAGTCACTAAGTGTAAGACCAGCAGAGGTAATGCTGAATAAATTAATATTACAATGGTGACGACTAGATAGAGCACTTAATTTTAAAAAGCTGTAAGTGTAAGAACAATTGGTATCTATATTATTTATCTAGGCCTATTATAAACTTAGTAAAATGTAAAACACTAATTGATATTCAAAATGAGAAAATGAAGCGATGGTAATTTAATAAGTAAATATATAGTTTTACAGAAATCAATCAATCATATAGTTACATAAATAGAATGAGTTTAAAAATAAAAGAAATTTACTATTTTTTGGTACTAATAGCGAAATTAGGCATCATTCTTTGATGATACACTGATATTTGCCAGTTATGAATCAGTATTTTCCTGTAGTTACCAGTTAAAATTTTAGCTTTAATTCAACATTATCATTTTCTATATGTATAATTTACAATTATTTACTATAGTTGATTTTACAGGCAACCCTTTACAATCAGACATGCATTTTCAACACTTTGAAAGCACAATGTAAGTCATATGGCCAATATTTATTTCCTTATTAGCGTCTTTCAACCTTGTGAGCTGAGATAGGAACCAACCATGGTCATATTCAAGATGACCTAAGTTATATCTTTTACACCATCAAGAATACCACTGTCTCTATTGTGCCATTGTTTGTTCAAAATGTACATTGACAAATTCATGATATGTATTTTTTTGTAAATAACATTGTTTGGTTATATTCTATCACTTTGCATGTGGATTGACTTGAGTTGTTATATTATCTTTAGTTGTCTAAAGTATTTAAAATGTATGCACACATTTTAAATACTTTAGACAACTAAAGATAATATAACAACTGATTTGATGATGAGTCTAGCATGATAAATAAGTAATGTCAATTACAGTTTCACTGTGCATTACTTATGAGTTACTAATCAGCAAAATTGGTAGCATAAATAACTTATGAGTTACTAGTCAACAAAATTGATAGTCATTCACAAATAACTAATGTTTTACAAGAGATGCCAGCCAGAAAACAGTAAAAATATATAAAGAAAAGTATCATTACAGAATGGAAAGAATTATCTAAAGGTTTTCAACATTTTATCAAATCAGATTTCAAACAACGATCGAACAAAAAAACCCAAAAATATCTTTCCTACCTCGAAATAGGACCTGATAAACATATGGCACATATGTTTTTAAATACCAGGATAAAAGAGACAGGGACTTTGTTTTTAGTTAACAAGTTGCTGTTAAATGTATTATTATAATACTAATAGAATAGATGTTACAGATGAAAGAAGGTCCTGTGTATATATAATAAAACATGGTCGTGAGAATTCTCTTAGTACTATATAGTAGTGTCATTGAGTTCAGGACTATTATACAACAGTACCTAGTGATTAGTATGTTTAGGAAATATGCTTGTATAGTATATAGTGAAGATACCAATCAACTGAGGTCAGTGAATGAGTGATTGGTTTGTTTATTTAAACTGATGTTTCAATTTCTAACAAGAAGACCCAGAATGTCTCCTAGGGCTAGATTGACTGGAGTAACTTCAAAGACATTACTACTAAGTTGTGTACATACTTCCCTCTCCATTATTTTTGTTGATTTTTTAAAAATATTTGAACTTCTTGTTTGTAATATATGTGAATAGTTGAAGAGGTATTAAAATTATAAAAGTGCATGTCACACTCACTAATAGAGAACTGGTGACACAAACACTAAAATACTATTGATGTTATTACAGAATTTCCTTATAGTTGTACTGTAAAAAAAAAAAAAAAAGAAGATATTTTTGATACATTTTTATTTTATTTATTTTATTTATAAATCTTATTTGCAATGTCTTGAAGCTTTCATGATTTAATGCATATATAGTATTAGAAAACCTAAACATTTTAGGTATATATATTATGTTTTGTACTATCATACAATCTGCTTAGAAGAAATGTAACTCCCTGCCCACCCATTTTTTTTTTTATAGGTACAAAGCTGTTTTGCAGAGTATCATAAAAACCAGTGGCGAAGAGCTTGTTCAGTCTCTTCAGGCCTTTGTTGAAGCTTGTAAGTATGTATAAGACTATTAAAACTGCATGTCATTAATTCTGAATTTTCAAAACTATTCATTGCTTTTCAGGGATTCAAAGTACATATTTTATTTTAGTCCTATTACAGGCAGGGTGTTCTTCTTTAACAAATACTGTAATGGTCAATATATTAGAGGTTGCACTAATCTCAAAGAATGTGCATGTGCATATGTTCACATTAAGGTATAATTTGTTGTTTGCAGTAATAATTACTAATTCACATTTCAAGCACAACATAATATAAATCTTGTGATCACGCAATCATTACACTAATTTCATTCAGAAAACAAACATTCAAAAGCAGAAGTAAGGATGCTATTGTCAGATCAAGTCACTTAAACATTTATTTTGCACTTTAAAAGTCAGTTCTTTGACTTAATACAGTGATTTAATGTTGACCTAGCAAATGATTAACCAGAGTATGCAGCATTGATATTTAAAACCACACCCAATGAACTATAGCAGTAGTTCTCAAAGTGGGGTCCGTGGTCCTCTAGGGGACTGCAAAATGGTTTCAGGAGGACCTTGAAGGGATTACTTTCCCGAGATATCTCGCCAACAACTTTGTGGCCCATTCGTAAATTGGCTGCCCCAAGATATCTCGCTAGACTGCGCACGAAGGTTGTACTGCATTGTTCACCACCATCAGCAGTTATAATAACACTGACATATCACCACAAGAAAATGCTTATAAGTTAATAACATATATATGTCAGTCTTGAAAATACTTTTCAGACCATATTTTTGTATATTATTCTCACTTTTTTGTTGCATAAATGCAACATCTAATTATGCACATATAAACACACACACAAAAGCCAATTTAAGTGTGTTCCAGAAATAATCAAGATTTTATCCAATAATTTAAGTTTTTATTTGTAGACATCCTTTAGTTTGAATGTAATACAATCTTGTGTCCTCCTGTTTGGCTTTATAATCATATTCATTCACTAACCTGTAAGTCTAATTATTATAGTTTGATTTGATACATTTTCTTTGTTACTAGGACTCCAACCTTTTTCTCAAGTCAGTATTTACTTCAGTATATCTTTTTAACTAATAACTTATTTGTAAATATATTCTTTAACCATAGGCCTTTGTGGTTAAGGCTATGTTTATTATTGCAGTGGTGAATGAAAATGTTAGTTTGGTGATTTCTCGTCAAATCCTGTCTGACTTCTCTACACAACTGGAGCACCTGACTGATCCTGTGGCGAAAGCTATTGCTCACTTCACTCTTGAAAAGATTCACACACGTGTTATTTCTTTTGAAGAACAGGTATGCTTATCCATTTTCCTTTGCACTTGCAGCTGACAGAGCTTTTCTAATGTTTACTATGACAGGTATTTTAATGTTAGAATTAATTAAAAATTGTAAAAATTTTTAATCACTTTTCCCCCACATATGGGTAAAGTAATTTCTCTAATTTGATGTTATCAAAATCAGGTTTCTTATAATTTCCTTAGCTTTGTGTAATTGTTAACTGATCTTCATTTCAACAGGAAAAATGTACTATAAAAACATTTTCAGAGTGTGGTATTCATTGAAATCATTTGATATTCATTTCATTTTCTATATAAACTTCAAAATCTTTGTATTGCAAACATATTTAATTATTTCATCATTTGAGAGAAACAAATAACACGTTTTTGTAGATTTACAGTGGAAAATTGTTGTTTGCTACTCTTTTGTTTGGCTTCTATTAACAGTGTTTTGTTGAAAGAATTTTTGTATTTTGGAGTTGTATGATGACATGCAACCATGATCAGAAAGAAATACCTAGCTTTTCTGTAAAGATAGGAATGAAAAAGGGAGGACTGTACATTGTCAGCAAGATATGTTTCCTTAGTCACTGAAAGTAGTACCTACTACTATCTCCCATCTGTTGTTGACCTAGATAAATCCTGGCTTTGTAGGTGATATCTTTGAAGTCTTTTTTAGCCATAGTAATAATATATAGCAAGAAACTTCCTTTCCTTCTGGAGTTGAAAATCTATCAAAATTATGCACATTATAAACATAAGTCTTGACTGTATGACTCTCACATTACTTCCCTCTCCACACCTTATACTACACATGGGGAATGTGTCTTTCCATTAAGCCAAGCCTAATCTATCTAATCTTTAGCTTGCTAAGCTGTCCCCCCACCCCCACAAGCTTTAGCCACATCATTTGGATGTGAGAAGACAATACACTAAAATTGACAGACAACCTTTAACTGCACCGATGATTGTAAAAACAACAATCAGTAGTTATGCAGACAGTACAGCAAATAAAACTTAGTAACTTATAGACAGCAACTCATTTAAGGTTAGTAATAAATTTAATAAAAGAAAGAAGAAAAATAAAGTTATAAATTTAGAGACGTAGAAATACTTTTGATTTCTGAATAATTAAAATGTCACAAATTAATCAAATAACAAATCGTAGGTTTGCATTACAAATAGTTCTAATTTTCTAGTTTAACAAATTCAGATACAGACAGGTGACAAATTACATGAAATGAAGGCTGCATTCATCGACACATTCACAATATGAGATCACAACCCCTTAAACTGCAAAATAAAATACTGAGTGAACCTCATTTGACTATCTAATTATCAACAACAACAATGTAGCCTTCACTAAGATTACAACTCCTAGTAATCAGAAACGCCCTGCCTCATGATATCTACTGGCTACAAAACCTTACAAGATAACACAATCAAAGCTATACACAAACCAGATTCCCTAAATCTGACCCATAAATTATTGCATATTAATTGCATAATACCGATAAATACTATAACTTATGATGTTTACTCACTTCTCCTATTTTGTCATAAATTGGTTTTAGACATAGGCTATGATGCTACATGGATATACCTATTATAATGAAGGAACAAAAATAGCTGACTAGAATGTATGCACCTAGGAAGAAGCAAGTCACACTCCAGATCCTCTCTGATACAAAATGTCGCACCAGTTGGTTCCCTTGAAAATATCATCAAAATTCATAGAATCACAAAATGTACTACATACACTGGAATCTTATGCTTCATTTGTTTTGAACTTACTCCGACTATCAGCAAAAATAGTTGTTTATTTTTGGTCTTCAGGTTGCTGCCATTAGACAACATTTGGCTAACATTTATGAACGTGAACAGAATTGGAGGGATGCAGCTAATGTATTGGTTGGCATCCCATTGGAAACAGGTCAAAAGTAAGTACATGTATCTCTTTAAGGGAAGGGAATTCTTTCTACCTAATGTAAATAGTGTAAAGTACATTGTTTATGTTATGAAATCTTGAATGGAAGAAAGCAACATCATTTATTTTAAGCATGTATTAAATGTTTTACGTACACTTTTAGTCATTGGATTTAGAAACAAAAACAGTAGGTCTTTGATGCTGCATTTAGTTTTTTTTAACTATTTTATTATCTTTTAACAGACAGTATTCAACAGACTACAAATTAGAGACATATCTTAAAATTGCACGCCTTTACCTTGAAGATGATGACGCTGTGCAAGCAGAAGCTTACATCAATCGTGCTTCCCTTTTACAAGCCGAAACGAAGAATGAAGAACTCCAGATTCATTATAAAGTCAGTTATTTCCTTCTCATCAATTGCCATAGCAAAATAATATTTTCTTTGTGGGATAATAAATTGTGGGCTGTGGATGTGTGTGCATGTGTGTTGCTTTTTTTTTAAAAGGGGAAAATTTCTGTTAAGTCTCTTTGTATGATTTTAAGATATGGTTTTTCACTAATAAGATACTGAAATTACCATTAACAATACATGAATCAGCATGTGAAAATTTTTTTTATGGTTAATTTGTGGTTATCGTTATATTTTTGTAATGATTGCTGTATCCTTTTAAATAGCCTAGTAATTTGGGGATATAGAGGTGTAATTCTTTTTAAAATTTACATATACATTAAACCATATTTTGTTAGAATAATTCTAATGATCATTAAGAGTTATTCTTAAAAACAATTATTTGTGGCTGCAACAGTAGGATAAATTTGATCAAATTATTTTGGTTTCTTTGTAGGTTTTATTTAAAATTTACCTGTTTGCAGTAGCTTTGCCTTATTTTAATTTGCAGGCCTGTTATGCAAGGGTGCTAGATTTTAGGAGAAAATTTATTGAGGCTGCTCAGCGATACAATGAACTGTCCTATAAGACCATTGTTGCAGAAGAAGAAAAGTTGACTGCTTTGAAAAATGCTTTGATCTGTACAATTCTGGCATCTGCAGGTATACATATAAAGTCTTTTTTTAAGTTGCTGTAAAAGATTAATGTTAAAGAATGAAAGTCTGTATAAGAATGTTAGACGAGGACAAGGATGGAGTTTATTTACAAAAGTTGAAACCAGAAGCTTAACTGGATGTTCTCAGTAGAAAACTGTACTTTGTAACTAATATGTTTTCTACAGGTTTATATTAGGTATATGTCAGAGTGCCATTAACATACACTTGGCTTGATTAATTTTATTGGCATAAATGCTAGTTGTTAGAACTAATTCTTAAGCCTTTAATGACATTTTAAAATATGATATTATGATATTTACAGATTAGATTTAAAGATTAAATCTTAGTTCACCTGTTTGATTCACTTATTTTCATTGAGCCTTCTGCATCTTGTATACTGAAATCTGTTACAAATTGATGTACATAAGCTTTGGAACTGTAATTATTCTTTATGACTTAACATCTCTCAGATGTAAGTGTTGAAAAAATCTTTGGCCTTTGTCTTATCTGAGTCTTTTCTTAGGCCAACAACGGTCAAGAATGTTAGCAACATTATTCAAAGATGAAAGATGTCAACAGCTGCCTGCGTTCAACATTTTAGAAAAGATGTAAATATGCCTTCTATTTATTTTTCTGTAGTGGCACCTTATCCTTGCCGCATACGTTGCTGCTAATAGTCTTCAAGAATTCCAAATATATTTCATTGTACTTCAAAACCTGGCATATCACAGACATGCATTTGATATATAATTTTCTCATAAGATACTGATCTAAGTATGGGGATGCCTTTCTGATGAAGAACAAAAATCCATTTTCTTTTTTAAAATTTTAGTAATAAAGCATGGACAAAGTTTATTAAATCTTAAATAACAATCATAATGTGTTGAACCTCATCACTGTTCTGTCTTCAATGAGTCCATAATTGCAATTTTAAATAAAGCAAATAAAGAAGTACATTTAATTAAAGAAATTTCTGCATTGGGGGAAAATGTAATTCTGCCTTCATGGCAGTAGAAGTGAAAAATAAAGAATCAGTTGTTAATTTTATCATGACATCTGAGTTAGTCTTCTAATTGATAGTTTTAATTATCTTGATATGCAGATAGTCCTTTCAGTCATTGCAGTTGTATGTTATGACACTGGAAAGGTATAAAACATTGAATAAACTTCTAATTTTTTAGCATCTTGAACTGAGTAGCTAGAGTTGAGAAAGCAAATAAAATAACTCTTTAAGATTTTCAAAGACTGGTTTAGTATATATGTATCATGACATATTGAAACAATTTTGATGTCTGCTTCAATTAATTAGAATCATTGGCATTTTAATCATAAAAAAGCAAACAAAATTCAAATTAATTATTACTGACACATTAACACTTTCAGTTTCAGAATAAACCATTGAATGTGCATATCACCATGTTGATACACGATCACTGTATGTTACAGGAGAAGGCATCTTGATAAATAAGGATATGTCCTGAAAAGTCTGATGGGTGTTTAATCAAACTAAATATATTTTTGCTCAGTTGGACGTATAAGGTTACTGCTCATTTCTGATAGTATTTACCTACTATTAAGAGTACTTATCAAATAGTCTTAACTATGAGCAGGAGGTACTGTCCCTAGTTTAACCAAGTACCATCCTTTTAGTAAAACAAGGTTAACCAATGAAAGAATCAGTGATGTACAGTCAAACAAGTTATACCCATGTTCCACCACCACCCAGCTCAATTATAGATAAGTGCAATAAATCCTAATTTTTAAATACGGGAAGTAATTGACTTTTTTTTAAATGGTTGGTTTATTTGAAATTTTTTTCATTTGTTTGATGTGTTTTAGGTACTTAGACCGTATTATTCGTAGCAGTGATCTTCATGAGTTTGAGGGCATGCTGCTTCCTCACCAGAAAGCCTTAACATCAGATGGTATGGGTTTTTAAAACAGTGCTTACATCAGTAAGACAATGGCTATAACACATTTACGATAATTTTCTGCTCCCATCAAACTGCTAGTGTCTCTTTTCACTGTAATTTTAATTGCATAGGATGGAACAAATAAAAGAAAATATTAATTATACAGAATTTGTTTTGATCCCCCAGATGTATTTTAATACACATTTTTCTGTGACAAGATAAAATTTTAATGACTTTATATACTTGTAATTTTTGTATAAAAAGGGTTATCTGCCATTTCACTTTGAAATGATTCCTTGATAATCATAATACTTAGAAAGTGTATTATATTTTATTAATCACCTAATCTCACATCTCTCTCTCTTTTTATATGGAATTTGTTTTTTTCATAGATGTATTTTAGTAAACATTTTCTCCTGATTTAAAAAAATTGAATGGATTTATACCATTGGAATTAAAATGTTTCCTATATTTAAAAATTAAAAATGTTTCCTATATTTCTTTGTAATGATTCCTAGGTAATCATTTTAGTATTTAGATCTTATATTAGTCACCTACATGAAAACATCTCTGATTTATTTTAAACTGCATTATAAATAATGTATTTATAAAATGTCAATAGTTTATCATCACTATAGTCAAATTAAATTTTAATTTTTGTGGTTCTTTTCTTGTCTCACAGTCAGTATATAAATTTTAATATCATTGATAGATCTTTTCTTGCCTCATTCCGAAATATGGACAAATTACACTTTTAAAAGTTTCCAACCCTGTAGTTCATTAATCTAAAATTTTTGTAAAAAAATTGTGGCAGAGATTGAACCAAAATAAATATTCCTTTATTAAATTTTACTGATTGAAATTTAAAATTTTGACTGAGTACAAGGAAAGGTTGGGTGATGAATAATGTAGTGTGGAAAGTTTCGAATTTGTGCTATTTTTTTTTCTTTCTTGCTTTTAGGTTCCACTATTGTTGATCGTGCAGTCATAGAGCATAACTTGCTCTCAGCCAGCAAACTGTACAATAACATCTCCTTCACAGAACTAGGTGCTCTCTTAGAAATCCAGCCTGCAAAAGTAATGTGTTTTCATGATTTTGCTTGTTTCATTTGCTTTAATTCTCATATAATCTAGGTAGTTGTTATTTTTTAAAGCAGGAGGAGATGTGGGACTTGCATAAAACTTCATGGTGAAAAAACATAATGGCAAAGAGATATTTGTGTTTAAAATCATTTTTAAAATTAAGTATTCTAATTACTATGGACAAACTTTCAAAATGCAACTCCTTGTACAAATTATTTGCTGTAGTAACTAATGTAATTGACATTATCTGAAAATCAGAAATGTGCACAATAGCTACCTCACCTGAAATAAGGCATTGTTCACTAGCAAAAGCTAAGATTTGTTGAGTACATTCATGGTATATGTCAAGAGTGATATAGATCTCAAACTATCTCATATGAATGCTATTGTACACACTATTGTTAAATGTGATTGTACATCAAACATATAATTTTATTACAAGAAGCATTGCATTTGTACTGCCTAAGTAATTCACAGGTCTAGTCATATGCAACTAATTATATGCATGTACTTAGGAAACTCATTTTATGATCACTTCATTTAAATTATGTAGCACTTATTGCTTATTTATTATACAATATCCAGAATTTCTTTGAAATATTTTGTCAAAATATAAATTATTAAAATAGATTTCACAGGCATAAAAGACAATAAGTAATGAACATTTGAAAAATTAATTATCCTGCTAAAAACTCGTTTTTATATTTGATTTTTATAACATCTTGTCATATTATAATAAATATAAATATTTGTTAATTTTATTTTAAATTCCCAAAAATTGTTGTCAATGCATTAATTAGAGGTATATTTTAATTAGATTAGAGATTATTTCAACACACTTCTTTTTAGTTTAAAATAGTCTTTTAGACCAGACATTTTATATATAAACAGAAAGAGAAGGTATGAATTTATAATTTTGAAACTTTAATGTCATTCCAAAATTCCCAGTGTTCCAAATGCAGGCAGTTAAATCTTGTTCCTTTCCTTCCAACAAAATTAATCAGTAATTATTATAAATAATCAGTAAAATATTACCAAGACCATGTTTTTCTTATTAATGAACATACATATTTTATCACTAAAACTAACGGATATGAGTTTAGCAGAATTCCTTTTAGTTTTATGTTTAACTATGCCAGTGACTCACCAAAGACAGTATGACAAACCTATTTAGCGTCAAAACAATTTTCTGAAATTTTATGGTAATATGGAGAGAATCAGTTGTATATGAATAAAAATAAATCAAAAGAGAACAGGCTAAATATGTTGAAGATTTTACAAGTACAGCACTTAATCATTAGTTTAGTGTACTAAACATTAATTACCACATATAATAAATATGTAACAAATATTGGCCATCTTTCCATGATTGTAATGCTTCCAAAGCATGAGTTACTTCCCTTGGTGCCTTTTTACTATTTGCTGTAGGAAACCACAGTTTTATTTATTTGTGATTGAAGTTCTTGCTTTTTGTTTCAAAAGTTAAGAAAATATTTTGCTGTTTGAATGCTAAATTACATTATTGTAATTTGATTTTCTGTACATTGTAAATGTGTAGACATAAAATCATGAACCATGTTTTATTTTTATATTTATAATTTTAAACTTTTGCCTCCTGATTATATTAAAAGACTCTTTTTTTTTTCATGTCGGGATGTTGACAAAATAATATAAATGTTAACAATAATACTACTGAGTTTAGCTCGTTTTTGAAGTTGAACAAATTAAATTTTTTTATTATTATCAGAATGTATATGCTATTTATAATTTAAAAAAATTTAGCCAAAATCAATTGATATTTATTAAATACCAATTAATAATAATTGATTTCATAGATTTGAATTTTAAAATAATGTTTTTTGAAATTGGTTTGTTGCCTTTTTTTCTTCAGAAATAAATGTCAAGCATATTATAAACTGTTCTTATTATTATAGGCATAGCTTCAAAGAAATAATTATTATGTCTGCATTTCATTTGGAACTTAAGTAAGTTATTGTTTATCTGAAACACACTTTTCTGTATTTTAGCATAAGAACTGCTAGTTCATATAGCATATTAGTTAAAGTTAATTTACTTAGATAAACTCCTTCTGCAAATCATTTTGCAAGAATGAAGTTTATTGTTACTGAATATTCTGATGTAAAAGAAGAATGAGTTGGAAATTCAATTTGTCATTCACCTTTGAACTTTACTCGTTTTCTATTTTAAAAAATATATGAGGTTTTATGAAGATAATGGCAAAATGCATGATAACAGCATTAAATTAATCTCACATTGGTTAACGATTTCACAAAAATGAGCAAACATTTTATGGCTATGTAATTAATTCATTATCACTCTCATGAAGAAATATCACCACCATCATAGGTTGAAGTGGGAAAAAATTCATGAAAGTAGAGCAGTTGCCATCAAATATTTTTGATGCCATCATTATAAAAGCCATTCATGGAACAGTATCTTGGAGCTTGGTAAGGGGAGAGTCCACCCCAAAACCTCTTTTTTTTCAAATAAACATTATAAAGTTGGTTTCAATGCAATTTTTATTTGAACTCATTATGGAAAGACTGTATAAAGCAAATTTTCTATAATATGTGCATTATTTTTTTTAAATTCACTTTTTAGTGCCAAAAAACCCTAAGTCACTAAAACTAAAAATTTCATACCTTCAACAATTATTTACAGAAACAAACTTAAAAAAAATTGCATTATGTTCACTGGAATTTTATTTTTTTTAAAGTTATTGAAACATTTTCATATAACAATAGCCCACACAACATAAGGCTGATATTTATGAGCAGGGTCAAAAATACAAAATTTGTCAGAAAAATATATATATTAAAAAATAAATAAATATAAAGAAAAAAGAAAAAGCCCCTATAATTCCCTCACAAAATCAATGCTGAATTATTATAATAATTTTTTTTTTTTTTTAAAGTATGAGGTTAGCATAAGTAGTGATATAACTTTTTTAAATAAATCATCCATACCAAAAAAAGTACTTTTTGAGAAAACAGCCATCAAAGAATGCTAAATCTTATTTCTAGATAAATAAAAAGTATTCTAACAAGAAGAATTTTTTTGGTGTTTCAATCTAAACAACAGCCTGTTTTAACAAGAAGATATTTGGCGGTGTTTCAATCTAATCAACAACCTGTTTTGTGTTGAAATCTGTTTAAATATTTAATATTTTTTCCATCTCATTATGCTAAAACTTCACATTTCCAGGTAAAAAGGATGAAAATTTGTCAATTTAAAAATGTAAAATAACAACTACATTAATTATTTACAGAAACAAATAATTTGCATTATATTGACTGGCATTTTAATGAAAATTTCCATTGACCTGAAGTCATTTATGCAGATGAGGTTTTCTTCAACAGTTTAATAGGTCTCAGTGCTATTTTCATTCAGCTACTGTGTGCATTTTCATAGTCCGAATGTAACAATTTTTTCCTCACAAAAGAAAACACAGATACATACACTCTCAAAAACTCTCTTTTACACATAAAAATAAGTTACTTTTAATAAAAAGGGAAACAAAAATGGATTTATAAGACTTCATTGGTGCATAATCTTGAGTTATCTCAAATTTGATTTAAAAAAAAAAATTCATTTGTGGACTCTTCCCTTCTAAACAAAGAAAACTTAAACAGTTTGATATTGACTGCTTTATGTTTCATTACCTTAGTATTTAGCACTTTAGTGTTGTGTTATTCATGTTGCAGTCTTATGTTAAGAACTGCTAAATCGAAATTATTTTTCTACTTTCAATGACTTGGAGAATTTCATACTTTTCTTTTTGATATGACAGGCTGAAAAAATAGCTTCACAGATGATCACAGAGGGTCGCATGAATGGATATGTGGATCAGATTGACTCAGTAGTTCACTTTGAAGGTGATCTTTCACATTTATTGATTTTTAACCAAAAAAAAATGGCTGATAAATGAGTGCTATTTTATACTTTGATTTGTGCTTAGGATTATTTTACTTATTGTTTTAATTTGTACCATTTAATATACCATTTGCATATTGTCAGAATTTATCTGGTGACTTTCAGGGATAAAAGTTTATTATACACTTTATATTTAATTGACTCTTTGTTATTCAGGGCACACAGGTGTATGTGTATGCATCAGTCAGAATATGGTCTGAAAGGGCAAGCACTAAATCCCATAAAAGTGAATGAGGATAATGGTGCCTCTGTCACATTATAGTCACATGTCTGTGTGTATGCATAAGTGTGTGTAGGTCTGGTTTTGTTGTTGTTTTATTTTGGCACTTTTGATTCATGAATAGTGCCAGCACTCAGAGCAACTTTTAATAGAGAAGGGTCTTTGAAGAACCTGCATTTTTGGATCACTATTATAAAGGAAGAAATGAAGAAAGAAATTACTGGTTAACACATCAGTACTGTGAATACTGATGTAATGCACCAGTTCCATTTGAACACATCATTAACATTGTGCAGGGTTATGAGTCTTAATGGTTTATTTAATATTATGCCTAGCAAACAAAGTTATGTTGTGCATTTTGTTGTATGTAGGATTATTAGATTTTCAGTTATTAACTAAATATGCAAGTATCATCAAGGTTTTATCAAATAAATTTTGTCATTTTTAATTTGAGAATCATAATGGATTTTTTAGTATGTGATAATCTACATTTCAGTTTAATTAAACATGATCTGACAAAATTATTTCTTAAAATCCTTTATAAGAAAGTTGTAAAATATGAAAGGGCAAGCACTAAATCTCATAAAGTGAATGAGGATAATGGTGCCTTATTTAGATAGCTGTCACATTATAGTAATGTGCTTGTTTATGCAAATGTTTGTGTCAGACTTTTAATTGTGTTTGTTTGTTGTATCATAGGATATAGTTAGTTTATAAAAGCACCTGTTTTTTTTCTGTGAAAGTTGCCTCTTGGGAAACATACATCTGTAAATTATTCAATATATTTTAACCTTACATGACAGCATTTTTAACCTTTTCACTGTTGGGATTTTGAAACACTTTTAGCTTCATTCTCAGATATATCAAAGATCGTAATCAAGTAATACCAACTACTCAAACTAGGATGGAATAAAAGAAATAATTATACAGCAGATATTTGCAGAGTTAACTCCCATTGAAAATTATTTTCATTTTAGATGTGCAGCCACACAGGATTGAAATCATGCTCTGTTGTGATTTTTTAAATTTTAATTGAAGGATAAGTATAGAATTTAAAAAAAAGCAACTAAAACTCTCAAAAATTGGATTAATATTTTTGGTTCAGGATTAAATAAAACCATTTCTAACATAAATGGTGGTACTTACTACAGGATCAGTATAATGATATATTGTAATTGTCTTCTGTTATAACGGGTAAAGTTTTGTTTTTTTCTTGAATTAGATTTTGTTTATTTTATAATTTAGCAAAATATTTGTTGTAGGTTTCTTAAACCTAAAAAGTAACTAATTATTTTTTTTTTCAGCTAGGGAAACCCTGCCCATGTGGGATAGGCAGATCCAAAGCCTTTGCTTTCAAGTAAATAACATCATTGAAAAAATATCTCAGACATCACCTGACTGGTTTGCCAAGGCAATAGAAAATCAACAATAAAATTGAGATGAACATTTGAATGTGCTCAAGTGAAATTATTGACTGTGAAGAGGATTAAAGCATTTCTTTCTTACTTTTTTTTGGTTATTTTTTTTTTAATTGTTTATTATTTAGTATGTTGGAGACTTGAAAACGTGTGATGTGAAATGAGAGATTGACAATTTCACTTTATAAACAAAACAACATTGAATTATTATTTGTATAAGAGTAAGTGTTCACATACACCTGGGTTTTCTTGTTATGTTTCAGATTGATTAGTGATGATTGAAATGATTCAATTGTGCACTATATTAAAAATAACTCATTTATTCATGTCTGTTTTTTCATTTTTTTTGTTGGTGTCTGTCATGTATATATGGCTTTTTATATAAAATTAATGATGTTGCATGTACACTTTTAAGAAGTGGACTATTGGATTGATCTGGATTTAGTAGTAATATTATTTGTCAACCAATTAGAAAAGTTTGTTAAATCAGAAAAGTGTAAGCTCACTGACAGCATTTCGTTGACAGTCTTACACACTTCTGTTAACTTAGTCACTTGTAAACTTTCTTTAGAAAAGAGACCTACCATAAATTCTGTTTATGTTGATATCCACCTTACTCCTTATGTAAGTTTTTCAGTAAAGCAGTCTTGTCTCCAGCCATTGATCATTTTTTTCAAAATAGTTGAATTATTGATCAAATTGTATAACTCCAGACCTTTTTTTTCCTTCTTTATGACTTTTTTCAGTGAAGTTAAACTGAAGGGTAATTAGTATTATTATATTAGTTTTATATAGGTTTATTAAGATTTTTAATTTATAATTTGGAAAATCTGTAATTTTCTGAGTAATAAAAATTAAAAGATATATATATTTAGTTTAATCGCAAAACAATATAAATCAGTCAACAGGCAAAATTCAAATCTAATATTTAATTTTTAAAAGTAGGTCATACTAGCACCTTAACTTATTTTCTGTCACAAAATGTGCTGATATTTAATTAATATTTGTGGCAATTAATGAAAAACAAAATACATTCACATCTACAGAATGGTGTAATATATGTGTGAAATAAACCTGTAAAACAGACTGAGTTTGAATTTAACACATACAGTACTTAATCATTTCCAAAATTATTAGCTATTATGTTTCTTTTGATTCCGATATTTTCTATGAATGAGATTGTGAGTAGCTTCACTGGGGATATTGAATCATTTAATTTGTCTGCTACCAGATTCATTTGTAGACTGCAGACAATTGTGCATTTTACTTGTCTTTCTTTGTTACTTAACTTTTCAGTCTTGAATGTATCAAGTATCTATTGTTAATAAGCTTCTGTTTGAGCACTTACTTCAAACAGCATGAAATTATCTTCACACGATTTCCGGTCACCCAACTCCACTGATGTTAAAATTACCCTTTAGGATAGAATGTAATTATAAACCAGTTTTGTGAATGGTTATGTTGCCAACTATTTAAGAGTGCTTCTATAAGGCAGATGTGAAATGCTACCTATAGATGTCAACTAACTAGAATTCAACTAATGCACTGTTGGGTGGAGTTCTCTCTAAAGTTGGTTGTTGTGAAACCAGCCACACAGTTTTGAAACTCCCATCCAAGGAACATGCCTTTAAATATTAGTAACTAATTGGCAGTACAGACTCATTTCAAACATTTCTTTAGCGGGCAAGAGGAGTGTGGCTGGCACACACTATCAACATGCATTTTAGTATAGACCCTACCTGTACCAGCATCTCAAAACAGCAAACTAATTTTTGCCCACAAAATTTGATGGAAATCTTGGTGCTTTCAAAGAAGACATCAACTTCTAATGACTATAAACCAAAAAAAGGAGGGGTTGCAATAAATAAGTGTATCGTTATAAATTTAAAGGAAACCTTTTTAATACATTAAAAGGATTTTGTAATTTATTTCCTTGTTAACATAGTTTTTAAAAGCTAAATTCTAATATTTAAATGTTTTATTTAACAAAATTTATTGTTTCGTCCTTTTACTAGTGCATATATGGGTAGCACTCACAGAGAGTCACTATTCCAACACAAGACTGATTTTTAAAAATCTGAACTCATTAAGTAAAATAATATGTAATACATTCTTAAGAGAACTGAAAAGGCTGGTCTACATTTGTTGAAATTCAGATCTGTTAGGTTTCTCAGTGTAAATTTTAATAACTTCAGTTTACAGCAATTATAATACATTTTCTAGCACAAAGGAATTTACATAATTATTATGTTTCAGCTACTCATGGTAGAAAAGTATAAATAAAAATGCACCAAAATAAAGTTGTGATTGTTGCAGAAGTAAACAGAGAAATGTGGCAGGCTATCTTCATTAAAAAAACTGTTGCTTCAAACTCCCCTAAGAAATTCAACCCAGAAAAAATAGTTTAAACAGTTTAGATTTTAAATTAGCATGAGAAATGCTCTTGGTTTATCTAAAGCAAAATATTATTAGCAGTTTTTAAAATGTATCATGCACTTCTTACTTTAGCATCATACACTGAAATGCCTATATATAAAAAAAATATAGCAAGATTCAGTTTAATACTTTTTTAAGAATATATTATTACGAGACCTGAAATCATACAAGAGCTTTTAATGACACTCTTTACACTTACAGGCATAGAGGTCGATTCTTAATGCACACATTTTCCGTGAAAAAGTAATTTTTCTTAGATATTGTATATGTGCATTTAAAATACTTTGTACATGACATGCTTTAATAATAAAATGAATTGCTGAGTAGTGAGTGTTGTAGTTCAACTGTCAGTTGACTTACTGATACCCAGACATGATCAGTCAGATAATTTGGCACAAGATACTTTGCAGTCGGTGATACCACCACTTGGACATGCTGCTCTGATGCTCAGGTACATATACTAGACAGTCTTAGCATTAAAATAATCAATTTTTCGACTGATTTGGTTTGAATGGCACTACTTACACCTGGGCACATTTTTTAGTAGAAGGACCACATAGGTAAGTGGAAGTAAAAGAACATGCCACAAAATAAATATAGATGTTTCAAAAATAATAACTTATTTTCAATTTTAAAAAAAATTATTAATAGAACATTAAAGATGAATGCATCAAAATAACTAAAATTGTTTTATTTTATAATTTGTTAATAGTGAATTCTACCAAGAATGGATTTGAATTATTTTAATTTTAAATGTTTATGTTCCAGATACCTTTGACATATAAACATGATGTCTTGTGTTCTTTTAACAAAAATAATAGCGTGAAAATTCAAATATTACAAAACAAAATCCAAAATTAAATACCGAAAGGGAGAATCCAAAGGAATATGTGAGTAATTTAAAATTACACAAAACAAATATTTAAAATTTTTGAGTACCAGCAGACTGGAAAAGAGGACACCTGGTGAAACTTCCCAAGAAAGAAGATCTAGTATCCTGCAAGAACTGGCGTGGTATCATGCTACTGTCAGTACCTAGCAAAGTACTGACCCGCATTATCCTCAACCAGCTGAAAGACACAGTGGAAGAAAAACTTAGACCAGAACAAGCTGGCTTCAGGAAAGACAAGTCATGTACAGATCAAATAGCAACAATCAGAATCATCATCGACCAATCTTTGGAGTGGCAGTCAACGCTGTACCTCAACTTCATTGACTTTCGTCAAGCATTTGATAGTATGGACAGAGAAGCCATCTGGCAGCTCCTCCATCACTATGGCATCCCTCAATGTTTCATCACCCTGATCCAGCAACTTTATGAAGGCGCCACATGCTAAATTATCCCAAATGGAAACTGACAGAGGACTTTGAAATGAGAACAGGAGTCTGACAAGGATGCATGCTCTCCCCAATGATCTTCCTGTTAGTGGTCGAATGGGTGATGAATCAGACAACTAAAACAGGAAAAACTGGAATCCAGTGGTCCCTGACTCAGTTCCTTAAAAACTCGGACTTTGCAGACGACTTGTGCCTGATGTCCCAGAAATGCCAACATATGCAACAGAAAACCGATAACCTGGCCCAAGAAGCATTCAAGACTGGACTGCAGATCAACCTAAAGAAGACCGAAATCATGACCCTGTTAAAAAAGCAGCAGCAGCCAATCACTCTTGGAGACAGTGAGCTGAAAAAAGTCACCTCTTCACCTACCTGGGCAGCATTGTATCAGCAACAGAAGGTTCTGATGTGGACATCAAAGCCAGAATTGGGAAAGCTAGATATGCCTTTATTACCCTGAGAGCAGTCTGGGGGTCATCATCCCTATCTGTCCACAACAAACTACGAATTTTCAACAGCAACGTTAAGTTTGGCTTCCTCTATGGCCCAGAGACCTGGAGAATCACCAACACCCTAACCAACAAACTCCAAGTATTCGTCAAGGCTGCTTTTGCAATATACTGAAGATCAGGTGGACAGACAAACTAAAGAACACTGATCTCTGGCAGCAGACAAACCAAGATCCCATCAATCAGCAGATTGCCAGGCATAAATGGTGATGGATAAGGGCACACCCTGCGGAAACCCCCCACAGGATATCACCCGGCAGGCTTTGCAGTGGAACCCCCAGGGAAATAAGGTCCTAAGGCCACCTGGAGACGATCCTCCAAAAAGGAAATGAAGAGCTGCAACCTGTCTTGGGGTGAACTGAAAAAGGCTGCCCAGAATCAAGTGCAATAGAGAGCTGTTGTTGAGGCCCTTTGTTCCATAGGGAATCCAAGGAGATAAATTAAGAGCCGCAAAAGTATACTGATGTGTCTTAAAATTGTATAATGCTGTCATGTGGAGTCAGCATAAGATACATCAGCAATCACATTTAATTTGTAAGGCACTGGGTTAAATTAGTGTTTGAACTGATGTGTCTGAAAAAGGAATTATGCCAAAGTGAGAATAACTTTTCCCAAAAACTATGATTACACTATTTTGTCAACAGTGCTGGAATTGAATATATATAATATTCACATTTTGATACACTATCTAAAACATTCTAATGCTAATAGCTTTGACATCTAAGACAGTGTAAAATGAAGATTAATCATGTTTTTCAATATATGTTTTCTACTAATTCCTTGTTAATGTGATAAACAAGTGATAAAAATTGTGTTTAATTTATAGCCTACTTAAATGAATATTTAAAATATTTGCCATCAATGGTTATACTTTGTTTTAGACGCTCACAACTACAGACTACTGTGCCACTAAAAGTACGAGCAAATATGCAGTAATGTTTTTCAATATGTAAGTAAACAACAATAAAGATCCATCTATATGTATATACAACTGTTAATGGTTTATACCATTTCTTAAGTGCCAGATTGACTTGTATTTGTAATATGACTTGATGACAGTGAACCAATTATTTTTTATATCTATTTGATTCAACATGGTACAGATATATATACTTAGCTAGTAACTCATTGTAAGTCAAAATAAGTTCAAGCTTAATAATATATATTGTTAGCATTATTCCTGGAATAAGATAAACCTGCATCACCATAATGTGATATGAGATTCAAGGTCCACCCACACCCCCAAAAAAGTGACCCCCCCTCGCAATCAAACAAAAACCTCTGGAGCACTTAGCATATCAATACCCCAATCACCATCAGATATATACAGATGGATCCAAACAAAACGTAGGTATTAGCTGGACACACCTAAACAGGAACATACACCTTCAAACTAAACAAAGCTCACTCGATTCTAACAGCAGAGCTAATTGCCATAAAAAAAGCACTCATGCTCACACAAGACAACCCCAAACAAAACTAAACAAATCCTCATACTAAATGACTCACTAAAATGCCTTAAAACCACTTCCTCTCAATCAAAACATGCATCATAACACAAATAAACACCAAATTTGACAAGCTCCAAGCAACAACACTAATGTGACTCCCTAGCAACTGCAATATAGCAGGAAAAAATACACAGGAGAGCAAAATTTGGAGCAATACATGGCAAACACTTAAAATACCACACCAAAAAACAAAAATATACTCATAAACCACCAACATATTTAAGAAAGAGCACACATACTCAAAAAAAGCAAATGTTTCATCCACACCAGAGCAATCAACAGACAAAAATCCACATTATACACCCATAAGCCAAACCCTCAACCTAAAACATCCATCACCTGCAGAACTCAGGGGAACATAGAACAATTTCTTTTACACTACCCTACTCACCAGGACTACAAGGAAATAATGAAAACAACAGTAACATTACTACAGCTAACTTTCACTACCCACTCCCTACTCTTCCCACCCCAAGGAAAAAAAGGATATGATTCAGTCCGCACTAATACTCATTCTCTTGGAAACAAACACATTACACCTATTATAAAATGTTCCTAATCATCCATCAAAAAACCAAAATTATTCTACACCTCCCACTAGAAATAAACTCACCCCACACATCTTGAACCAAAGCTAACTAAACAAAACCACACACACAAATACAGCTAAACACGCTCAACTAAAAACGAACTCACCACACTCAGTTTGAACAAAGCTACCCACCCACCAACTAAGCATAAGCACATTACACTGACATAAATATTAAAAAATTAAACCGTGTATACACACTTACTACTGGGAACAAACATACTTCACCCACCCTAACCCAATACTCACTCATACACACTCAACTGGAAACAAACATGCGTTATCCCCTCCCCTGAAACAAAGAAGCAAGTTTAAACACACATATCAAAGGCAGCTATCCATGAACACCAACGAACGACCTAAGTACCACCAACACCAACCACTACCCCTCTCCAGGAAAAAATGACAAGAGGCAGTCCCCATAGGAACCAACCAAGAACAAGTACATTCCAGGATGAAAAGTCTATTGCGGCTCCTGTGGGGAAAAGACAGCGAGAGAAAAAAAAAGTGATCTGAGATGAATGCTTACATCATACAATGTCAGTATATATAGATACCTATTCGAAAAATATTTAATGCAGTAATAATAGTATTTTAAAATAAATAGTAATTAATGTCATAACTGCAAAATTCTAGACATTTTCCCCACACGTCATCCCCAATTTCCTGGATACAGAGATGTGATGCAACATAAATACAACTATTCCTCCTTTTAATATCTTTATACCATCCTATCAATAATGCTATAATTAGTATAAAGCATTAAGTAAAGTTTTTATCTATGTTAAAAATAAATAATTATATGGTATAGATGCGGTTGCTATAGTGTCCGAGAATGAAGTCACGACCAAAAATTAATGCTTTGTATTGATGATTCACTGTACATGGTGTGATTATAACCAATGAATGAACTGCTTAAATCTATGCTTATCTCACCATGTGAACCAAGTGATCTAAGGTATGGCCCCGCAGTTACTAGGATTTACATTATAAATAATGCACACACACACCATAAATTGCACCGATTATCACCGTAAAATTTCCATACTGTTAGTGATACTTCCATTCAATAAAATATAACGAGTATTCATGAATATTTACTCCATCATAATTGTGATAGAAATGAGTGCAATCCACACTTACACGTAAATATCAAAGAAATGCAAGATAAGAGCTTTTGTTGCGGTCCACTAGTTTACTTAATGTCGCCATGTTGGCAAGACCGTCCCATACTTTATTTAGGGGTGTAAAGATAAAGCAAATACAATATATTGAAATTAGTCAACGTTTTGAAAAATATAAAGTATCAATAAATTAAATTAATCGGACAGTTTAAATTTTTTTACTAACTGATATGTCGCCTCTACAATTTACATTTTTTTTAAATGCTCAAGCGTTTATCTTGAATGGCTGTTAATTAGCCTACATTTTCGAATGACCAAAGAAAAGTGAGATCGGAATTTAAATTATGATTAATGGGCATAAATGTCCTATTATTTGAAAGGCAAACGTGTAATATTATTGTTGTTTTTTGTCTTTGGGAACGACAAGCATTAAGATATTTAAATGTAAGTATATAAAGTACATGTTTACGCTCGACGCTGCTATTTTCTTCCCTCAAATTTAAAATAGGATCGTCTGTTTCTATAAAAGAAGGTTGATCGCAAAGCCTTTCTTTCCTTTCTACATCTACTATGGCTCAGTAAGATAGAAAATTATACTCGCACGCACTTACACTATAACTCCACGTGTTATTTTTCCTACTTCTAGTGTCAATATAGTGTAGTTCATCCTTGTCAAATTCACAGCTCCTGCATTGGATTTAATTTTGACAGCTGACACACTAAATTACGAATTTTGGTTTGGTTTGAATAGTTTCATTCACCTAAGATTTCAGGAATGATTCAAGTTGTAATGTACGAGTTATCATTGCAGCCAAATCTTACCTCCCTTTAAAGTCCTTGCGGTCCTTATAAAACATGGAAATGTAGACATAATTAAACTCCTTTTGTGTTCACCAGGAAATGTTAATTATGCTAAAATATTGAATAAAAATATATTTTTGGTTTTAACATTTCTTTTTCTTATACAACTTTTATAATGTTGTAATAGCAACATATGTACTAAAGCGTGTTACTTTTTCGTATATATTTTAAGTTTGTTGATTTAAATCACTAATTCACAATTGAATTTCTTTCACACTGCATATTAATTATATATATTTTCCCATCATTTTCTTTTATTTCTCCCTTTTAGAAAAGGAATTCTGCTTGCCTATGGTAACCCTCTTTTGGATATTTCTATCAACGATAGTACTAGTACAGAATTGCTGGAAAAGTAAGTTTCATATTTAAAATAAAATTATTTACTGCATATCACACACACACACATATATGCACACACACACATACACACAATATATATAATCAAAATATTATTAGTGCTGCAGAATCCAATCTAAGATTGCAAATATTTCTATTTTGAAAATCAAGGAAGAAAACTGATGAAAATGTTATGAATGTAATATGCATCAATCAGTTTAAAACTATTCTTCTCAGTTATAAGTAAACTTTGTTTCTTCTGTTATTATTATTTTACACTTTGTTTATTGAAATGTAGGCCTACCAGATCTGAGTATTTTAAATCTTTTAAATGCTGAATCAAGGAAAATAGACATAATTTCCTGCAAAAGTAATTTCATTTTGATAATTTTTTGGTTATTATGAGTGATTAATCCTGTTAAGTCAGTGCAATAAGGGCTAATAAAATTTCAGTTTATATCACGGGGCCAGAATAAATATTATGGCACACTAAATTTAATGTTATTTAGTAAAATGGAGTTACCCATCTTGATGTGCAAACTTCAAAAAGTGTAAGTCTTCCTCAGTGATTCCAATTATTTAACAGATATTTTAAGGAACTGTAACCATTTCATCAATAGTTAGTGTGCTTGTAGAGTAAATGGCATCTGAGATTAAGTGAATAATTTTTGGACATTTGAATAATGTTTGTTCTTTAATATATGTTATTTAGTAAAATGAAACCACCCATATTTATTGTTTGTATGTTGGCCCTTTGTGGACCCAAAAATATATATTTTCTATGTTTAAGTGCAACATTTAATAAAACTTTTAAAAGTATTTGTTTTAAAAATATTTTTTCTACCTGTCTATCTTTCTGTATACCTGTTTGTAAAGTGTCATGTCTGTGCATTTGTGCCTCCCTTGATTTGAATGCAAGTGAACAAAAGTCATGCTTGCAACTAGAGACTGATTATCTCCCTTTACATGAAAGAGGGCAGCATGGACATGTCTTAATTCCTTCGTTCTAAAGTGGGTGAGCCTGACTCTTATATCTATGTTTGGCTATGTTTGAAGAAACCAGTTACTTCCTGTTTTTGATTTCAAAATAGGTTAATAAAAGTGGCTGTGGTTCAGCAGCACTTGTATTAGCTCTCTTGGGATTTAAAAGAATGCACACATACACACCTCAGGTAAAGTTAAATAAAATTGTAAAGTGTATTTAAATAATACCAGAGGTTTTTTTTTAATATATATATAAAGAGAAGTAATAAATCAAATTGAGCTAAATCTGTTGTGTTGAAATTAATTTTGATTCTGTTATTTAATTTACTATCTTTGCAATTTACATTAAATCTTTTTGGTGAACAATTTTCCAGTCTGCATGCACTATGAATACTTCAACCACAAATCAGACTATATTAATCAACAAGAATGGAAATGACTGAGAGAGGTTTTTCAATTTCCTTTGGAGAATAAGTATTGACAATTGAAATATATATATTCAGCAGAGACGTTATATTTTTGTATTTAAACTTTAATGTTTTCTAATGCATCAAAACACTTAGGCCTATCATTAATATATCTTTGAGTATGACATTTTATATAAATATTGTCTGGAATGGCTATACATAATCAAATGGCTTATTAATTAATAACATTTTCCCAAAGAGATCATTCTACCATATCTGTTTTTGTTTGTTTATTAATGTCATTATACAGAACCCTCAATTGTTGCATTGTTGTGCATTTGTATAAATGTATTTAATTTATCATTTATTGTTTGTCAGTTTGTTAGATAATTTAGCATTCTATGATTCCAGCTATTATTTAGTAACACTAAACTGCTTGGATTTTGTATTTAATACAGTATTTTTAAATAGTGAAAAAACATTTTTCAGCTTCAGTCATTTCTTGAGTGATTGAGAGTGTGTGTGCTACTTTTGATTTAAAAGAAAATTATTCAGTAACATTATCACTGCCATTGTATTTACTGAATGCTAAATGTGGTATGTTGTAAAAAGCAGTTTACCAATGGCTAATGTATTATATATTAGGTTCTCAAATGCTAAAATTTGTTGTTCAAGATCAAGAGAGGCAACTCTTAAATTCAATTAATTAATTAAATTCACCAGAAACTGATAGCTACTCATTATTATTTATCCAGAAGAAGTGCTAAAGATAATTTTTAACCTTTGCTTCTACAGAAATTGATTAATAATTTTTGCACAATAATTATGATTAATATTTGCACAACAATTACATGTGCTCCTTGTAGATTTTATAACACTTTATTTTTAATGTAACTGACAGCAAAATGAAAATTTAAAATATATTCTTCATTGAATTATTTTTATGATATACAAAATCTATAACTAGAAAGACTTTTTATATATATATATATTAACTCCCTTGCATTTATATAATTTTTTTATTTAATGATGATTCATATTTTTTCCTGAACTCAACAGATACGGTCTAAAACCCAACAATGCTATTCTTGCAGAAGAGAAACATCTGCCTTTGTAAGTTAACTCATCAAATGAACTAGCTATCTAGCTATTTGAATTTAAAATCATTTGCTGAAATTTGTTTTCAAGACTTTATAAAACATATGCCCAACTTTTACATTATAAGATAATGAAAATGTCTATTGAAATTAGAATATTTTCAGCACCATTAGAATACAGAACCTGATGCTTTTTGAAGTTGTACCATAATGTAGTTATTATAAATGGTTAGCCATATTATATCTATTTTGCTTTGTTTGAGTTTTTTCCTAATTTAATAATTCAGTTTTTAAGAAAATAGAAATTAATACAGTTCATGAAATTTTAATCCCTTGCAAAATATTCTTTTGTTTTATAATGGCTTCCCTAACATGACCATAAAAGATAAAATTTCACTTCAAAGATGCACATTGTCTGAATGGGAAGAAAAATTACTCCTCAGAATTTCTTTTTTTCCAGGTATAATGAGATTGTGGAGCGATATAAGGATAAGGTAGAATATCTTCCTGGAGGTGCTACTCTAAACACAATGAGGGCAACACAGGTGACTAGTTGGCTTCCTTTATTTAATAATAAATGCAATGAATACAGCACAGCTCACTAGTTGACTTCTGTTATTTAATAATAAATGCAATGAATACAACACAGCTCACAGGTTGGCTTCTGTTATTTAAAAATTAAAGCACAAAAGGGCAATAAAGGTCACTTAGTTAAATGCTTAATATTAATTCTTTCTTTTGTTCTTGTTTTAAATAAAAGAAAATTGTAGTTACCTTAAATATTAGGAATGGAAGTGTCATGTAATATGTTGTTCATTATGTAGATTTATAAATTATTGATGTTTTTAATAATTTGCTATGTTCTTATCATCTTTAAGGCAATAAATAACTAATTCTTTTAATGTAATGGGTGTTTCTAACTGAATAATATCTTTTTCTTTACAGAGAACCAACATAACAAACAAAATAGTGCATATTTTTGGCAAGGTGTTTGGTGGGTTTTCTTTTTTTAACCCTTTGAACCCGATACC
Organism: Sinotaia quadrata; assembly: GCA_028829895.1. Classification (NCBI taxonomy): domain Eukaryota; kingdom Metazoa; phylum Mollusca; class Gastropoda; order Architaenioglossa; family Viviparidae; genus Sinotaia; species Sinotaia quadrata. Next base: position 29,535,634 of record CM054182.1, read on the forward strand.
AGAAAATCGGAATCCCCGGTTGCCTGCAATAGTGGGATGAACATATAAAATTATATCCTGAGATACCACAACAATGGTATATGCTGACTTACCCCAGAAATGAACTCTTCAAAAGATCTTGGTGTGTCTGCATGTCATGGCATGCAAGTTCAAGGCTAAATATGGTGATGGCGTATTGTAAAATAGATTGTTATGTTGTGGCAGAAGCCCTTGCAATGATTATAATCTATAATTATAGATGGTGATAGTGAAGAACTTCATTTAGTAGAAATGACTGTGATAGTTCTAGCAGTAGTGCTAATGAATTGGTGAGTAAAAAGTTTGCACAGGTAAATCCATCTTTACTGAAAACGGCGAACCCACAAATAAAACTGTCTTTCAATGTTCTGCACTCAAAGAGTACCTGTGCATTCGAACTCACAGCCACTGTTGGTCAGATTATCATTCCAAGAAGGAATTTTGGCATTAAAGTGTTTCACACATTGAGTGGCTAACTGATTTCATGTAGAAAATTAATAAAAAAATAATTTTATAAAATTTACGATTTTTTGCTCAGGTTATAGGTTTTTTTTACATACAGGCAAGCTGGGTTCAAAGGGTAAAGTAAGATTTTATTAAAAAGACAAATATTTGTCTGGTTGATTTTCAGTGGCTTCTTCAATCTCCTGGAGTGACTGTATATTTTGGCTGCATCGGTCGTGACAAATTTGGAGACATTTTGACAAAGTCTGCAGAGAAAGAAGGGGTAAATGTGAAATTCCAATATACCGAAAAGCAACCCACTGGGACTTGTGCTGTCATCTGCACTGGAAACAATAGGTAAACAACAAACGTTTACAATTGATACTTGATTCTCCAAGAGAGTAAGTAGGAAGAATGGTATTACCAACCTCACATCATGGATAATATTAATATATTTGTAATTGTATTTTGAAGGATTATTTCAGATTCAGAAAAAGAATCCACATCAGTAAGTATATCTAGTATTTGTTATTCAGAAATCACATTATTCATGGAAAACTGTAAATGCACAGTGAGTGTTGCATTATTCAACTGGAGTACAAATGTTTGCCTACCTGCATCTCTCGTTAGAAAAAAGAAAATATTTTTTATATTGATCCCATCCCATCGCTGCTTTTTTCTCTTCTTGGTTTCATTCACGTTATTGTTAATGTTTTCTCCTCTTAGTCTCTCATCTTTTTTATGACAAATGTAGGCAAGGCAATAGAAGATTGTTTCACTTATTGATTATGATGTTAATACATTTAGTTCTATTTTAGATGTTATGAATAAGAAAACTTGGTGTTGTGTGTGTTTGTTTTTTTTCAGCATTCACCTATGTGTAATGCTAGTCCTTTTATTGATTAAACAAATGTATGCAAGACCACAGACGATTGATTCACTTATTGATTATGATGTTAATACATTTTAGTTCTATTTTAGATGTTATGAATAAGAAAGCTTCATGTTCTGTGTGTTGTTCTTTTTCAGCACTCATGTTTTTTGTTCTTTTTGTTAAGTATTTCTGCTTTTTCTTTGTGAGAGGTGTTCCTTCTATTTCTTTGTGAGAAGTGTTTTTATTTCTTTGTGACAAGTGTTTCTATTTCTTTGTGACAAGTGTTTCTATTTCTTTGTGACAAGTGTTTCTATTTCTTTGTGACAAGTGTTTTATTTCTTTGTGACAAGTGTTTCTATTTCTTTGTGAGAAGTGTTTCTGCTCTTTCTTTGTGACAAATGTTTCTTCTATTTCATTGTAATAAGTGCTTCTTCTATTTCTTTGTGACAAGAGTTTCTGTTTTTTTCTTTTTGACAAGTGTTTCTTCTATTTCATTGTGAGAAGTGTCTTTTTTATTTCTTTCTGACAAATGTTTCTGCTGTTCTTGGTGACAAGTCATACAATTTTATATTTGACAGATTTAGCTGTTATATGTCATTATTTTTTTATTAATTATTTTTCTGTTCATTTATATGTGCTTGCAGGTCTATGGTTGCCAACTTGGCTGCAGCCAACTGTTTCACAGAGGACCATTTGGATGTACCAAGCAACTGGGCTTTGGTGGAGAATGCAAAATTTTTCTATACAGCCGTATGTAACAAGACACAGTAGTATAATAACTTGCAATTGTAATCTTTTTCACTATACAACCAGATGTCCACAACAGTAGGAAACATCAAAGTTGACCTAACACAAAGTCTTCATGGCTAATTTGTTGGCCACTGGCTGAGTTTGTGCATGCATGAGTTCACAGATATCAAAATGATTATTTCAAGTGTCTTCATTTCTTTCCTTGCAATTATTCTAATTCGTTGCTCACTAGAATTCCCTCAGACACAGTAGTGACATATTTTAAACAGGAAAATTGCCAACAATAGAAGAGATTGAAGACACCACTTTGTAGGTGTCTATTTTCACCTCTTTATACATCCAAATTTACTAGAAATTGGAGATGAATGTTAAAACATTCAACTTTTTTTTTTTGTAGAAATCTTTCTTCTTCCATATTTAAGGTGATATCAGCTAAGTTTATTTAGGATGTTACAGGAAAATGAATTGTCTAGAAATGCTGAGCATCTTTGACAGTAAAAATGATTTTGGTAACCTACTTTATATATATATATATATATATATTTTTTTTGCTTTAGCATTCTGGTATGAAAATTAACAAATTAGTATGTGTTCCACAAAAAAAACAACAACAACAAAATACTAAAACCACAAACAACCCATTTTTTTTGTGATTATAAATAATTTGTTTCCTTCATACAAACCAAGAGCTTTATTTTGGATGGTGTTAGGCAATTACCTCCCCCTTAGCACTTGTGGGATTTACAAAGATTTTCTTATTGTGTTCACTGGCTTTGTTCAGTGGAAGATTATACATAATTATTGTAAAATAATATATTTTTTTAATGATTTTTTTTCTTTCAGATCTTACACTTGTCCAGAAGAGTAAGTAAATCAATCTTTGAATGTTACAGGCTTTCCCATTGACAGTAAGTCCTGCTAGTATGTTGCGTTTAGCTCGACATGCCAATGAAACTGGGAAGACTTACTGCTTGAACCTTTCAGCACCATTTCTTTGCACTGTTTTTAAGGAACCCATGATAGAGCTTCTTCCGTATGTCGATTACTTATTTGGCAATGAATCTGTGAGTAGTGATTCAGAAGGGTTTTTTAAAAATTAATTCTTTTCTTTTTCTTATTTAATTTATACCACTTCTAGCTGTGTAATAAAAGATTGTATTCTAGTTTAATTATTCTAGACATTTAAATTAATACAACCTACCTTAAATGCTAACTTTTTTTATTCCCACAATATATGTATGAAGTTAAATATGGTAAACACACAAGTCCAACTTGTACAGAGAATAAATGTGCCTTTAAATAATTTGCTGGTTGCATGAAAAGTACTTTCATAAAAATACAATTGTAATGTACTGTTGTTCTTGGAACGTTTAAAGAAAGAAAGAATTAAAAAATAAATTTTAAAGTTGTGGAAGTATTTCTTATTGAAATATAATATAGTTCAATTTATAATGAGCCATGTTTAAGGAGATTGAAAGGTTTTTAAATGAAGCATAATTTCTTGATTTTTTTCTCATGCTCTCTTTCATTTTAGCAATGTCATCTTGTGACATTTGCAGGAGCAAATAAACTTCATTTCCAGACCTAGATTTTCTTCTTTTGTCCTGAACATAGACCCGTCAATTTGGTGCTAGGTGTCTCTTTAGCAAGTTTTCTTCCACTAGTACGAATGCTGTGTTTGCCCGTTAACTTCATATATTTATATATATATATATTATTTCCCTCATTGTTGATTTAACTTCAAACATATGCAATTTATTTCAATGCTGATTTAATTTCAAACATACACAATTTATCTCAGTGCTGATTTAACTTCAAATGTACACATTTTCTCTCAATGCTAATTTAACTTCAGATATACACAATTTCTCTTAGTGTTGATTAACTTCATATGTACACAGTTTCTCTCATTGCTGATAATTAGTGTAGTATTTAGTTTAGAAACATTAGTTGAAGCCATTTTAAAACAGATAAAAACACCAAATGTTCCAGTTTATTAAAATATTATCTTTTGATAAATATTTTTCTTACTTAGAACCGGAGTACAAAATGGCACCTTGTCAGTATTTGGCTTTGAATTTCCATAACAAAGGATGTGTTAATAAAAAGAAAGAAAATAATGACTGGATTTTTTCACAAGTGCAAATGCATAAGTTGTTAATATCTTAGCTGCAAAAGTACTTTGACTTTCATCTCTGGTTGACAATCCTGTTAATACAACAAAACCTGTGTGCTTTGTAACTAATAACAGCTTGGAGGCTTTTGCCTTGCTATTGGACTAAATTTGGTATATCCTGTTGTGGGTTTATATTATTAAAGAAAATTTTTACTTATGATAGTATTTTTGTTTAAGAATTATTTCTATTAAAAAAAATTACAGAATAATAATAATAGTAAATGTTTACTATTTATTAATGTAATAATTAGTTTATTTTTTATTAAGTAGTGTGTTTCCTAACATTGATTATGTATATAAAATATATTTTATACTTTTTTCAGGAGGCAGATGAGTTTGCAAAAACCCATAACTTAGGTGTAAGTATGATTCCTTCCTCTTTTTTCTTTGTGGAAAATGAAAATTAGGTTTTACCAAAGTACAATGCAATCACAGCTAACTAAACAATAACACTTTTCAGAGATTCTCTTTAATTTAGTGAACACTTTGTAAAAATAATCCTGCAGAGTACTGTAGATGTACATATAACACTGCAAAGTACAGTAGGTCATGTGTCTTTGTAATGCCGGCTCCGATTTTATGTATCCTATATGTGACGTTTCGCAGGGAGATGGGCAAGATGTTAATTCTCCACCACCTTTGGCTAATCCTCAGAATACACCTGGCTGGCCACACATTTTAGAAAGATGAATGATAGATAATGTAGAGTAGAAGAGTTATATTCTAGAAGACAGCTTGACCCCCCGATACTTACAGCTGGGATAGTAAGTAAATATAGGTGACAGAATACAACAAATAACATGTAAGTGAGTCACGCTAACATGAATGCTCTGAAGTATCAACAGCAAATCTATTCAGTAAAAAAGAAATAACATAAGTCAGCATAGTTTCATATAGTGAATAGTTCGAGAGTTACAATCAGAGTTTAGGAATGTTTATAGCTCAAATCACAACCATGTAGCATCTTCAGAGAATGTTCATTTTGAGTCCTCTGGTACTTTAGCAGTTATTTGGTTCATTTGTATGAGCAAACTTCAGCAGTAATATATACAGAGGATGATTTCCTACTGTGCTGATAATCAGTGATAAGGTTAGTAGTATGATTATACTTTGTTAACACTGGTAGCCAAAATACATATTGCTTCAATAGTCAGCTGCATTCAACTGATGATTTACAGGTGAGTTCCTGGTACATTCATTCGCATGGTTGAGCTGCGCTTTGATTGGTTAGTTTAGTGAGTTTTCTGGAACATTGAGTTATGTTTCCAGCCTGGGGATAAGGGTCAGCTTTTCTAGAAGGTAGGTGTTAGGGAAGTTTAGGCAAATTATGCCAAGACGTTATTTTTATTTGTATTAATCATTCTATTTAATTTATGAAGACACTTCCGCTAGGCAACTATGTTCGGATGGTGCAATAACTTGTTTACTAGTTGAGAGTATATAGGTCACTCTAGAGGTGAAGGAAAGACCATTAACTGGATACGAATCCCATATTTGGTCACTTGCTTTCCATATCGTGAGGTAGCGTTAATCCGCCAGCTGACCTAGAATCATTCATTTATACATGCGAATGAATCGAAATTCCTTAGACGCTCAGATTCATTCAGAGCCCATACCCTGGAGAGGCCATCGCATCCATTGGACTGTCTAGTCTTGGAATCTTGGATCTTGGAGATCTAGACTTGGAGTCTTAGTCTTGGAAACTTGCAATCTTCAGAGTCTGAAGCCAACTGATGTTGGAGAGCCCAGGCGGAGATTGCCACGTGACATCAGAACCACACCAGTTGAATAGACGACAGCAAAATTTCAACTACTTTATAAACAATCAAGTTAAGTGGGATAAGTCCCAGTTATAAACAGAACAGACTATAATAACGCATATATAGCCATTTGGAATTCAGGCTGAGCAGGATAGATTGACTCTAATAATCCGCGTATCATTAATTGTTCATTTTTCTATTATTATGAATTGTTATTAAATTTATTTGTTATCTTACCCATTGTTACATAATTGCTTGTAGTACAACTGGATTAGCTAGCTGGGGGCCAAGCCGTAGGAAAGAATCATAATTCTTAATTTATAAATAGAAGGGGAAGATAACGTTGCTAGCTTGGGCAAGTCAACTGATTTATCTAGCGATGTCTTTGAGTAATAGCCTGAATCACTTGGCATTTTCATAGTAGATAAGTCAGGCCGTCCGGCTGTCGCTATTGTTAGAGATTAATCAGTAATCAGTGGTGCAATACTCATCAAAGTCAACATCCAGGATAAAGTGGTTTTGTTCTGGCATTGTTTCGTGGTTCAACGCTCATTGATCAATGTCTCAGATAAGATCTCAGATAAAATTACTGATAAAGTGCCGATCCCAATAAAATACATACATGCTGAGAATTCATCCTCATGTGTTCTCTGACAGAACACTTACTTACATGGTCATCATACATTTTAATATCATAAGCAAAATATAACAATATAACATATAGTTAATGTCAGGAGATAAACATGACTATAATATTAGTTAGGCAATCAGAGCCACACACCTTTGGCAGTAATATAGACAAAGGATGATTTGAGAAAATTCAAAATCTTTTATTGCTATTTGCTTGTAATGATAAGTATAATGAAAAAAAAAGAGTGAAATTAATTGTAACCACCATCACCTAGTATAAAATGGTTCTGGAGGCAAACAGCATATTTTTCTAATGTTGTTTTTATATATTTGTTATCAAACAATTTTATCAGAATAATTTGAATTTAAATGGTATATAATGTAGGAAATGATAGCAAAATATATAGTTTTGCTTGAGTATTGAACTTTGCCTTTTACTACTTTTCAAAAAGTATTTGTTGCAGTATGTTTTTAATCATGTCATACATTGTAAAATTTCTGAAGTAGTAACACATACTTAGAATTTTGCCATTTATTTTTATCAGTTTATTTATGAGGAGTTTTTGTGTTATTGTTTCTTTTTAGGAATCGGACAGGAAAAAAATAGCACTCAAAATGTCTGCATGGCCCCAAAAAAATCCAGCTCGTCCTCGCACTGTTATCATCACTCAAGGAGACCAGCCTGTACTTGTAGCTTGTGGTTAGCCGCTATATTTTCTTTGAAAACAAAAATGGTTAAATGCATATATATATATATATATATTGAAAAGTCACAAAATGAGAAAATAAGGATATTTTGTGTAATGTGGAAATTTTTTTTATGTGAATAAATCCAACTGAATGTCCACAACTAAATGTCCTCCTTCTCTTCCAACTGATAGAGTTTAATACAAGTAAAATATTCTCATATGTTGTGTCTGGTGAAGTAAGGGGGGCAGGAATTGGATCAGCTACTGTTATACTTACCCAGACATCTGCCATTGCATAAGTATGGGCTGATGTTATGGATGTAAACAATTTCAGATAAGTATGCTGGGTCTGTCAGAATTTATTGCATAACTTGCAATATCTTAAAGAAAGGCAGAGGCAATCTTTTAATTGATAGTGGCTTTGGGGTGAAAATGCATAGCATTTAGAGTCTTAAAGTCTTAAATGCACTTGATATATAATATTTTAATAGAGACAGAACCCAGTTTCAATTCCAGTTTGCTGGAGGCAAAATTACAGCCTCAGTGGATCATTTAGTGACAGCAAAATACTGCCTGGCTACCAGACAGGTTTCCTGAAGCCCTTGCCATTGGACAGGTTTTTACAAGTTTAATTTTTTTTAATTTTGTCATATACTTTTGACTTAATCTGATGGTTCTTTAATCCCCATCAGGACAGGCCATCTGTATACTTTCAAGCATTCTGTTTCTTTTCTCATGGGTCCTATAGACGTGGATTTTGTTTGTCTTCCCAATAGGGCACATCCCCTCATTGTAATTTACAAACACCGCTGCCCTTATAAACCACTTAGTAGGCAATGTATTGTGCACTGATTTGGCTTCATAAGCTATTTTTAGCTTAGCACATGTCAGTGCTATAACTAGGGACATTATTTAGATCACTGACCTGGTGACTGGGTTTATTAATAGAGTATCTAAGTGTTCCATCACTGAAACTACTGCAGACAGTATTTGCTTGATGTTGACATAGAGATGGGGGGGGGGGGGGCTTGACTTAACTTAGTCCTTCCAGGACAAATTGGTTGGTGTTCTCAACCACCTCTCCAGTTGGCATGGACAGTTTGTTTAGAAGGTTTTGGCAGGGGTTGGAATTTCCTTCATATGCTTCTTCCACCCCAATCCCTAACTTGGATATTGTGGTATATTGGTAACTCTTGTCAGAACACAGAGGTCCTTAGTCTCTATTTCATTTTAGAAGGAAAGAAAAATTTTATGGGGAAAAATAAAATTCTGGCAAGTATTGCTGACATGTCCGGAGATGGAGGGGCAAGCAGGCTACCTCTAAGGGTACTAGTTCCAGATGTTCCTGATTGACTAAGTTATTCTGGTTACCACACTTTAGAAATACATGTATGTGGATCTGATTTAAATTTTGGAGGGGCAAACAGGCTATCTTTAGGGGTACTAGTTACAGATGTTCCTGATTGACTAAGTTATTCTGGTTAGCACACTTTAGAAATACATGTATGTGGATCTGATTTAAATTTTGTATTTAATGATATTTTCGATTTTTCTCTTCACAGATGGCAGTGTGACTGAATATGAAGTAACCGTTGTAAAGCAAGAAAATATAGTTGACACGAATGGTGCTGGCGATGCATTTGTTGGAGGTTAGTACTGTTGAAAACTTTTCTCTAATTTCAGTATTGTCTATATTTGATATTATTTATTATAATAGACAGAGTACATTACTAGGCACTTTTTGCTGTGTCACAATATCAAAACTTGCCTGTTTATACTGGTAAAAAAAAAAATATGGAAAGATGAGTGACCTCAGACAGGAAGAAAAAATAAGTTCATTGCTTAATGTAGGCGTTAAAATATGATCCTGCTGGAATGAAAGAATTATATATAGTGGCAGCACTATTAGGTAGATACAATTGCCCCTAGGTGTCAGCTGTTTGTGGGTGCTGCAGAAGTAATATTTTTGTCATAAATGACAGAAGATGATTTACATCATAATTGATTCAAGACATTTATCATATCATTGACCAGATTTCATATTCTCATATAATTCATATATGTTAGTTTACTGACTGATTAAGCTTTGTTAAGTTCTGCTGCTTTGTTTATTAATAAGAAAGAGAATTTTGTAGATGGAATCTTCTTAGACATACATTGAGAAGTTGATCAGATATTCCACCCATCTAAATTTAGCTCCAATTATAGTAATTAAGACAGTGGAAATAGATGTGATTCTTAATTTGATCTCAACAGAAATGAAGAAAATACCTTGTTTTCTTCTCTTCCTGACTGAAAAACTGTTTACAATGCTGATGTGCAATGTGCACCAGCTTGTGATTTGTGCACTAATGCTATTGCCTGAAACTGAAGTTCCACCTTCTTGCATAGCATTTCCTAACAAAATCTAAGTCAGTTGCTTGTTATACCAAAAATGTATATCTCTTTCTTTTTTTTTTATTTATTCACAAACATTGAATAATTATGGAGTAGCTGTTTAAGAAACTGATTATTATTTAAATCTGCATGTTTAAATTTAATTATTACTTATTAGTCATAATGGGAAGTAGCTTGTTAATTTTAGACTGGAAATATATAGATAGTCTAAGGTTGTGTCTGTTTAATAATCTTCAGTGGTAATGCCCTGACTTTTCAGTTATCTCCCAAGGGATGTCATCTATTTCTTAGGTAATTTTTAGCTAATTATCTCCCATGGTAATGACAAGATTAAGTGTATATTTCCATTGGTATTTCATTATCTCCCCTGGTAATGACAAGATTAATATACATAATCTTCCTTGGTATATCCAGGTTATTTCAATTATCTCCCCTGGTAATGTCTGAATTTGGTTTTACTCCTATGGTAAATTCCTGGCTATTTAATAAATCCCTCGATGGTGTCTAGGCTTTTAAACTAACTGTTGAATTATCAGAATGACATAGATACTTTGTATCGTATCGATCCTGAAGTAACAAGTAACACAAAAAATTAGATTTACACGAAGCTTTTTTTTTTCCTTAGGTTTTTTGGCCCAGCTGATTCAAGATAAGCCTATAGAAGAGTGTGTGCGGTGTGGCATGTATTTGGGCAATGTTATCATCAGACAACCTGGTTGCACTCTTCCACCAAAGCCAGACTACAAGCCAAGTGTTTAAAATTGCCATTATTTTCATACATGCCATATGATCGTTCATAAAACATTGCCTTGAAATAAGTTGCATTGTCTGTGAAGAATTAAATGCATTGACACATGAATTCATGGGGACAATCCAGCATTACTCGGAATATATTGACACCATCATTTCATTGTGGGAGTTCTTTTTTTTACATACAATGAGCTCACTGTTTACACAATATATTCTTTTCAGAGACCCGCATGTAACAAAAACCATGTCGACGGAACAGGGCTTTTCCATACTTTCACAATGTTGAATCATAGGAACACTTAGTTCACCTTCTGTACAGTACAACTAACAACTGAGCGACTAAAAATGTAGGAATTGGCATCACTTGGATGACATGTCATCATTTTGCACTCACTCTCAGGTCACACAACTTCAATTCACACAACTTCAAGCTTAGAGCACATATAACAAAACATGCCTCAGTAGTAGGTTGTGCGAGTTTGAATTTGCCTAAATAAACTCTCTGTACAACTAAATATAACAACATGTTTATATTCTATGCAATTTGAAAAATACCTTTAGAGAGGGTCAAAGGTTAGCATTCTTACATAAAATCTCACTTACATTTTTTAAAAAGATATAAAATTAATCAGTATAATTATGCAGCTGTTCAAAGAACATGTATAATATGACAGTTTCTTTGTGGGTGATGGAAATTTTATGCTGGAAATATAAATAAGGGAAAATGATATGCAGATGATGGGGGTGAGTGGGTATTTTGTTTTATTACTTTTATGATCATTGACTAGATCTCCTGTTATCTTTGTTTCACTAACAGCAAATGTAGAATACACAATCTGTGATGCATGGTCGGGTAAGTCCTGAGACTCTCAGACTATAATTAGTATAATTATGAGAGTACAGTCTCTGAAATCTTAATTTTCGTCTTATTGAATTAATAATAGTAGAGTGCTGGTTTCCTGGTATTAACAATAATGTTAAAGAATGTATTTCAACAATTTATATATTATTTCACTGGTTAGTGTTCATGTATTTCAGTGTTTTATGATATTACAGTATATTTTCCTCGTGAAAAATTGTATTAAAATTTGTCCAGTTTTCAGCAGTTCAAAAAGTGTTAGATTAAATATTTTCTTGGAACTATACTGTAAACTCACCAATTTTACTTAGAGCTGATATTTTCATTCATTTTTATATTCATGAAAAAATTATGATTTAATTTTTTTAAATGAATTGATCTTACTGAATAAACTTTCAACACATTTTCATTAGTATTTATAACTGATGTTCTTGCAATGTAATTTATGTTTTGTTTTGTTTTTTTAAATCTTAAAACAACAATTTTGCCTCAAACAAATTAAAATTTAATTATTTATGAATGAAAACAACTACATGTACATATGTTGGATCCAAAATCAAAGAGAATCCACATCTCATAAAATCTATTACTGCATCATTGCACTGAAAGAGCCTTAAAACATTGGAATGATAACAGATTTTAATGATTCCAAACCACATTAATACCTTAGAAATTTTAAATTGTCTAGGAAGATCTATGATTAACACAAAATGTTCATAGAGTTATAATTAATTATATATTTCTCACTTGCCCTGCTATGACATCTTCTATTTGCTTAGCTAAAAGAAATAGTAAAAAAATAATGAATCATCATAATGAAAGCACGGCTCTTTGTACTTTTAAGCAGTGGCTACTCATGCAGTTCAGGATAATGTAATTTATTCCCAGCTAAAGGACATAATTGTGCTTCCATAGTGATCTATCAGTTCAAAATCTTATAGATAATTATTTAATATTTTTGTCTTAGTAGGATATAAAAGTAAGAAACACTGTTATTGGGAAGAGTAACTAGTTGATATATGGTGCAATGTTTTTGGGTTGCATTGGACAATTCTTGTCACTGAAGTGAGATTTTATACTACTATGTCATAGTCCAGTAAGGTCATGTGGCAGCATACAGCCTTGTTTGTAATTTGGATTATCATTTCAATAACATTTTCTTTGTCTTGTTCTTTAAAGCAAACGAGACATGAACTAATTTTTCATTAGTTCAGTATTTCAGTGACATCAGCTTAATGTCTTGCTCCAAAATTAAGAAATTCTAAATTGTGCATACAATTCTTAGCACACGAAGCTAATGAAATATTAAGTCAGTTATTCATTAGCTCTATCAGTAGTCTTTTGTGTGCCTGTAGAAAAATCCCCTACACTCAGTTCAAACTTCGAATTTCATTGAGCTCTGAGATTAACATGGGTGATTTTCAAACCATGTTTATACTGGGAAATCCTAATTTGAACTTGACACGGAGCATCAAAGTTATAGTGAATGAAAAAATCAAGTGCAAAAAGATGTAAGATTTTCAATATCTTATTCAAGAGAGATACAAATGTAAATATTAACTAAATCATTCAAATTATGATTGACATTTTGCATCACCCATAGTGTATGTATGAAGAATGAAGAAATGCATTTGGTAGATTGTAAATATAACTTCTGATAAATTAATGCATAAAAGAGTAACATTTATTAGAATTAATGTTTTTAGGTGTTAACTACAAAACACCATAAAACATGCACATTCCAGAATAGTATACATGTTGCTGACTTTTCAGAATTACTTCTTTTTAAAGTTTAACTGAGATAAGATAAATCCAGTATGCCATATTTGGAAGGAATTCTGCAAATATATTCCAGTAATCTAATCTTTAAAAGTCTATTCACCTAGTGATCTCATAATTCATAGGTGATAATAGGTATCAAAGAAGTCTTTTTATGTAGGAGGACAATAGAGACACACTTTAAAAAAATTATTGTTAGTTAGTCCTTAGATAACTTTAGGAATCATATTTCACTGCAGCAGTATGACTGATTTTGTTCTGCCTTACAAGTTATACGCTTTAAAAAAAAAAATCATTAGTACTTTTCTTTTTCATTAGCTTCTGATTCCAATTAAATCTATTTATGTCCAGGCATAATAATATTAAAAGTCTTGCATTAAATTGTACAAGAAAATTTATTTTGATTTGATAAATCCCAGTACTTGGATAGGTTTTTGAACCTTTGATCTTATACAGGGACAATAAGGCTACCCAGCTCTTTCTGTCCCTTGTAATTAAAAATAAATTACATTGTGGTATTTCGAATCTGGTTGCACCATATACAGTATAAAATTGGCTTCTCTGCCATCATTACAATATTAACATTTCTTCCCTCTATATATTAATTAGGTCTGCAGTACCTGCTATGAGTCACTCAGTTACTATCAATACTTCCTTTTCAATGTGTATCAGTGCCTTTTCCTGCTCATCTGAAATCTTTTCAAACAAACTTGCACTCAAGTCAGCACCTGTATTTATTTATTATTTCTTCTTCATTAGTCTAGTTAGCAACTGGCTAGACTTAACAGCTTAGTGACCTAAATGAATATTATTATCTACTGATTTCAGTCTCACTGGCTGGATATTAGAAAAATGTCCTTTTTATCTCATTCTAAGCAGTTTGTGTATTAGAATGTTAAAATTTAATCTACCCTATTTTAGAATGAAATTCTTATTAAATTCTGAACTTTCACTTCGGATTCACTTCTGGCCATTAAGTTACAGAATTAATATTTAACATTTCGTTTACCTGTGAAAACACATGCTCCTGTGACTTTTCAGTTGGATGATTGAAAATAATTCATCTAAATCAATAGAACTTTAATAAAACAAATTTAAAATAAGAAAATCTTGCATGTTTGAGACAAATAAGACCATTTTCAATTGATGCAAAATATTTATGTCATATTGAAATATTTATCACACTGCCATTTATTATTGTTTTTAATATGTCTACTCATTTGCATTCAAAGATGTCCTAATTGTACTGTGTATTCGATTCACTTACAGTGGTTCAGTATTATTCTAAGGTTAAGTAACTGTGCATTTATTTGGAGAATAATGAGGAATGTTAGATATTTATGGCATTAACAGATATTTTATGTTTGCTTGTGAAAATTGTTTTTTTAAACAATAGTGATAAAACAGTGCATTTAATTGTATGCTAATCCCTTCAGTCGCATTATTACAAACCATTTTGCATTTTTAGCCTCATTCCTCTCTACCCACATTGACTCAGTATCCAGAGCATGCGTCTTTTGTTTTTTTAACATTTTGTGTATACATTTCTACATAAAACTATAATGTTTATATAAATCATGTGTCTTATTTTTTATTTTAAGAATTACAACAGTTTATTTTTGTAGTAATGAATTGGTAAAATGACTGTTTAGTGTTTTTTTATTTATATTGTCCAATTGGTGTCTACATTTTGGTAAAACTAAAAACTTAAAAAAATATTTGTTTGATTTGTTTTATTAATGTGATATTGTTGATGCGAAATAGAGGCTGGTGTAAGTTTGTAGTATTTATAATAAAAGAGATTGAAAATTTCTATTTTCGAAAAAATTCATGGAGGTTAAAAAATATATATATAGGTCTGTAAATACCATTGTTTGGTTACTTATGTTACTGTGGCAGTTCTAGAAAAAATGACTGGCTATTTTTTTTACTGGTTTTCTGGTGATGAAACAAAAGCATATTTATCACAGTGTTTGAAACCATTAATAAAACAATATGCCTTCACTCTTGATATATAGATATATATATATAAAACAGTACTTTTAGAATATTTTTAATAGGGAAATAATCTAAAACTTTAATATATTTTAAACATTAAAATAATCAGTCTCATTTTAATAAGGGAATATTTTTGTAAGTTTGATAAACTATTGCATATGTACAAGCTTTGAGTAGTATAATTTATGTTACAGATTTCATTCATTATCACCTGGATGCTGGTAACTGGCCCAATAAACTTTTTTCAAAGACTGCCTATTTCTCCACACACACAAACTGTGATATATCGTATAGTAATAATAAATATTGTTTCTATGTTTCTCACTTAATTAACATCTTTACCCTTAATAGCATGTTGTTGTTTTTTTTTTTTGGGGGGGTTAAGTTATTCCTTCAGTGTTGCAACACTTCACTGCTTCTTTGATTGGGTAGTACATGTATTTGGTTTGAATTTGGGGGATTTAAACACACTAGGATCACACTCAATCTGATATGACATACACACTGAGAGGCAAGTGAGGAGTTGTGGTTGAATTGACACAAGTTATAAGCTTGTACAATGCAATCCCACAATTTGAATTTCCACTGCACAGTAGTGAAAGTAGTGTTTCTAACTTGAGAATATTGTTTTATATGTTTGTGAAAATTAAAATATAAAGCTTTAAAAATGTTTTGTGCATAATCGTCAAATCAGTAGCTTTAAAAAAAAATAATAATGCCTTTCTTTTTTTTAAAGAGCTTGTTTGCTTGAATAGTATTGAAGTCAATGCTTGTAGTAATGTTGAATGTGATATTTTACAGTAAAATATTAATTCCATCACTGTAAATATGAAAGTGGTTATTATTAGCATTGGTAATACATGAATTATTTTAGGTAATTTTTTTATAGTTCATGTCAAAAATGTAAAGTAAAATGTAATATTTTTCAAAACATGAGGGAAAAAAATGTTCTTTCTGATAGTGTTCGCATCATCTTCTACCACAACAGACATCAAGAGTACATCAGTTTTTTTCTCTACAGAGAAGGAACTGGTGTACTGTACAGATATTGTGCAGCTTCTGCACAAGCTTGGAGTACCACAGTATAAACCTGAAGATTGGAGATTATTCTTTGACAGCAGCAAGGGATTGTGTTCTGCTACACAATGGTAACCAGTTTGCCTCTGTATCTCAAGCTAACTCGACTACACTGAAGGAAAATTATAAAGCGGTGAAGTACATGCTGGAGAAAATTCATTATGATCAGCATGGATGTTTACTTTGTGTTGACCTGAAGATGGTAAACTTTTTGTTGGGACAACAGTCTGGGTTTACCAAGTGCCCTTGCTTTCTGTGCATGTGAGATAGCAGGAACAAAGCTCAGCATTATATGAAGCAGGGCTGGCCTGTAAGGGAGGAATTGGTACCTTGCAAAGCAAAGAACCTAATAAACAACCCTCTGGTGGACAGAGACAAGATACTTTTCCATATCACCGCTGCATAGAGACCTAGAAATAAATTACAAATTAAGAGTTTTGGTTGAGTTTCACACTGGAACCAAGGTACCCCTTTATGCTTCATTGCAAGCTGTGCATCTGAGATATCCAAGGAATAATAAGATAAAGGTTATAATACATTTACAGCTATACCTCATAAAGGCATTTATTGTTTGAGAAGCCTTGTTGGTTTCAGGACCCCAAGACCAGCTGTGAATGAATAAAATCATTCTACAGTAACATATTACAATGAGCAATCATATGGCTTTGTGGTGGCAGCAATAGATTACTCATTACAAATCTCTACTAGTTAGCTACACACTAACTCACAATTCCAATCAATAAAAATACTTAAATGAACAAAATGACTTTGCTTTACAATTGTACAGCTTCTCAACACAATATATATTTAGCCAGTGGTCCACAATGATGCTTAATAACAAACGTCTATTCACTGTTAACGTTCACCAGTTAGAACAATTTTAACAGCAGGAATATAGCAATACACACATGCTTATTCTATTTTGATCATTTCTACAAAATGTATCAATCGCTAACACCACTTAGCTTCTGTGAGAAAAGTACATTAATCATTTAACGATCACATAAATAATTTACATAATGTTCTACAAATAAGAAATACAACAATTTAGAGAAGTCAACTATATTTACCACTATGTAAAGTCATATACGGTCAACCTGGATACGATTTCTCTACCCTTGGACATAGGTATATGGGCATCGTAAACAAGTTATTGCACCATCCAAGCGCAAGTTGGCTAGCGGAAATACCTTCTCATAAATTAAATAGATAGTTGAGGAACAATTAATAAACTGAAAATGTTTCCATAACTCGGCATAATTTGTCTAAAATTCCCTGACAAACATATGGTTACTACAGACATGTATGTCAACCACATACTTTGGGTTTACTTCATATAAGACTTTCCAGATGTAATGGTCCACACAAGCTTGCCCACTCCTACTTGTCTTTACATGCTCTGCATCACATGAAATCTCGAGGTAAGGAAAGACATCAGCTGGTTTGCAGCACATCCCCCCCCCCCCACCGAACTGTTTATGTACTTGATGAAAACATAATCACCGAAATAATAACCAGGAATATTCTTAGAACGTCATCAGTTCTAAAAGAACAGAAAAGGCTATTTGACAAAACTAACAGAAGTCAATACAAACCATTTATTTAGTCTTCTTTTGTTAACTAACGTTAATATATAATGTTTTGTTAGAAATACATTATGTAGGCTTTACAAGCCATATATTTCATAACCATTATGACATACTAACCCTCTCACCACATTAATTCTTATTACAAGAATGAAGAATATACATGCATCAAACAATTTTACTTTAATAAAATGTGGGCCCCCTTTTGAAATGTTAAGTCACACAAAAAATCCAGCTTTTAACTCTAATGCCTCAAGTACTTTTTGTTGTTATTGCTTGTCAAATTAAAACTGAATTCTTATAAATAAAATGTCATCTAAGGTCAAATGTAGAGGTCTCTGCTATTTGAACTCTTCTATATTTTTCTTTAGACTTAAAACATTTTTTATTTTAAAAAAAAAAAGAAAGCCAATTTAAAGCACCTTATAAGGAGCACTTTGTATCCCACTAATTTCTGGTTTACCAAAATGATGCAAGAGTTAAGCACCCAAATAAATATATAAATAAATAAAACTCTACATTAACCAATTCAGTGTAATTTTGTCCACTAAAGTTTTCTTCATTAGGATTAAATGACAGATAAAACTATGACTTAAAAAACATGTCTAAAATTTATTTGGTTACTCATATCCATGTTTATAATAGAGTTCATAAGTTTACTATATTGGTGTTTTTGTAGCATAAAACTTTAAAAGTGAAATGTAAATTGTGCAGTGGTGGTTATTAAAAGGATTTTAGTCTAAGTAGATTCATACAGAAATCAATGGCTGGTTCTCAACTGCATAATGAACTACTTTTGCGTCAATTATTGCTTCCGGTTTTATCAGTATGTCACTCAGCTGTATCGTACAAAACAGTAAAGTGAAAAACCCCATTCTAAAACAGCTGTTAAAAAAAAAAGCTTCGGGTAGCGGATGGCGGATCGTTGCTCAAAGTGGCAATTTTTTTAATTGGATGTCTTAGTCTACTATTTTATTTATTTAAACTTATTTAGATATTCTAAAAGCAAATCGAAATAGCAAAATCTATGTTGGCTCGCTAATGATCAATTTTATCAGTGATGCTTGTCAAGTTCATCAGTCATTAAGGTCATGGTCGTCAGTATGAAATAAGAATGAGCACTCTTGTTGAACAATAAACTATCCATGTTGCGGATAAAATGTAATGAAAAGAAGAGGGAAAATTAAACAAGAAAGTGCATGCTTGGGTCATTTATACTGAGGTGACGTTACCGTAAGTGGAAATATGTGTTGTATATCCATGTACTGTTAAACAGCGAGATTTGATATTGTTTGTGTACGACCATGTATAGATCGAGTTAGATCACTCATTCTGAGATCCTGAGGTTCACGGAACATGATTATGAATATCATTATGAGTATCATCCATGTTTGTTGTGACTTGTTGAATTAATTTTCATTTGTCTATAAACTCAGTCGATTTGTATCATCGCTCGCTAGCTTTTCTAAGTTTTAATAAATGCATCTTTCTGATTATGTAATTACCTTTATGTAATTGTGAGGGAGGTTTTTTTGAACAGGCATCTGTGGTTTAAGTTTTTTAGTACTTGTACACAAAGTTTTTTCTCTCTCCGTGTATCGGAACACTGATTTAAAATTACCAGAAAAGCGGTCCTAGCCCGTGTAATTGTACTTTGGCAATGGGTGTGTAAACTGAATAGATTTCTTTATAACTTATTAATGACTTCACTTAATAAGGTATAAATAAAAGCTTGGTCTTCTACTTAGTGGGTGTATCTTAAGTGCGGACTGTGATTTTTCTTTTTCTTTGTATACTTGACGACTTTCAAAACTGACAGTTAATTAGCTCTAGGCACTTTGTTTTGATGCGAACAGACGGCCCACACCTGTGTCAGTGTGGGTCAAACCTTTCTTCTTGATCGCCACCTGGCCTCTCCTAGTAGCCAACCGAAGAGGCGAGCATGGCATGTCCTGACCTTGGGGTCATACAGTAACCATTGTAGGGGCTTGGTTAAACACAAAGCAGCTTGGACCGGGAGTCTTGTCAACACGGCCAGAACAGGTCCAGTAGCAGGCGCTATCATAATATTCAGATTATTTTTGGAAACAATAGCCAAGTTCAAGGCAACCGGATGTTCCAGAGTTTAACCCCGCAGGTATTTAATCACTATGAATGATTGTGCTAGTAGTTTTAGATCTTTGGAGATTTAATCTCGTGCTAGAATGGTGAATATGCAATGAAAACGGAAGAAAATTTGGAACAGAAACAAGACCGATCTATCATGCCTGCTCAAAGGCACGCACGCACGCACAGGTATGTGTGTGCGTGTGTTCACGCGTGTATAAGATACATACACGTCTTATAAATGATTTTATTCCAGTTTACAACGAAACTGTCGCCAATAAAGTGTATTCAGCTTTAAAGGAAGAAAAATTAAATCATAACAGTTCAAATGGGAGATCTAAAACATTACATTAGATTGATATTTCGCAAACATGTTTCCGACACACATACCGAGATTCTTTACCTATTTGTAAGGTGAGATTTTTAAGTATCATGTCCAATGAACAATGTATGGTCCGCTATGGAAAATACTTTTCAATCAAACCTTGCGGGCATGATTTATTTAAGCACATCAAACCTGAAATATTTACAAATTCGCAGTCATGTATCCCTAGCTAAAATCTTTAATGTGAACTTGAAATATGTAATAATAATTCGAACAATCAATGTAGTCGTTGTCTCTGCACTCATGTGACGGTGCTGGATCGAGCTTGATGTGTTTGGTCACGCAGAGTTTTACTCAAAGGCTGGCCTAATTTCACCTTATCTATATTATATCCACAACATTGTCTACTAATCTACCCGTATACTGATGTTATGAGTTTGTATTTAGAATAATGAGATATACCGATGTATTAACTATTAGAAAAGAATTGTGTTGAGTTCGCTCTTAGATCTAGATACAACAAATTATTATACCATTTTATGTAAATAGGTCAGAGATAATTGAAATTAAAAGCCGCTTTTTATTTTGTTGTTGATTCGTTAAACATCGTTTCTTATCTGCATTAATCTTCTCGACCATTCATCACCTGAGATTACTTCCATACCTAAATGTATGATTTCCAGAAAGGAGTTATTGGAGTCCATTGTCTCACACCCACTTACATGGGTTCTGTGGTCCACTTGTTAGTGTCAATTCCACATTATAGACGAAAATTACTTTTAAAATTAAAACAATAAAGAACGTGTATTGGGTTCGCTATACGCCAATGAGAGCAACTCTTATATCAGAGATATTTATTGACTCAGTCATGAACAATTTTTATAGTTCCGAACTATAGTTATAGTTAAATTTAAATCCGATGACCCATCACTTAGGTTCCAAATAAATGACAAATTGTCACCAGGGCGTTTGCAGTTGGTTTCTACCACCAGAACAGTTAACTGATGCTCAAGTGATACGAATACATACAAGAAGCCTTGTTCTATTTTTAATTTTTGTTATAGTTCTAAAGAGATATTGTAGGCAGGTTGAAGACATGATAAACATTGTAGGTATATTGTAGAAATTAGAATTTATTATAATCATTGTGGGTTAGATTGTAGGGTGTATTATAATCATTATAGGCAGATTTTAGATGTGATGCTAACCACTATAGGTAGATTGTTTGGCTTTCCGTAGGAAGATGATCAACTTCGTACGGAAAGCCAAACAATCTACCTATATGATCATCTTCCTACGGAAAGCCAAACAATCTACCTATATGATCATCTTCCTACGGAAAGCCAAACAATCTACCTATAGAATATAGATGATCATCTTCCTACGGAAAGCCAAACAATCTACCTATAGAATATAGATGATCATCTTCGTACGGTGAGCCTTTGTCATTTAGAAGAGCAGAAGTAGTAGCAGGTCTTCTTTGATTGTTGACAGAAGGTCTGTGATAAAATTGGCACAGGGCCTACACTGGACCATCAATCTTGCTATCTGGGAATGGTATCAACTTGCCACAAGCTTCTGCTTAATGTTTCGTCTACACTAGCCTACGGATTCAACACAGTCAATGGAATCAGAAGCACTTCAACGGTCAGAGACGTCATAGGAGTTCATGCACCCGATCAGATGGAATATATATTCTGCAGGCTAGTGTGAAGTCAGTATATTAAGCAACTGTGGGCATACCATATAATTATTTTTATGCATAAACCTTAAAGCTGAACGTGTTTAAGTGATTTGTCATCCTGTTTTGTTTTGTTTTTGTTTACAGGAATACAATTATATTTATGCTTGGACAGCTAAAGATGTTTGGTTTTTTTGTTTTTTGTTTTTTTGTTTAAAAGAATACAATTATATTTATGCTTGGACAGCTACAGATTTTTAAAAAAATTGTACACAAATGCTGTTGTAGCCATGCTTGGACAAGCTACAGGCTGACATACACACGAATTGCATTTCATAGAAGACTGGACAGCTGTAGATTATCAAACACACATACACACATAACAATATATATAAAATTAGACAGTCACCGACTATCATACACGTGGTTTTACAGAAAATTGACGCCTACAAACTTTCATATACATGGATACACATGATTACAGTATAATACAGAAAACCACAGGCTGTCATATACACGGATTTACCAGAAAACTTTACAGCTACAGACTCATTTATAGATCAAACTGCACGGAAATCTGGACAATTGTAGATTTGCACACACAGATAAAGTTATACAAAACATTGGTATCTCTTATACAAGCTAAAATTAAACAGCTATACGATCTTTTTCTCTTGATAAATTAAACCAAGGGAGGAAAGCATTAACAGAGAGCGAGAGAGATTTTCACATATTTATTGATAAATAATTTTGCACAAATTTGGATAAAATTGCGCAGAAGATTGGACATTTATACCATAACTTTCATTCCACGGAAAAAATTAAACCGGGAAAAATCTAGACTCGTACATACGTCTGGATAAAAGTAAACAAAAAACTGGACAGTTACCTCTCATGCACAAGGATAAATAGCATAAAATTGGACAGCTATAAACTCTCGTATCACAGATAAAATCACACTGAAAATTAGACAGCATAGATAGATTCTCGTACTACAGATTAAATTACTCATAAAATTGGACTGCCATGGACTCTCATACCACAAATAAAATTACACAGAAAATTGGACAGCTATAGACAGACTCTCGTACCATAGATAAAATTGGACAGCCTTAGACTCTCGCACCACAGATTACAATTACACAGAAAACGACAGCAGTAGACTCCCGTACCATAGTTAAAAGTACACAGACAATTGGACAGCCATAGACTCTCGTACCATAGTTAAAAGTACACAGACAATTGGACAGCCATAGACTCTCGTACTACAGATAGAGTGACAGAAAACTGGAGAGATAAAACTCTGGTACAACAGATGAAATTACACAGAAGAATGGACAGCTATCCCTCATACACTTGGATAAATAAATAACATAAAACTGAACAACTATACGCCCATAGATTATTGACAGCTAGACTTCTGTAAGTAGGTCGTATATACCGATAAAACTAGGCTTGCACATAAACTTGCATAGTTACACTCTTTCATACATACAGACAACATCGCACCAAAATGCAATGTAATTTGACTAATCTGTAGCCCTTTATTATTATCACAACTGCTGTTTGAAGGAAAGCGGCATTGCCGTCCTGCCTTGATAAGAAAAGATCTTGTAAATACAGCAAGCATTTTCGATTGGCAGTTGGTTGGTTGAATTATTTTTAAATTTAAAAAAACAACACACACACACAAACCAACTATACCGTAGTTGTCAGTACTGACCACGGTCGAACGGCGACGGGTTGTTGCCTAAGTGCCGGGAAAGGACTGACGCCCCCTTAATGCTGGGCAAACATGGCTTTCCATACAGACTGCGATAGGGGAGATAATCTGTTTGCTCAACGTTGGTGTGCAGCACATCGCCAGTATCACTCGTATTACGGTATGATCATGCAAATCTGTCAGAAAAGTGTTTTTTCTTCAGTCTCTGTCATTGCTTTCGCCAACGAAAAGCAGCGATTGTCGAATGGGTTTGCCGTTGTAGCAATTCAGTCAGTGATTGCAGTCAGCCGTAATACGGTTCCAGTCAGTGATTGCAGTCAACTGTAATACGGTTCCGGCTGCTCACTCTCACGACCGTCAGTCTAATAATAAATTAAGTTAATCTGACCAGTTTTCGGCTGGGTTTTGAATTTAAGACTGGTTTTGTTACTAGTTATTCAGTATTTAGATTTTTATTTTTAAAAAATTAAATTATTAATACAAGCAGCAGCCGAGTATGAAGGAATTTAGAAAGTTAGACCGCAAAGCTGGTGTACTTAGGGTGCGTATCTGTTTACGGAAGTTGTGGTATTTGTGGACGAAGGTCCGTGCGCGTTAAATATTATCGGGTCATGTACTGCCCAGACTACATACAGTAGGTTTTTGTTGCTGACAAACTCTGAGTCTTTGAATTTTAAAACAAACATATAAACGACAACCATGAAGAACAAGTAATAGATAACCAGATTCTGCTGGGATTGCATTGCTGAAATTATAGGAAATCTAGATAAAATCACTGACATAAGCCCCAGCCCCGGTAATTAGATACCCGTTTCTAATCACACCAGGCAGTGCCAAGATGTGAAGCCCTGATAAAACCTGACTTGACAACACTCGTACTTGTACCCATGGAATCAGAAAGACTTGACAACACTCGTACTAGTACCAAGGGAATCAGGAAGACTTGACAACAATCTGTAATCGTATACAGGAAGAAAGAGGTAGACTTAACAACTGTACTCGTATCCAGGGAAACAAAGGAAGACTTGTCTTAACAACACTCTGTACTTGTATCCAGGGAAACGAAGGAAGACTTGTCTTAACAACACTCTGTACATGTATCCAGGGAAACAAAGGAAGACTTGTCTTAACAACACTCTGTACTTGTATCCAGGGAAACAAAGGAAGACTTGTCTTAACAACATTCTGTACTTGTATCCAGGGAAACAACGGAAGACCTGTCTTAACAATACTCTGTACTCGTACCCTAGGAATTCTGTTTCTTCGGACCGAAATTCGAGTGTCCAGAAGATGCTTACCTCAGTCGGTGGGTTGGTATAAAGTTGATGCTTAACTCAGTGGGTTGTATAAAATTGATGCTTAACTGGGTACGTCGACATAAAATTGATGCTTAACTCGTTAGGTCGACATAAAATTGATGCTTAACTAAAGTCGGTCGGTATTAAATTGATGCTTAAATCGGTCGGTCGGTATAAAATTGATGCTTTACTTGGTCAGTCGGTATAAAATTGATGATTTACTTGGTCGGTCGGTACAAAATTTATGCTTTACTTGTTTGGTCGGTATAAAATTGATGCTTTACTTGTTGGTCGGTATAAAATTGATGCTTAACTTGGTAGGTCGGTATAAAGTTGATGCTTAACTATGTCAGTCGATATAAAATTGATGCTTTGCTAGGTCAGTCGATATAAAATTGATGCTTAACTCATTCGGTCGATATAAAATTGATACTTAAATTTAAATTACTAACTGGTTCAGAGTGATGAAGGTATCAATCATGTATTTGATATAGCCACTTTTCGTCCAGCCCGGTAGACAGGTATATTTTTAATTTTTAAAAATTCTTAATTTGGGAGGATTAAGCAGATACCATACTAGCTCAAGAATCCAAAATCCGCTTTTCATAATAATATAGAAATATTTCTTTATTCACGTTAGTAGACAAGTACTTTTGCATTAATCGCAGAGTTTTCGTGTTCCGATTTGCTAAGTGATGTTTCATTTCTTCAGTGTTCAAAACATAATTTACTTTGCAAAGCAAGATTAGTTAGTTCCAGTTCTTAATGCATCATTTCCCCTGACGGATTGTTCTGACTAAGTGTTTTGGCGTTTTATGTCACCATAACCTTCTCATGCCACACTATAACACTCTTATAAGTCAGTACCACGAGTCAACTCGAGTCGACGGCTGTCACACAAGACCACCCCCCTTAATTTTAGGTACTCAATCAGGTGTGGTAAATTCGGGCACAAACTGGATAGATAACCTTGGAAACGTCCATTTTCTTATGTGTGGTTCCCCCCCCCCTCCACAGAGACTCTCCCTTAAAGATCAGAGCTACTAGCTTATCGACCCTCCATCTGCCAAACTAATAAATTAGATCGCCATGTACCAACTATAGCAAAATTACGGTCTGGGCCGAAACATGAATCTGACAGCTCTTGCTCAGACGGTCGCTCGAGTGGCCTCCCCTTTGTTTCTCCCACCCTTACCCACCTCTACTTTCCCTTCCGTCTAAGTACTCTAAGACCCTCCAGGATCTGTGTCGTTATTAATTTAAGAACTTTGCCGGATGGAAATGACTTTTTTTGTACTCCATTATATTCTTTGTTTCCTTGTGTGTGTTTGTAGGTGTGTGCGTTCGCGCATTATTTCTTTCTAATTTCCTGTTCTATGTTGTTTTCACGTTTTGATCTTGCTGGAAGAGATTTGTGAGAATTTATGACTGAAGTACAACTATAAAAATGGAGTTGCACAGTTAGAGAAACAGCTATAGCATTTTGAACGAATGGCGCTGTTAACTGCTGTCGAAATAGATAGGTGATTGGTCATTGTATTATCTTCTAATTAGATGTTTTAATGTAACGCGACAGGACGATATTCGTCCTGTTTTCAGCCATCTAATTATTTTATATATGGTAATTGCACGAAAATCAATCAAGTCGCTTTAAGACTTTAAAGTGTGCTCGGTGGCCTTGGCGCCTTTTGATAACCGAAAACTACGCCGCAAAGGAAAAAGCTAACTAGGAAGACATTTAAAAAAAAAAAAAAGAAGAAGAAAACAAGGGGAACAACTTCAATAACACTGTAGCTCATTGGCCCAGTCGTAAGCAAGAGAAATCCGAAATGTCGGACGGGACTGCGATCGATTGCCAGAGCCGCAATGAAGAGTGTTCAGCTGGTAAATGTGACGTAGCGCAAACAACAAGGCTCTCACAATAATATTGTTAAGATCAGTAATGAAGTACGATGTTTCGGCTCCGTTTGCTCCATGACGCCTCTTGTATTGTAGACCAAGAGAAAAAGCCATGACAGTACAAGCACTCGCATGGACTTTATTGCAACACAGTTACACATCAAATGTACTTTACAGTTATTCAATAGCTTCATACACCATTAAAACTCTCTTCAAGCAGGTAGAGCTTTTGATCAATTACTTCCGTGAAAACTAATTTCATTTCGACAAAATTACTGCCTTGTCAGTCCCGGGTCGCCGCAAAGACTGATATTGTAAAACAATGGAGGTAAAAAAAATAAAGGAAAACAAGAAATCGTGTGAATGAGATGTAAGTATATGCATGTTTGATACGCGAAGAGAGGAATCACTTTCTTACAGTTAGGATGCCACTACCCCAGTCTAAGCGAGAGGAGCCGTGAGAACATTCCTGAAGAGGTGATAGGTGGCGCTACCTTGCGAGTCTTCCCTCAGCGACCGGGTCAGCCGGACCCGCGTGCGGCATCGATTCCCCCCTACCCCACCCTCTTCCCAAATGCCAGGAGAATAAGGAAACACGCAGAACGGGGTCTGCCAGTGGTTAAACGTATCGATCAGATATCACGGCTTTCTAAAACGTCATGTCCGGCTGCAACACTTACATCTTTGGGCGTCGCGCACAGTCACGGCAAGCCAGAGGTGCTGTAAAGAAAAAATAATTCTGCAGTTATGTAGCCGCTTGCTTGCTTGCTTGCTTGCAGCGGGTCCGTCCTGTTGGCGGCAAGGTCGCCCTTATCTCTTCAGACCCGTGATTTAAAAAAAAAAAAAGTAAATGGGGAGGAAGAAAAGGAAAAGATAGAAAGACTGAAAGCAAGAAAGCATAAAAAAATATCTTCTAAATAGGTCATTTTGCACCGTTTTGATAATGCGACTGACAATGAAATGTTTGGAATATGACAGTCATGGAGTGCATTTCTAGCGTATACCTAGTTGATATTGGTTTTGGTCGCTTGATATTATGATTGAAGAAGATATCAGTGCTTCTGATGCGTTGATGTTGTTTTTGGTCGCTTGATATCATGATTGAAGAAGATATCGGTGCTTCTGATGCGTTGATGTTGTTTTTGGTCGCTTGATATAATTTAGGGTGTTCTGAGTAGTGTATTTATTGAAGAAGAACAAGGGGAAGTGTGGTCGTGCAGAAAAGCGTTGTAGCGGTCGACACCTCCGTGGCTTCAGCATTAGTGAAAGTAGCCTATAAATTGTTTTCAGATTGCATCGTCAGACCTCGCTTTTTAATATTTTTACAAACTTCAAATACTAATGATAATGATAAAGTATAGAATGACGACGTGTTACTTGCTGGTGTTGGTTTGGTAATATTCATTTACACACACACACACACACACACACACACACACACACACACACACGCACGCACGCACACGCACACACACACACACACACACACGCACACACACACACACACACAAAATATAGCAACATGTATATATATTAAGTATTGTTGAATGTAACAGTGCAAAGCCTGTAAATATGGAACTCTCTGATCTGTCTAATTAATTTGTGATTAGTGAGGTTGCTATACTAATCACCAAGAAATGATCCTAACACATACTATGTTTGTTTTTATTTGTTTTTGTGTGGCGGAGTAAATTTGCCTATCCCTATTTCTAAATTTAATCGTTGTATAAATTATGAAATGTCAAAGTGACCCAACCTTGGGCACTCCCTTATGATGATATTTTTTTGTATGTGTCAAAATTGAAAGTAAATAACTCTGGTGGAGAATGTGCTAGAAAATTGCTGATGCAATCCAAACCGCTTCTAACTGGATGAGTAGTTTTTCTGACTAAAAGTCTCACACTTGCTCATAACAAATTCATCCAATGGGGATGGAATGAAAGTTATTTTTGTTGAAGAAAGTCTGTATTCTAATCACTTTGATTTGACGAAACTCGAGTCTGGTCATAAAGACGATTGTTAGCTTATGGTAAATTAACTGACTGGACTTAGGAATATTTCGTACATGTTTGCTATTGATCTATGATTTGAATTGAAGAAAATTTTTATGCAATTGAACCATTATTTCTATGTTCACTAATTTAAGTTGTACATTATACTTGTGAATTTTGATTGTTGCTATATTTGAGAAAAGTCTGCCTTTTTTCTCTTCTGGCTATACTGTACTCTACCTGATTACATTGGTGTGTGTGTGTGCATCCAGTGCTATCGTGGAACTTATCATTAACGTGTTGCTGTGAATTCTGTTCGAGAGCCAATACAGTAGAAATGGTGGCTTGAGTTTGGTCTTGAGAATTCACAAAGAATGTTTTGATTATTCCTCGTGATGTGCTGAGTAGCATACATGAAAATTTGGGAACATTCCTCCTGATGTGCTTGATAGCGCAAGGGAAAATGGGGACAGTTCTCTATGGTGTGCTTGGAGAGTGCATGGAAGATTCTGGAACAGTTGTCTAGTCTAATGTGCGTAGAAAGGGTGCTTGGGGTCTGTGAGGCCATTATCTAAATAAGGACAGTGATTTGTTGCAAACCGCGTTATTGTGAACACATGTTGGTGACAATTCCTATCTTTGAAAAGGTTATGTACATTGGCTTTAATTATTTCTCTAAAACTCCACTCTCATGTCTATGATAAATTATGCCTGTGAATTTGATTATATATATATATATATACATTTGACCATTTGACTGCTGATGTCTATGCTAGGATAAATTGATCAATTGTCTAGCATTAAGGGAACATTGTTGTGAAGGGATGTAAATGTCAAGGCTCTTTTGATTGTATTTGTTATATATATATTTGTTTGTTGATTGAATGAATTTATTGTTAAATTCATTGACTTCTTACACATATCGCTAAAATATGTTGGAGAGATTGTGTGTGTGTGTGTGGGGGGGGGGGGCTCGCAAAATATAGATTAAAGACGGATTTATCTTCTCCTTTGGTAAGAAGTTTTCCACCTACGGATTTATTGTGACAGTGAATATTTGTCTTTAATGTTGTGGAAGAGAGAAAGCATTTACAACACCCGCATATCCGCCTAGTGAGAGAGACGAGTGGTGTCTTCTGGAGAATTATTAATAACATAAATTAAGATTTTCCTCACTTGTAATTAGTTATGGATGATTAATAATAATAATAACTAGGGTGGCGTAGAGTCACAGTTTGTTTTTTTGTGTATGTGTGTGTGTGTTCTATAGACACGAATCATCTGGCCTCTCTCCGGTCGTCCAGTTATTTCGGTATATAATTTCAGTACCTAGTTCTGTGGGGCAAATACTATGCTGTACTCCGAGGCCGCAAGAAAAAACTCAGGCAGGCCGACTTTTCTTCATGGACACTTTTCTCAAACTCGTTGACTTATTCAAATGAGATAAACTCAGAGAATAAACCATTACAAGAAAAATATAATTAACAAAGTTTTCCTCAACAGAAAAATGAAAAGTTTTAACAAAAAGTTCCATAAGTCTGGCGCTCAGCATTGCTTCCGTCGCTTGCAATAGCGCTCCAATCATGGGTGGAACGCACAGCCCAGTGACGTCATTCAGGCAGTGCTGACGGTTGCCAGGCGTTGTCGAGGTTGTTGTTGCTAAGGCAGTCTTAAAATTTTCCGTTAGAATACAAAATTACACTTTTGCATTACCTTCATTTCTAACAAAATAACACACGCACACACGCACGCACGCACGCACGCACACACACACACACACGCACAACCCTTTTATGACCTAGAAATGTTCGCTCGCTGTTTGCATGAGTGGTTTTTTTCGAGTCAGTTTTCTGTACTTAAAGTCTGGTAACGTTTTCAGAATCACATGTTTCACTAAGTCAGAGATAACTTGTGAGCCTAGAAGTACAAATGTAAGTAACATTTTATGACTAAGAATTGAAACGACCTTTACAACCACGACAACGTAAAGAAAGACGAGAAAATCGATATGGAACCCCTGGCAATTTACCCCAGCTCTGTGCACAACTGCCAGTCAATAAGGGGAATACACAGAGTATATATTGGTAGATAAGAAGAACAAGGGGAAGTGTGGTCGTGCAGAAAAGCGTTGTAGCGGTCGACACCTCCGTGGCTTCAGCATTAGTGAAAGTATCAATTGTTTTCAGATTGCATCGTCAGACCTCGCTTTTCCCTTCAACAGGACAAGTGAGATGAAATTGACATCAGTAAAATTTAAATCAAAGACTGCCGTATGCATTCCTGCATATTTGTGTCCGTGCGTGTGTCAATCAGTAGTTTTTTCTGAACCGTCTCCTCATTCATCTGTTCTCCCATCTGTTTTTCTATCTACTGCTAAATATAGTTTATCTATCTAAATTATAACGGTGACTTATTTAGCGCTTAAAAATAATAAATACGCACAATTAAACAGTACTCACATCCGCGCACGCGTACGCAAACACACACACACAAAAGCGCGCATCATTTGCAAAAGTATTAACGTCATTTGCATTACTCAGTGACTACACTGAGTTAAATCATACTCAAATCATACTTTTAGTAATGCTAAAGTGAGTTATCCTAGTAAAACAAGATGAGTAATATTTTAAGTTTGTGTTCACATTTGACGTGATCGTCTCTTAAGGAAGAAAGGACGGGGGAAGGTGTCGTATGACGGTTTCCACTCCATAGCGTTCTCTTGTCGGTTCTTGAAGAAAAGAAACATATCTTACACACATTTCATTGTTCAGAACGCGCTAGCTTTGCAACGGTATTGTCGTCACTTTCTACATCTCAGCTGGTGTCGTCACTCACTGACACAAAGCACGCCTGCTATTTGTCAGTTCTATGCTTTTTTAAATTTAAACAAGGAAATACAAGTAATGAAGAATATCGACTTTGCATAGTCAGTGGGTATAAGCCTATTCTTTGACGCGGGGTGGATGGTTGGCATGACTGCCGAATTTTACGCAAGTTAACTGGGCTCAGATTTGTGGTATCTCCCAGCTCCCTGCCTCATTTGATTTGCTGGGTGGGCTAACTAGCTTTCAATTTGAGATGATTTCGAGGCAGTGCTTCTAGCCATGTGATACTTACATCTCTAGCCACCCCCATCCCCCTTCCAACGATCCATTTGATTTGGAACCAGTTTTGACGTCAAGTAATTCCAAACATTTTTCCACTCAGACATATCATGCAATCCATTGGCAAGTGTGCACTACAGATTCATCAGATGCACGAGTGACATAAGGCTGTCCAAGTTCAGTAACACTGTCCTCACCCATTACTCAGTTCGCCTAGTCACCCTAGTGTGAACTCCGCCTTAGAACAAGTTTGCAGTATCGCGTTGTGAAATAGTTTGTGGTGTGTCCCTCCCCCCCCCCCTCCCAGAAAGAATGTGTGATGATCAGGGTTAAAAGATTAATCACTCGCTTAATCAAGTCCTATAACCCGTAAAGATCTGTATAACTACGGATGAGAAATGTCGGTCAAGCCTCAGAGTTACTTAAATGAATAGTAATATTACCTGCACTGAGTGTTACTTAAATGAATAGTAATATTACCTGCACTGAGAGTTACTTAAATGAATAGTAATATTACCTGCACTGAGTGTTACTTAAATGAAGAGTAATATTACCTGCACTGAGTGTTACTTAAATGAAGAGTAATATTACCTGCACTGAGTGTTACTTAAATGAATAGTAATATTACCTGCACTGAGTGTTACTTAAATGAAGAGTAATATTACCTGCACTGAGTGTTACTTAAATGAATAGTAATATTACCTGCACTGAGTGTTACTTAAATGAATAGTAATATTACCTGCACTGAGTGTTACTTAAATGAATAGTAATATTACCTGCACTGAGTGTTACCGGATCCAAACTCCTTTATGTCAATTCATGCACATTTCGCTTCACTACAGCTGTAGTAGTTTGGCCTTCATACACCTGTTGCCTTGGCAGGACATTGAGGGTATACTTAGATGTCTGACTTAACAAACACACACATTCGCCCCCACCCGCCAGTGAACATTCTTTATTAAGTGAAAGTGTTAAGTGTTCATAAAATATAAAGAATTTATTTAAACCAAATACATAATTAATTGAAATTTAACAAAGTAGTTAACAAAGGCAAAATTGCATGTGTACAAATATATGACACACACAAACAATAATTCTTGCTATTAATTAAAATACAGAATGATTAAAGCAATTCAGTTAAAAACATTAGTGTGTGCTTGAAGATAAAAGACATCATGAGAAAAAGTAATTGTCTTTCGCAGATCAGCATCAGACAGAATTATTAATGTTCTTGTTGCAGCTGTTTCAGTTCAAAACATTATGTTGACAGTGAAATTGATACAGTGAATTAAAAAAAAAAATTCGTCATAGATATAAAATTTATGAGAGGTTAAAATTGGAAGGTTTGACAACTCTCTCTCTCTTTCTTCTTTCTTTTTTGTTCTCTCTTTTTCTCTCTTCTTTCTCTCTTCTTGCTCTCGCTCTAATACAACTTTTTGTTCGGTCATGAACCCTAATCTCTTCATCCGCTAATCCCCAACCGTTTGTTCGGCCAAATACTCTATCACATATATCCCAATCTGTTCTTCCTCTCATGCCAAACTATTTGCTAATTCATGGCTGTCTTCCATCCATTTCTTTTGCAAGATCGCCTGGTTTCACCAGTTTTGTAAATAATACTTAATTAGAACCTATCAATGAAACTATTCGGCAAACATAAATAAATACACAACAATCTACTAATGAAACTATTTAACAAACAATAAATAATTATAACAGATTACTAATGAAACTATTCGACAAACACTAAATAAACATAACAGATTACTAATGAAACTATTCGACAAACACTAAATAAACATAACAGATTACTAATGAAACTATTCGACAAACACTAAATAAACATAACAGATTACTAATGAAACTATTCGACAAACACGAAATAAACATAACAGATTACTAATGAAACTATTCGACAAACACTAAGTAAACATAACAGATTACTAATGAAACTATTCGACAAACACTAAGTAAACATAACAGATTACTAATGAAACTATTCGACAAACACGAAATAAACATAACAGATTACTAATGAAACTATTCGACAAACACTAAATAAACATAACAGATTACTAATGAAACTATTCGACAAACACTAAATAAACATAACAGATTATTAATGAAACTATTCGACAGACACTAAATAAATCAAACATGATGTCAGAAATTAAGCGTAAGGGTTCAAAACAGTGTTTTCTCACCCACATGCATAAAAGTAATAATCAAATACAATATAACTATGTTAAAGTCATTAAAACTCCGTGCATATCAACACCAACAACAAATTGTCATCGATCAGTATCACAACACAAACATATATTTTACTAAAGATGACAGGATCCAAATAAGTTGTGCCATTTAACAAGAGATGGTGCAGAGTTTATATTATTACATGTTGAAATTCTACAATATATCCGGCTAGTTGGTAGCATAAAATTCATTTGTAGTCGGCAGCAGGTTGGGTGTACAATGTAATATTAAATTTTATAGTAGTTTGATTGATATGCTGCAGTCAGATAAAAATAACTGAAATTGATTCTTCAGGGCGAGTTTCATGGTCAGAAGAAACTTGTCCCAGATTACAAAATTAGCATTGTTTCAGCGTCAAAAAGAAGGTTACAGAAGTAGTATGGCTTCATTGTCAGAAAGAACTTGTCCCAGATTACAGACGTAGTATGATTTCAGCGTGAGAAAGAAAATACCCCAGTTTACAGAAGTATATGGTTTAAGCGTCAGGAAGAAGGTACCCCAGATTACAGAAGTAGTATCATAATGTTTTCGGTATCAGAAAGAAGGTACTCCAGCTAGGTTACAGAAGTAGTAGGTTTTGTGTCGGAAAGAAGATACCCCAAGTTACAGAAGTAGTATGTTTTGTGTCAGAAGATACCCCAAGTTACAGAAGTAGTATGTTTTGTGTCAGAAAGAAGATACCCCAAGTTACAGAAGTAGTATAGTTTCAATGTAAGAAAGAACTTGTCCCAGATTACAGTCGTATATGATCTCAGTGTCAGAAGTAACGTCAGATATTACAGAAGTAGTATGGTTTCATTTTTATAAGTAACATGTTGCAGAATACAGAAGTAGTAGTAGTATGGTTTTAATGTTAATAGTAATAAATCATAGGTTACAGAAGTAGTATATGGTTTGAACATTAAAAGTAGCATGTCTCAGTTTACAGAAGTAGC
The DNA here is from genome assembly GCA_028829895.1 of Sinotaia quadrata. Taxonomy (NCBI): domain Eukaryota; kingdom Metazoa; phylum Mollusca; class Gastropoda; order Architaenioglossa; family Viviparidae; genus Sinotaia; species Sinotaia quadrata. Next base: position 29,570,736 of record CM054182.1, read on the forward strand.
AGTATGGTTTTAATGTTAGAAGTAATATGTCCCTGATTACAGAAGTAGTATAATGGTTTCAGTGTTAGAAGTACCATGTCCCAGATTACAGAAGTAGCATGATGGTTTCAGTATTAAAAGTAGCATGTCTCAGATTACAGAAGTAGCAGTATGGTTTTAGTGTTAGAAGTAATATGTCCCAGATTACAGAAGTAGCAGTATGGTTTTAGTGTTAAAAGTAATATGTCCCAGATTACAGAATTAGTATGATGGTTTCAGTATTAAAAGTAACATGTCTCAAATTACAGAATTAGCAGTATGGTTTCAGTCTTAAATAACATATTCCAGATTACAAAAGAAATATGATGGTTTCAGTATTAGAAGTAACGTGTCCCAGATTAGAGAAGTAGTATGATGGTTTCAGTATTAAAAGTAATATGTCCCAGATTACAAAAGTAGCAATATGGTTTCAGTCTTAGAAATAACATGTTCAGATTACAGAAGATGTATGATGGTTTCAGTGTTAGAAGTAACGTGTCCCAGATTACAGAAGTAATATGGTTTCAGATTAGAGGAACATAATAAGTAGTATGGTTTCAGTATCAGAAGTAACTTGCCACGAAAATTGCTATACTTTACAGGAGAAATGTCGGTATCTGAAATAATTTGTTACAGTTTTAAAAAAGTTGCTGTTTAAGTATCACAAATAAGACATCTTTATTTACAGAAGTATAGCTGTAGCATTGGAATAATTTGCCAGAGTTTTCTAGATCTGCACAGGAAATGCAAAGCATACAAAGCTACATCTTGAGAAAATGATCTACATAGATTTAATGCACAGGTTTAGTAGTTCGATAGGTGAAAGTCTTAACGTCGTAATCGACCTCTGCAAATCGGGTTATTATAAGACTTAAGTACCTAAAGTGCATTGTAAAAATAAATATTTAAACAGTGGCTGAATTTAATGACCTTTGAATTTATTTAACGGCTCATTTGGGTCATCCACTTAGAGCAATTCGCAGGACAAAATTCGTGAAAATAAGCGATGGTTAATATCGAGTCTATTAATAAGTTTTTTTTTAAAAAAAAAAAGAAAACTAAAATTATTCTCAGTTTAAACACAATATCTAAAGTCGTACAATGTATTTTGAAAACTTAACAACACTATGAAAATGTTTACAACACTCAAGAGTTACCGGGTATGTAGACGCGCCACTGAATGTGCCAAGAACAAAAATATATTTAAAGCCACCGATTAAAGCGAAAGAAAAAAAACAACAACCTTGAACAGTTATCACAGCATTTTGAACAACGACGTCAAAATCTTTCTCAGGATATCACTGTGTACGTAGGACGATTTCACTGCGAGCGAGTTCCAGACAAGAGGGGAGATATTAGATGTAGTAACTATAACCAGGATATATTTGTATTACTTTTTTAATCATTCAGGGGTTGGGGTTCTTTTTTTGTTGTTGTTTTGTATCAGACTTCTATCAATCATGTACCATATTAAGTGTGAACAAAACAATTCTCCACAATGTTACAGTAAGTTTGACTCATTAATTTAGCATTACCAAGTCCAGTGTATGTGGGTCTTTTTATTTGACGTGGGACGGGAGACGTGGCTGTAGTAGTTCTACTGTTCAGCCGAAATTAAATGTAAAAAAAATGACGCCCTCATCTGATTTAATTGACTGTTTGATAATTTAGCTCCTGTCGTGGTGTCTCTATCCTCCTGTGTGTGTGTGTGTGTGTGTGTGTGTGCATTTGTGCTATGTTGTGTGTATACATTTATTATCTAATTCTTTAAATTTTGAATTCGACCACAGTGGAAGCACATTACACTTCCCTTTTCTATAACTAGTATAAGTCATTGTCGAGAATCGTTTCGCCGAATCTGCAATGAGTATTCGGCCCACCCACCCCTCCTCACAGAAAGCACTCGATAGCTTCCGGGTTCGTTGGCGGAATTGGACAAATCTAACCATAGAGTCCACGCGAAGCTAGTATTACCGACACATATCTTTTCTTCTTTATTCTGTTTCCCACTTCGCGTCGCCTTTACCTGCGCGGAACACTACCGCCATCGTGTGCATTGTTTGGGAACGCCTGAACAAAACTGGAACACAAACACTGGTATGGCTTTTGTTACTGAATACGGCCCGGAGCAAAAACCTTTTGAAAAAGCTAATCGATAAACCTTCTCACCCTACCAACCTCCACCCCATAGACCTTGAATGCGTCGTTTTTATGACGTATGTAGTAGAGTCGTGGTATTTGAGTCAAGCTCAGTCGTATACTGATCGGCTTGTTAGGACTTAGTCTTCCCTGACTCCCAACACACGCGTCGATCACAATAGTGCCGTTTTAACGCTTGGGCACGCTGGGCAGTTGCCCGGGGGCCCCATGCTAATCTATATATGTTGTGACTTGCTGTCAAGCGGCGGAAGCCGGAAGCGTTCCCTACATTCAAGCAAACAAAAGCAATTTTTATTCCTGTGAGTGGTTGTGTAAGTAGGGGCCCCAGTGCACTTTTTCTTTGCCTTTAGGCCTACAATGCTGTTAAGACGGCCCTGGATCACAACACAACCCCCGCTGCTACGTTGGTGGGCAGGGGCTGAGTACTCGTTACAGTCTCGGTGAAAAATGCACTCGACGTTGACTTATTGAAAAGGAAGTGACGTCAGGGCGAGGTGCTTCAACTCCAGTGGAATTAAGACTTTGAGGAATAAGAGTATACTTAGCATATAACAACGGAGCGACAGCACATCAGCCATCCCTTTTTTCACTTCATGTCCTCCCCCCTTCCCAACCCCTTCAGGTTTAATGTTTCCATCCAAGAATTATCCGTAGATCCTTGCATCTGTCTGCAAAATCAACTCACTTTGGGTGTAAGCAACATAAACCACAATTTAATCAATGCTTTTTTAAAATCAGTATTAATAGTTAGATTTACATATATTTACTATTGTTGATAAAAATATTAATATTCATTTAACTTTTTAAAAAATTTGCTATTCAGTTAATTTAAAATAAAAATATTTCCCTCTCTGTAACTATTAACGTCAGTCATTTTTTTTCAAATATATATTATTTTGCCTATTTGAGTCCAATCATTATATCTTCTGTTTTGTAAATTTCGGGAAAATTAATTAATTCCTTAACTTAATTTTAAAAAATCACGATTTCAGTAAATTAAAAAAAATATTGAGAAATCATGATTTGTGGATACCCAACAATTATTTTAGATACATATAAATTATTTTACTCGTCGCACTTGGTACTAGTAGCTGCATCTTTGTCATTATAGGAGCGGTTATACTAACCGTGTAATTAAAACCCTCTGACCGTGGCAGAGCATGACTGAACTTATGAGAACGGCAGATGTTCGAGCATTCAGTACAAATTTCAAGCGTTAGGTCGTGGCAAGGCAGCCTAGTCTCGCGCTTCGGGCATGGCTGGGCTACTCAAAAGAACACACGGTAGCGCAGGTGGAAAAATTAAGCCTTTTGCTCATGTGGCCGAGTAAGGGATTCGATCTCTACTCGAGGTGATCCTTAACCGCTCCCTGGCACACGGGAGCATGGGCTTAGTCTCACGCGTCAATCGATGTAACGATAAATCAGACTCCGCGTGCTAAAGACTGCGCTCGATAAAGATCCTTGGGCTGTTCAAGATCGAACAGAGTAGTCCGCCGGTTGCTAATCGAGCAAATTTACGCCTAGGACGTCATCACACATTCACCAAACATCTATCACGACTTCTACACTCATCTATACGCATTTGCCTCTCCCTTGCAGAAATGAATCTTCCCTCAGCACTGATGCCCGTTTGCGAAAGCTGCAGGGTGCAGCAACAATACGGGAGGTACTCCGCATGAGCAGGGTAAAATAATCATAATAATCAGCCATGGGTCTTGGAGGAGCGTGAGTCTTGGAATTAGTGCTCTTGGAATCTGTTATGGCTGCATGCAGTTTTTTTTTTTTTAGACTACTAAACAGTGCACTAATCCACAATTGCAAGTCTTAAATCTCCGGTTATGACCCCACCCCCGCCCAACTGACTTTAGATGCTTCTGATCGATTTGGTGGTCAGTAGGTTTTTTTAATGTGGAATGTGTCTTAATTTAATTTTATCATTAGAAGCAAGAAGATTATGTGTATATATATATATATAAGATTAACAACACACGCACACATACTAACACTCTTATACTAACTTAGAAAACAAAACAAAAATCAACATCACATAGGGTAAATTAGGTATTACTGTGCACATCTGTAGTAATTTGTCAGTGTATAATGGAAATTACAGTGCGTCTGTGGTAATTTGTCGATGTATAATGGAAATTACAGTGCACGTCTGTAGTAATTTGTCGATGTATAATGGAAATTACAGTGCGTCTGTGGTAATTTGTCGATGTAGGCCTATAATGGAAATTACAGTGCACGTCTGTAGTAATTTGTCGATATATAATGGAAATTACAGTGCACGTCTGTAATAATTTGTCGATGTATAATGGAAATTAAAGACGCACAAAGGATCACTGCAGTGTAAAAGACGCTAATTTTAATCTGCTGATTCCTTCGACGTGTTCATTCTGAATCATTTTGCGCCAGTAATTTTATTTGTCCGTTTTGTGTTGACATTCTTCACACACCACTGTTTGATAGTTAATCTTACTTGTCAAGTTTGAGACACTCTTCTGACAAGTAATTGTTAGTCTATTTTACGTTTGTTTGTTATTAGATTATGAAATATTACTTTGTCGTGTAATATTTTTGAGACGCGTCAGTTTGATACAATTAGACGTGCCATTCTTTATACATTATTTCAGCAGGTGCTGTTTTTTTGTTTTTTGTTTTGATACTGTTTTGAGTGTCAGTCATTATACATGTACATCATTTTCACGTCAATCTTTGTACATTATCTTAGCCCCTAAGTATTTAGATTTTATTAATCGTGTCAACCGTTGTAAATTATTTTAACGGTAATTCTTTAGATTGTATTAATCGCGTTAATCTCTGTACATTATTTTAACGCCTAAATCTTCAGATTTTATTAATCGTGTCCTTCTTTATACATTACTTTAACGCGTGAGCTTTGGATATTATCTAGATATGATTCTGACGAGCTTTACATATTGTCAGGTATGTTGTGTGCGTGCGTGCGTGTGTGTGTGTGTGTGTGTATATATATATGTGTGTATGTGTGTATATATATATGTGTGTGCGTGTGTGTGTGTGTGTGTGTATGTGTGTGTGTGTGTTACGATAGCAGTTTTACGTCACCACTGGAGTTTGCGTTGATCATTTCGTCATCAGACGTTCTCTGATTTGGAGTGTCCCAGTGGGGCCACTACCCCGCCCTTGTGTTCGGGGTGGAGGGCGGGAGGGCTGGCGGAAAGGGGCAAAGCAGGTAGCACCAGCTTTTCACATATCCTCCACCGCCCTCCTTTTTATGGGATATTCTTTAGATATTATTATGACGTGTCGTTCTCTCTATATTTTCTTGACATGTCATTCTTTAGATACTGACGTATCGTTCTTTAGCAAAAGCAAAGGCTGCTTGCTTTAACATCTTCCTTGAAAGAATCATGACAGATACTCTGGAAGACCAGAAGGAACTGCCAGTATTGGAGGCAGAACAATAACGAATTTGCCGATGACATCGATGGCCTTGCTCATTTGGTAGCAAAACTGGACAGGACAGCTACTGCTTTTAGTATGGAAATCAGTGCAGAGAAGACCACATTGGTGACCAACAACACCAGTGGCATCGGATTGACAGCATGATTGGTGATCAGAAACTGGAAACAGTTAATAAATTCAAGTACTTAGGAGCCATCGAGGGATCAAAACCAGGTATACTGTCCAGGATTGCGCCGACAATAACAGCAATGGCAAGGTTGAAGACAGTTTGGATACCCCAGTCACCTCAAAGATCAGACTGATGCGCTCCTTGGTTGTATCTGTGTTCTTATATGCATGTGAGTGATGGACTCTCACAGCGGATCTCGAAAGGAGGATACTGAAATCAGTGCTTTCGAAGGTTGCTTGACACTGAGATCATGTCACGAATGATGAAGTGAGAAACATAATTAGACAAGCCATTGGGCCCTATGAAGAGCTATTGGCCATTGTGAAAAAACGCAAAATGAAATGGTATAGGTATGTCACACTATCAACAAGGCTTGCCAAGACAATCATGCAAAGTACTGTGCAAGGAGGGCGAAGGAGTGGAAGACAGAGGAGAGTGGACAGAACTGAAACTGATCGATATAGTAAGATTTTTAATTATCAGAGTAACGAATGGAATGGAGGAAGCTGGTTGTCAGGTCATCTGTGGTGTCCCAACGGTCGGCAAGACTAAAGGATAGATATATAGATCGTCCGTTATATATATTATCATCATAGGTACTCTTTAGATAGCATTGTGGCATGTCATTCTTTAGAGATTCTGGCGTGTCATTCTTTAAATATCATTACATGTTATTCTGTAGATATTATTATGACGTGTAGTACAATCACACTCACTCCAATTATGGAAAAGGGTGGTAGTGATGTAGGTTTTTGAAAAATTGATTCGGTTGGAGGTCATTTAAAAAGAGCATATTAAACAATAATAAATTTGCAGCTGAACATAAAACAGGCCTGCTATTTTTCGATAAACAAACAGAAAAATAATAATTACAGAAACTGAAACATCATTTTCCAACTCTAGTAGTAAATAACATATCATTAGTGGGATTGACATTAACGATTATATTGAAGAGGTCAGGAGAAACGAGGCCGTATACTTCATTAAACATGTGTATAATGTTATTTTGAAAATTAAAAAGAACTCAAAATTATATCCGGGCAATCGGCCAGTAAGTCCAACTAAAAGCAAAGGAGTGCTATTCCGCGATAAGCATATGCTTTGACAGTACGGAGTATTACTGACATTGTAACGTAATGCCTTATTAGGTCATCATAATATGCTTACAAAGATAAATTTATTCCTGCGGTCAGCGCACCTAATCATGTCGGGAACAGAAAGGAATTCCCTCGCCAGGACAACTTAGGTCAGACATTTATTTCACATTCCCACCTGAAATCGTGCTACCAAGTTCGGCACCCGCCAGCCACGCGGCTTCGCACCTTCACCCTATCGGCCGCCGCGTCCCCGGCTACTGACTGCGATAGGCTATTACGGCTTTTCGACACTGATTGCCTCCTGATGCAGGTCAATCGAACTGGAGAACGTTTCCATCAACCGCTAACATAGTTGACTTGATCACGTGACAATACTCAGTTGCAGCCGACTAATCGATCTTCCGAGTAAATCGGGTCTCGCTAATGACTGGTAATTAGAAGAAGGGATCAGTAATGCATACACGCTGTTTCATTTTTTTTTTCTTGCCTTCTGCGAATTCCCATACCCTATTCAAAGCTAGTATTTTACTTGGGAATCATTGTCATCATATATGCATTCGACCCATAAGTACACTTAACATAAATACATGGTTTTTTTTTTTTATGACGCTCTTTTGAGTGATAAATTAGTACTGAAATGATTATAGTACCTTAGTAAGTGATTGATTGTAAATAAAACTATCAAGATTCTTTAACTCTAGTAGTTGACCTAGTTTGGGCCTGCATTTCAAATTTAACTGAAGAAAAAAAAGAAGATAGAGAGTAGAGACAAAGAGAACAAAACCCGTACACGAATCATAAATTATATTATTCTGTCTATCCGACACAACGCCATTAACAGTTTACACTAAACGGTGTTTACAAATTGTTATCCTACAAATGCTTGGATACACTCTGTAGCTCATTCTGACATTGCTTAGCGCGCCCGAGCTCTTACCGAGACGAAACAGATCGCATATCATTTCCAACCAATCAAATTATAGGTTCCTGACAGCGCTGACAATATGGTTTCAACTGTGCATGAGGTATTGAGAAAATGAAGAGAATATGATTATATATAAGTGAACGATTAAGACTTGATAAAAACAATAGTATATATTTATTAAAAACACCCTTTGACGTTACAAGAGTGTTTCCTTATAAAAAACAATTAGAATGAATAATATTTAGCCAGTAAGCACCTTCGCTGCCTCACTAGGTATGCAAATTCTCCCAACCAATCGGTACTACGACAGTGTTGTACTCGGCAGCCATATTTGAAAAGACTTTATCGTGTATTGAAACGGTATCATACGTGGATAAAATCATCAATTTTTCCTGCTCACATGTGACTCCTTATTGACTTCAAACTTAAATGACTTTTTAGGTAAGACATATGCGCTTCTAATAATAATAATTTTAACGTATCATTTTCAGTAGTTATTTGTTAAATCTTACTTATTTATCGACATATTCCACAAACATTTCCTACGAGCAGTACTGTAAACAAGACTGGTTTGTAAAAATTAATAAATAATTAATATCCTTTTCTGATTTCTTTGTAAAAGTTTTCTGATTATAACTACAAATACAGGATATTAGTTCTCACTTTTATTAGAAAGTATTTTGAAGTGTATGGATTGCAAATAAATAAAATAGTTCTCATACTGAGTGAGATCCGCCATTTTGATTCTCAAGCGACGCTTGTGATTGAGTTCACTGTTAAGATTTTGCGCCTGGTGTTAGTGTTAGTCGCCATTTTCACATTTATGTCTGGATCGAGGTCATTGCCAAGGAGCATTGTAAGTTGCATACTTTTTGGGAAAACGTTCGATCCGTTTTATTTACTTATTTACATCAGGATTCGTTTGTTTTCATTTTGAAAGTTTGTCTTTGTCCGACAGTGTATTCTTTGTTTAGGCGCTTGAACAGAGGAAAGTTTGTTATTATTTTTGTTGCTGGTAGACAAAAATGTGTTACTGTCGAAATTGATTTACGAGAAATTTGTTGCTTAAACCGTGTTTAGTTCATTTATTATATTTTTATACTTTGCAGATGTTATCATCTGTTGATGTTAGCGGCGAAGTGCCCTCTAGAACCATGTCGGATAGCATTGGCGAAGAAGAAGACACCGACCCCCTAACTTCCAGATGTCAACCAAGTGCCTGAATAAAGATATATCATAAAAGCAATAATTTTCTTAACAAAAAGAATACTTAAAGCTTTTAAGCCAGAGTCAATAATTAACATGTGAGCGTGGAGTTCCATTCGCTTTACTATACATTTTCGGTGTGTGTGTAAATTTGAGCGGTGGCCATGATTTTGGTTGGATCTGTTGCGCATAGAGTGTCATTGACTGTGCGCGAAGCCGACGCATTCTTAACATAGGCTAAGGCGGGCCATTCGAAACATAGCCATGGTGAAGGAGAGCGATAACCATGTGGAGGCGAATGCCACTTACACAACCTGGTTGTTGGAGGCCATCACAAAAATAAAACAACAGAAGCAGAGACCAAACGAGGAACGTATCTGTAATGTGGTGCAGACTAACCACAAAGTGACCAAGGATGCTATCCTGGAGCAGTTGGCCTTGGCAGTGAAAGATGGCAGTATTCTCAAGGTTCAGAATAAGGGGATGGTTTCCTACAAAGATCCTAGCACTGTGTGTCAGCTTCGCACACGATGCCTGGAGATCACTCCACAGACGGACCTAACAAAAGTTCTTGTACGGTCTGTACGGGAACTAGGAGAGAGCAAAGGTTCCACTTTGCGCAGTGTTGAGAAGTACATCAAGAACAGCTACCGCCTGAGACTTCAGGATGGTGCTAATTTGGGTCACTTGTTGAAGATGCAGCTGAAACAAGTTTTGCGTACTGGACAAATACAGCAAGAAGGGATTCATTTGAAACTAAGTCCAGCACCTAATGTGAATAATATCTCGAACAGACTTAGTGCTGAGACCAACTTCAACATTGAGGACTTGAATCCAAATGATATCATCCTTCCATTTGAGAGACATAGGGTAAGTTTAAATAAAGACTATATCACAGTATTTTATTACATGTAATACATATTTTATGTCTGGTAAAGTTGATTTCTTATTCTGAAGTTATAGTTAATTTTAGCTTTACTAGTCTTTCCTTTGTTGCAGAGATTTGGATCACTCTTGTGTTGATTTGAATGATATAATGTTTGTATTACTACTAGTAATGATAGAAATTAAATGGTTTTATAGTACAGTATTTTATATAATTAAGATTTCAGTGTATTAACATAGTGGGTGATGTATGTCTAGCTTAGAAGATAACAGTGAGAATGTGGCATTTGGTTACTGTGCCAGAAAATTGTATTTTAATTGCACTTGCAACATGGATGCAGCTGATTTCCTTTTGCTTGTTATACACATGCAAATATTAAATTATTATTATTAAACTATTGATGGATATTTAAACATGGGTACCTTCACTCTGTTCAATGAGATAGTATTTTTAACAGCTTGTAATCATATTATAAGAAGAATTTGTTTCTTAACAGAATTGTCCCATTAGTGTATTTTACACAGCCTATCCATTAAAATAGTGAAAGATTAAACAAATGTATAAATATGTCAAAATGTTCATTGACTTAAATAGGTTGTATTTCTTGAGGTTCAGAATATAAGTCACTATTAAGTATTATTATCATTGTGATGTGTAGTGTGCATCAAAAATAGGAATTAGAATAATCAGACTTACATTTCAAATATTCAAAGTAGTTTTTTTGTGTTCTGCTGTATATACTGTAATCAGACAGTCCTAAAATTCATTTTAAAAAAAAAAAGTTTAGTTTAGAAAGTATATTTATTATTAAAAAAACCTCACCACTTAGGCTATCAGTATTATTTTATTTTAAAAAATAATCATAGCTATGTTGAACTTTTGCACTTTTTTTTTTTTTTTTTTTACTTCCTGTGTAGGTTCTGCTTCTAGGTGTGCTCTTTGTACTAGAGTATAAAACATTCATTTTTGTTTATAGAATGGGTAAAGATTGATTATTAATAACAAAATTAATTTGAATGGTTGCATTAACTTCAGTGAAGTGGGATGTGTACGTAAAGCTGTATTGATTTAAGATCAGATGCATTTTCTGACATGGCATCTGTGGATTAGCTTTATTTGCCTTGTTTTGAATCAGATATTCTTTTTTCCTCCCTGTGGTTTCATAAACTTTGCAACTAAAATTATTCTATAAATTGTCATGCGAGGTTACAATTGCACAAGTTTGCCTGGTGTATCATAAGGTTTATGCCAGACGTTAAACATCGGATTTTATACTGTAGTATTTGCATTTGTCAGGCATTATGGAATAAATTTGCTGCAGGTAGTTGAGTAGGATTCTAAATATATTTATCGTGTGGTGTACATATAATCATAATGATAAACATGCATACACTCTCTAGCTTTTACACACACACTAATACTGTTTGTGCATTTATGGCAAAACATTTTAAATTGTTTTAACTTGTGTTTGTTACAAGTTGTTTAATTATTTTTTGCACACTATTTAGCAAGGGTTTGTTGTTACATTCTTAGTCTTTAAATTTTAAAGTAAATAATTTGACTATGAATAACTGAAAGGTGATTTAAAATTAAATACTAGGAACAGGATTGTTTCACTTTAAACTGAAAGTTACTACAAATAAAAGGTGCTAAAATTGTTTTCCTTTTAAATTTAAAAGATACTTGTTATATATGACCCCTTCAGGTCATAGATTAAACATAATCTTGCTCAGAATTGGTATGAATTTAATCATATATATTAAAAAAAATATTATTGTTATGAACATTTTACCAACAACACCCAGATTAAGGAACAAAATCATAGCTAATTATGAGATCTCTCCCTTAAAATAAATCTGAAAGACTTTTTTAATTTTACCAACTATGATATGAATAGAAAAAGTAAGGTACACTCTATCTACTTGATATGTCATCATTTCCAGACTCTTTCATCCAAGCAACACTTTCAAGATTTTGTATTGAAATAACAAAATTGACTATAGAATTTAGTCAGAACATCACCATATGTATGAAAGCAAACTCAGAGTTATATTCTTTTGTGGATGAAACCCAGAAATAGTTTCTTTAATAATTTTCTCTATTGTACTTTTTTTTTTTGTAGTGAAAATTGTTACATTCATCCCTTGTACTGTTGTAGTTTAATTTTTGTATCTTCAGTTGCCAAATGTGTTTTTATTTAAATTTTGATTTGTTGGATTTAATTAAATCCCAGTCATATTAGCTTTCTCATGTACTTAATTGGAAAATATTTCTTTGTAACCACATTTTAGTGAATGTTAAATCATTATCATTCACCAGTTTTCTCCATTCAGACCATCTAAATTCTAATTCTTATCCTTGATAAGGGGGACATATTATAATTGACCATGACTAGAAACAGGTGCAGAGAGATGTATTTCAACTTTGAATGGGTTGTGCACTAAACATCTTAAGATACTAACTCTAAGAATGCATTAAGTATTGGGTAAACCTGGTTGAACAACGATGTATTCAGAGTTGTGCCCTTGAGTCACAATTAGTCACTTTCTCTTTGCATTTGCCAAGACTGAATTAAGATTTGATCTCTTTCAGGGAGGCATAACAAAAATAAGAGCTAAGCAAACAATCCACAAAAATCCTATATTAACTATAGCATACAATCAAATACCTAGAATGGGACATGCAATCTTGAGTTAAACATGAATTGATTGCTGTGCACTGAGATCACAGTGATGTATAACTATAAGTCAAAGTGCATGTGCTTTTACTTTTGAGCTCCTTTATGCGCTGTACTACACTGTATTTTCATAGTTTTAGGGCTACTGCCATACTGGTGAGCTTCCTTATGACAAGTTAACATTCAATATTTACCTCTTTTGTGGCCTTTTAGTTTTAGATTAGCATGTTCTGATGTTAATCATCCATTACTGACCTCTCTGACCTGCCTTAAGTGTAAGCACAGGCAGATTTCCAACAAAAAATGTTAAAGAACAAATCTGGGCATAACTGAGAGTGAGAGAGATAATTAGTTTCCAGTTTCTACAGTAATCTGCTAATTAACATGCCCACCTATCTAGCTGGTGGATGACTTAATAGCTTACCCATTTTTATTTCATTTGGCAGAATTAATACAGTAATAGTCTTGCTGGGCTGCACTAGAATTGTTTCAGTCCACCATTCTGATTAAATTCCATTATTATTCACCTATTACATATCTTAATGACAATATCTTCTTAATTCACATACTATCTCACAGATACCTGTTCTGATTGTTTTCTCTCTCTCTCTCTCTCTCTCTCTCACACACACACACACACACACACACACACACACACACACACACACACACACACACACACACACACACACACACACACACACACACAAAACATGCATGGCTTTGAAATGAACACCAACACACTGCATAGTTAGTTGATAATTTTAATTTAATATTTTGAGTTACATGTGCTTTATGCAGTTTCAAGGAAGAGTTCTTCATATTAATTAAGTAGTACCTCTGTGCTTATTTATTTAGTTTAGATTTTGATTTGATGCTTACTATTTACTGTTTAAGGTGATTTTGATCTGGGTGTCACAAGTCTGATAAAAATGTCCGACCTGATGACCCACATTGCCTTGTTTACTTCAAATTCGAATATTTGAAACCCTTGGCCCTTTGTTCAAAGCTTCCTTTTTCTAGGTGCTTCTAGAACAGGTCAAGATGTTATGTAACTTTAGGACCATTGTCCAGTTCTCGAACCAACCACATGCTTTGCGAACAGTCACGTGATACGCAATATACCTTTCTATATATGTACCTACACGCTTCCGCTCCCTCACTTCGAGCACATTTTAGCTAATTCCATCAGCTTACTCGGGTCGTAGAGGCAGCCGGCGCCATAGAGAATCAAGGTACCCTTCGACTTCTCTCAAAGGTATCATTTTATTTAATAGTATTTGCCTATGTATTGTTTAAGTATGTATTTGTGCTATGTATTATATGATTTCCATATACACTTGAGCATGGTTCAGAGAAATAGCTGAAAACCTATATGTTACGGAATATAAATTTATTGTAACCATTTTTCCATTTTCTGTACTTTAATTTATATTGTTTTAATTCACTAAGAGCCAGAATGCTGCGCTCGATATGAATTCTTCATGTAATTCAATTATTGCGTGTAATTTTAATTGTAAATTGTGAAGCGCTCTGTCGGTTTGAATTACCTCTTTGTATGAACATTAATTTAACGTTGTATCTATTTTATTGCTTCATACGTCATGACTGTTAAATGGAACACATGTGAGACGATTATATTTGTCTAAAATCTAATTGTAAGCGACGCGAGGTCGAAACTCTTTGTTCAGCGCATTTAATTGAGCCATGCCTAAGTAGGGCCTGTTAGGTTGAGAATTATATCCAAACACGTTGCATCCACAGGTCGGCTCATAGTTCATGTTTCACCATGCCTCACCTGCACTAGCTTATTGGTATAAGCGTGTCGAAATCCACTCTGAGGGCCATGCTGCAAAAATTCCAGTTCCTAGCCACTAACAAAGGGACATCATTCCTTATGCACCACGTGTGTCGTTAAAGGGGGACTGAGGGAACGAACCGGCATGACTGAGTGTTGAGACCAAGGATACAAGAATAGAGCTAAGTGCAAAATCAAGTGTACAGATCTCAAAGGAACACTTTTCTGGCAATTTAGATTGACAAAAATCAGGCATAGGCGCGTAAAGACAGAGTGAAGACTATTCGCGTTGCATTCGATTTATTGTTAATTTGTTAAACTTTATTAAATCTTATTTTCTTTGTTAATACCTCTTAGTAGTTGATTTCTATGCACAATAGACCAATTAGATTAATTCTTAGATTTGAATGGGGGCGGATGAGCAGAAAGATTGATGACGAGTGCATATTAATTTAGAGGGATTTAACTGTTTTCAAATCTAGCTAAAAGTTCGCAGTTTATTAGTCTGTAAATTTGTCGTCTGAACTACAAGACGCACTTTTAATTAGTCAGATAATAAATTGAGCAACCAGTCTGCGTAGAATATGAGAGGAAGAATTAATTATATTTAAAGTCTTTTAATTATTCTAAGCAGGGTCTTTAAATAAATACTGGAAACGTAACAAGTGTGGGTCGTCGCGGGATTGATATGTATTAAATTGTAAATTGTAACATTTTTATACATAGGGCGCATCATAACCTAGAAACGAACGAACGAACAGAATTGCCAATTGTTCTTTTGATTTTTGTATCACTGATTTTCTTTGCTTTTGTTGTGACATGTGCATGTATTCTTTTGCAGAGTAGCGTGCATGTTAGTTAATGTTGATATATTTAAGCGTAGTTAAATATGTCATGTTAGCTATTGAATGATTTATTTAGTATTGTGTTACTGAGTACTTCATTGTGAGGAGTCGAAGGTTATACCGCCAGCTAGGAGAGTTATCGGTAGTAACAGACTTCGGACTATTATATTTAGGGTGCTAGATATAATGTGTAATGTTGTATGGTAGGAGCCGTGACATTACGAAAGTCTTGGAACAGCGGACACTGTGACAAGCAGGTGAATCGTGTAAGAGTTAACGCGCAATTTATTTCGGAAGGTGTTCTGAGTAAATTAAATAATTTTTGTAAGGTCGTAGCCTAAAAGTTATTTTCGGGATAAGCGGAGTTATCGCCGACGGTTAAAACACACAATTCACGAGATACATTTTTATTGTAGCCAGCGCGCTAAGACAGTAAAATGGATCGCAAACAGGTTATCGAAGACCTGAAAGAAACCGGTATCATGATAGGATATCAGGGTGACGAACTGACTAGCTACATTAAAACTGAGCTAGAGAAAGCGGAAAAAGCAGAAAAGGAGAGACAAGAGATAGAAAGGGAAGAACGGTTAGCTGCCCGCGAAGCTAAGAAGTTAGAAGCTGAAAGGTTAGCCGACATTGAAACAAAACGTATCGCAGCGGACACAGAAGCCAAACGCATCGCAGCAGACGCGGAAATAAAACGGTTAGAATGGGAAGTAAAGAAACTAGAAGTTACCAATCCAAACCGTGACCGCAGAAGCAGTGGTGATTCGCGTTCTAGCGATGGAAATAATCACAGTAGAATTGAAAACATCATTCCAAAGATAAATATGGTCCCATTTGATGAGAACAAAGATCAAATAGACGCGTATTTAAAAACGTTTGAAAAGTTAGCCAGAGCAACAAACATTCCAGCGGAACATTGGGCGATAAATTTATCGGGGTTATTGCAGGGCAGTGCGAAAAACGAGTTCAATAAGCTTAGCGATTCTGAGTCAGATAATTACGACACAGTCAAGGCCGCATTATTGAAACGTTACAAACTCACAGCAGATACATACCGACGTAAGTTTAAACAGGCCACTAAAGCCAGTTCAGAGACGCACGCACAGTACATACGACGCGTAGCTGACTTGTTCCAAAGATGGATAGATCTAGCCGAAACTCCACAGACGTACGCAGGTCTTAGGGATGAAATGATAAAAGACCACATTCTCGGGTCATACAAATCAGATCTACTGATTCACTTAGCAATAAGGGAAAAATCTACGCTAGAGGAGATAGGCAACGCCGCCGATCGCTTTGATGACGCACATTCTCAATTCTCGAACGCACACGCGAACAACAAGTCTCGACCGAACGAACCGCAGACTCGAAAGGATAAGAAAAATGACGGGAAGGCACCTAGTGAGCGTGACGATAAAACATCTAAACCCGACACTAAAAACAAGTCCGACAAACAGAAAGATAAAAAGAATCTTGCATGTTACACTTGTGGTGATAGTGGCCATTTTTCACGAACATGTCCTGAAAAGAAAACAGCTAAAGTTTACGCAGTAGAAAGTCATACACCTAAAACAGAAAAGTCGAATCGAACACCAGTACAGGCAAACGGTCACGACACAATCGCTTTGCTTGATACAGGGTGTGAGCTGGACGCTATAGTAAATGCATCATTAGTTAACCGTACCGACTACACAGGGGAGACAATCTCTGTCACCTTTGCAAACGGCGAACAAGACATTTTACCAGTAGCTGAAGTCTCGATTGTTTCAGACTTTGTAGAAGGAACAGTCAAAGCGGCAGTTATGGAAAACTCACCGCATGACGTGATCCTTGGTTGCAAGTATGTTTTGCCGTGCAAAAAACAAACTTCAACTGAACCACCACTGGTTAACGCTGTAACCAGAGCAGCGAGTAGTAAAGACAAATCTGTAACTGCACCGATGTCTGCCGCACCAGCCGTAGATAAAGCAACAGTTAGCGAGATTAAAATATTACAAGCTGAGGACGAAACACTAGACAAGTTACGCAGACAAGCTGTACTTGTTAGTGACGTCAACACTGACGATTCGAATAAGAAAGCGTGCATTATTCTGAAAAAGGGTTTATTGTACCGCTATTCGAAAGTGGGAGACGAATTTCGGAAACAATTAGTCGTTCCACAAACCAAACGAAATGACGTATTACGATTAGGTCATGAGAGTCTTTTTGGTGCACACATGGGTGTACAAAAAACAACTAGTCGTATTACAAGTGAGTTTTATTGGCCGGACATCACTGCCGATATCCGTAGATTCGTGTTAAGTTGCGACACATGCCAGAGAACACAGTCTAAAAATTCAATCAGACCCGCACCGTTAGGAGAGCCTGAACTGATCAGTGAACCCTACAAGCGCGTAGCATTGGATTTGATTGGGCCTATAATACCCACATCAACGAGAGGTAATCGATACGTGCTGACCACTATTGATTACGCAACAAGATTCGCCGACGCAGTACCATTGAAAAATATTGATACTGAAACTGTCGCCGAAGCCCTTTTCGGTCTTTGGAGTCGTGTTGGAATTCCTACGGAAATTTTGACAGATCAGGGGAGTCAATTCATAGGCAACGTAATGAAGGAAGTAAATCGTTTACTTTCCATCAAACATCTTACTTGCACACCATACCACCCCCAGGCAAATGGTCTGATTGAAAAATACAATGGGACATTAAAAACAGCACTTAAAAAGCTCGCCACAGATAAACCGAAAGACTGGGACAGATACATCCCTGCCCTACTATTTGCATATAGGGAGGTGCCACAATCTTCCACCGGGTTTTCACCATTTGAGCTACTTTACGGACGTACTGTACGCGGACCGATGATGATTTTGAAGGCACTTTGGACTGATGAAAAGACAGATGACGAAGTTAAGACAACTTATACATACGTCACTGACTTAAGAAACCGTCTTGAAACTATAGGCAAGATAGCACGGGAAAACTTGACGATAGCTCAGTCTAGACAGGCAGAATATTACAATAAGCACACCAAACCTAGAGAATTTGAAGTTAATGACAAAGTGTTACTGTTGCTTCCTGAAGCACATAACAAACTTCAGATGAAATGGAAGGGGCCCTTTGTAGTTACCGCCAAGCTAGGGGGACTGAACTATAAGGTGCAGACAGGAAAGAGAGAGAAAATCTTTCATGTTAACCTACTCAAAAAGTACATAAGCCGTGAGGATCAAACCACTCAAGCTGATTTTGTCGTAGCGACGATAGTTACAGAAGACGAGGGGGATACTGATTGCGTCACTGGTACTTTACCAAACTGTCCTCTACAGACGGACGAAACTGTCAAAGACGTTAGGGTAAATGAAGCCTTGACAGAAAGACAGAAAAAAGAAGTGAATGAATTGCTTAATGAGTTCTCATCTACTCTGACAGACAAACCAGGGTTGACAGACTTAATAGAATTTTCACTGAAGCTGACTGACAACAAACCGATACGTTTGAAGCCGTATCCGTTGCCACACGCTAAGATAGATGACGTTAGACGTGAGATTAAGACTATGTTAGATCTAGGGGTCATAGAGAAGACTGACAGTGCCTACGGATCACCCATCGTGTTGATTAAAAAACGTGATAACTCGTTCCGTTTTTGCGTAGACTACCGCAAACTCAATCAAGTGACAGAGTTTTGTGCCGAACCTCTCCCTGATCCGGATCTCATCTTCACTAAACTAGCTAACGCTCATTACTATACCAAAATAGATTTGTCACGCGGTTTTTGGCAAATCAAGGTCAAGGACACTGATCGACACATACTAGCTTTCACTACACCAGTAGGAAACTACACATGGAAAGTTATGCCTTTCGGAGTTTCAAACGCTCCAAGCATTTTTTCTAAAATGATGCGGTCATTGTTAGAACCACTGTACGGACGTGGAGTTGAGAACTTCATGGATGATTTAATTCTAGGCACCCAGACATGGGAGGAGCACTTAACACTCTTACGAGATGTGCTAGCCAGATTAAAACAAGCCAACCTCACTGCCCGCCCTACGAAGTGTGAAATAGCACAATTCTCCTTAGACTTCTTGGGACACAAGTTGAGCCATGGAACTATGTCGCCAAGTGAAGCTAAGATAGCACAACTTAAGGACACTTCACAACCGCTAACAAAAACACAAGTTAGAAGTTTTCTTGGTCTTGCTAATTACTACAGAAAATTCGTACCAGATTTTAGTGCCATTGCATGTCCTCTGACTGACTTGACACGTAAGAATATGCCTACAAAAGTAGTGTGGACTGATGCATGCCAAAACGCTTTTGACACACTGAAATCTAGACTGACTTCAGATTTAGTTGTTAAACTGCCAGATCTGACAAAACCATTCTTGTTAAGGACTGATGCTAGCAACACAGGATTAGGAGCAGTGTTATTACAAGAACACAATGACACCAAACACCCAGTTGCATATGCAAGCCGTAAACTCACAACTACTGAACAGAAATATTCCACCAGTGAAAAGGAATGTCTTGCAATAGTTTGGGCCATAAAAAAGTTCGAAAACTATTTGTACGGAAAAACCTTTGTCATTGAGTGCGATCACCAGCCGTTGGCCTTTCTCGGACAGGCGCAATTTACAAACAGCCGTTTAATGCGTTGGTCTTTGTTTCTGACACAGTATGACGCAAATATTCATTACATCAAAGGGTCTTTGAATGTTGGCGCAGATTACATGAGTCGTGCTTGATGCCATCAAGTGCCTGTACTGATAGAATGTTGTTTAATCAATTAACTGAACCCTACGGATTCCTTCCTGTAAATATGAAATATAGTTGCACACTTTATTTCTAGGAATGTCGAAATTTTTTTTGTGTAAATTTTTCTTCATTGTGGACTTCTACATTTTATCATACATAATTTGTAGGAGGCATTTTATCTTTGGTAAGATAAACGCCTCAAAAGCAAGGGGGTGTCACAAGTCTGATAAAAATGTCCGACCTGATGACCCACATTGCCTTGTTTACTTCAAATTCGAATATTTGAAACCCTTGGCCCTTTGTTCAAAGCTTCCTTTTTCTAGGTGCTTCTAGAACAGGTCAAGATGTTATGTAACTTTAGGACCATTGTCCAGTTCTCGAACCAACCACATGCTTTGCGAACAGTCACGTGATACGCAATATACCTTTCTATATATGTACCTACACGCTTCCGCTCCCTCACTTCGAGCACATTTTAGCTAATTCCATCAGCTTACTCGGGTCGTAGAGGCAGCCGGCGCCATAGAGAATCAAGGTACCCTTCGACTTCTCTCAAAGGTATCATTTTATTTAATAGTATTTGCCTATGTATTGTTTAAGTATGTATTTGTGCTATGTATTATATGATTTCCATATACACTTGAGCATGGTTCAGAGAAATAGCTGAAAACCTATATGTTACGGAATATAAATTTATTGTAACCATTTTTCCATTTTCTGTACTTTAATTTATATTGTTTTAATTCACTAAGAGCCAGAATGCTGCGCTCGATATGAATTCTTCATGTAATTCAATTATTGCGTGTAATTTTAATTGTAAATTGTGAAGCGCTCTGTCGGTTTGAATTACCTCTTTGTATGAACATTAATTTAACGTTGTATCTATTTTATTGCTTCATACGTCATGACTGTTAAATGGAACACATGTGAGACGATTATATTTGTCTAAAATCTAATTGTAAGCGACGCGAGGTCGAAACTCTTTGTTCAGCGCATTTAATTGAGCCATGCCTAAGTAGGGCCTGTTAGGTTGAGAATTATATCCAAACACGTTGCATCCACAGGTCGGCTCATAGTTCATGTTTCACCATGCCTCACCTGCACTAGCTTATTGGTATAAGCGTGTCGAAATCCACTCTGAGGGCCATGCTGCAAAAATTCCAGTTCCTAGCCACTAACAAAGGGACATCATTCCTTATGCACCACGTGTGTCGTTAAAGGGGGACTGAGGGAACGAACCGGCATGACTGAGTGTTGAGACCAAGGATACAAGAATAGAGCTAAGTGCAAAATCAAGTGTACAGATCTCAAAGGAACACTTTTCTGGCAATTTAGATTGACAAAAATCAGGCATAGGCGCGTAAAGACAGAGTGAAGACTATTCGCGTTGCATTCGATTTATTGTTAATTTGTTAAACTTTATTAAATCTTATTTTCTTTGTTAATACCTCTTAGTAGTTGATTTCTATGCACAATAGACCAATTAGATTAATTCTTAGATTTGAATGGGGGCGGATGAGCAGAAAGATTGATGACGAGTGCATATTAATTTAGAGGGATTTAACTGTTTTCAAATCTAGCTAAAAGTTCGCAGTTTATTAGTCTGTAAATTTGTCGTCTGAACTACAAGACGCACTTTTAATTAGTCAGATAATAAATTGAGCAACCAGTCTGCGTAGAATATGAGAGGAAGAATTAATTATATTTAAAGTCTTTTAATTATTCTAAGCAGGGTCTTTAAATAAATACTGGAAACGTAACACTGGGTTCAAGGGCCCAGGGAGATATTTAAGTTTAGGAAAGGAAAAATGTGATGTCGAAGAATAGAGAGGAAGGAGTTTGTGGGAGTAGATGTATTTTTTCCCCTTTGTAATTTTGTGTGATCAACAACTGTACTAGCATGTCTTTCTAACTTATATTTATAAATATAACTTATAAGTGTAGAACTTTATCCTATCCACTTAATTAGATGCTTGTCCTTATTTGAGCTAGTGAAGCAGTATTAAACCACTGGCCTTCAACAAGAGGTTACTGTACTTTTTCTTGTGTTATCTCACAATCACATTTCTGCCATTTGTAATTTTCAGTATTGTTTATTTTTCATTTTTTCTTACTGTATTTGACTTTAGATTTATTTTCACTTTTTAATTTGGAACTTTGAATGATTTTTTTAAACTGTTGATTTGAATGTTTTCCGTATAAAAAAATTAAGAAAACAATTTTCACAAATTGCTTATCATTAAAAATATTCGTATCTTGCTGTGTACATGGTGTATCTTTATTCAGAGTTTATTTGATTTGGCAAGTATATTTTTTACTTTAGGTGTGCCTCTCATCTCATAATTTATACATAAACTTTTAAAAAAAAAGTATATGGGGCTTTTTGTGAGGTTTGACATCTTCATTTTTATCATTTGCATATCAGTGGGATTCAAAGTGCCAACATCTTTCATGTTTAACAATAGCTGATGAGACATTTTCTTTTATGGACACACTTCATTTTAAAAGATTACCAGACTCATGTAATTGTATTCCTTTATAGTTATACTAGTAGTTCCAACTCTCCCCCCCCCCCCATGTCCTGACCTTAGATATCATTTGCTAATTGAATGCTTCCACCATTTCTACAGCAGAATCCATGTGCAATATGGTAGAATTGATTGGCTGCATAGATAAGATAGTTTAAAGTGGATGGAACAGAGCCAGTTGAAAAAAATATTTTTTTAATACCAAGTTATTGCTTTACAAATCGCCACACAGTACATATTAACTAATAATATTGAGAGAGTTTGGTTTTTTTGTATACTCCTTTTTTTTTTTTTTTTTTTTTGTGCTAATTAACCTAATATAAATTTTTGCTGGTATTCTATTTTTATTCTAAAAATAAAATTATTTTTTCTTGGCATTCTTCATTATAGATTATAAATCAAGTTCTACTGTGAGTTTTTCTTTTGTAATTCAGTTTTTCAAGAACACTTCCTGGTGAAAATGAACATAAATTAAATTGGATTTGTCATATGAAAATAGAAAAGGAATTTAATTTGTTCAGTGATATGGATGAGTGCTTTTTATTTAAAATGACATTTTAATGTGTTATTTAAAAAATTGAGAATGTTAAAAATGATACATTAAAAATAAATCATTTAAGTAAATTAAAGTTTATGATTATTAAATACATTTTATTAATATCAAATTCAATAATCAAATAATTAAACCCAAAATTACTTTACCATTTTAGTTTTAATTAGTTTACACAGATTGTGCAGTAATATTCTCTGCTCATATGTCATGAAAGAATAGTCTTTGAATGTTATGATAATTTTAAATAGAGAAGTTGACCTGTTACCAATATAATACTATATGTAATATAATAAAATAATATTTTATTATATATAATAATATTTTAAAATAAAACATACCCATGTACACAGCAAGCATTGTAATTTATATACCATTTAAAGTATGCAGCATACCCTGAAAAGATATATTAACTTATTTGGATTTCTTTATATTTTGAATTTAAGAGATTCTCATAATATTAATAATTTTGTATTGTGATATATCTGAACATATGTCAAGTTTGTTGGGAATTAAACATAGGACACTGAGAGCAAAATTTGCCTAATGGGTGGTGGTGGGTGTTTTATGTACATTTTTTTTTGTGTTTTCATTTGTAGGTTATTACATTTATTATGTAGGGCCTATTCTAATTTGGACAAAACAAAGTATAGTTTTATCAGCAAAGTTTTGTTATAGAGACTACCACTAATTCAGGACAATTATGAATTTACTAACAGTGCTGAAAATGAATAATTTGAAGTAATGCACTTCCATTGTTGCTGGCTTTATATATACATAAAATATTATGTATATATAACTTTGAGTAATTTGTTCTGGTGTTTTACAAATTAATTTTAGCTCTTTCTAATTGAATTTTGTGCTGGTCATTCATTATAAGTTATATTGGTAGGTCATTTGTATGTTTGGTTTGGAATATTCTCTTATTCAGTTATAGGGATTTCTTGGCTGTTGGCATACACTTTCCTCCCCACCCCACCTCTGCAATTTGGAAACTGTGCATTATTGTTGTGTTATTAGTCAAGTACCCCTAGTTTTGCAAGGAGAAGATTGTAGTAAATTGAGGAAGAAGTCAGTATAAGTGTGCAGCTGACTTTGGGTTTGTATTTGAAGTGAGATTTTTAAACATTTGTCATTCATAATGTTTTACTTTGTGCATGTATATTTCCATGCAAACAGTAGAAATACTTTAGATACCCTTACATCTTGTTGCTTTAGTAAAATTTATATTTCCAGAATTTTAACCCAAATCCCATTATTTATTATGTAACCTATTATCTTTCCAGTTTTAAAAAATTCACTAGATGACATTTGTGTATTAATGTTTAAGTATTTAATTTTCCTTCTTACAAGCAGACATTGATTTAAATTGTTCTGTGTACTAATATTGCATAGCTTAACCCTTTCCTTGATGGCCACTGTTTTTAGAGCAGCTTTTTCAATGACACTCATTTAGATCAAAGCAGTTTACTATTGACCAGTCAATTTGCTTAGATCTGACACCATACAAATGGTGAGGTTTTATGAAGTGAGAGCAAAAATGAGGACAATATCACAGTTCACACACAAAAAGAGTATTAATCAATTTATAATTAATAGTAATAAAAGTTACTCAAAAATTATTTTATCATTCAAAAGTCTATTTTTAAAATATCCTGGTTCAAAGAATTAGTTAGAAAACTAATGGTACATTTTTTGTTTAAATCTAAAAACTGATATTAAGGAATAAAAATATATATTTTTTAAAAGTAAAATCTAAGTGTGACATGCACCCCTTTGTTACTGGTTATGATTATTATTGTTAGTAATCATCCATAACTAATTACAAATGATGGAGAAATCTTAATTTATGTTTATTAATAATTCTCCCAGGAAAAACCACTTGTCTCTCACTTGACGGATTATACGGGCGTAGTAAAAGTTTTCTGTCTTCCACAACAATAAGACGTATGTTTACTGTCACAATATTTTCACAGGTCGAAACTTCTTACTAAAGGAGTAACAAATCCATCTTTAATTATATTTAATGAGCCGCCATCCACCCACTGTCACTCCAACATGTTTTATTAATGTGTAGGAAGGTTAATAAATTTAACAATAAATTTATTAAATCAACAATCAAATATACATAGGAGACAAATCAGTGAAAATATTATTTGACATTAATATTCCATGAAACAATGTTAATATAATTTTGTTACTTATTCAATCTTATATTCTAACGCGTAATTCAGCAGTCAGATTAGTATCAACATAAATCACAGGACTATTCTTATCATAGAAGAAATGGAGTTATAGAGTGATATTACTTTGTATATAACCTGTTCAATTATGTAAGCCACAACAGTCCTTAGTGTGCCTTCCTAACATTTTGTCACAAGTTTATTGTTCACAATAGATCAATCTTCCTGTGCTCTTCTAAGCACATTGTAGAATGTTCCAAACTGTAGATCCCTCAAGGCTAATCTTGGCACATGTTTGCCATATTAGCTTCTTGAGTAGGCAATCACAGTAAAGAACTTTTAGCACTCCTATTGTAGAAAGTTCCACAGAGGAGTCAGACACACTTACTGATGCACACAAACAGGGTGCAGTGAATCAACACAACTACCACACTTTAGGATGAAAACTTCTTGAATCCACCACAAGCATACAACTTTTACAAGGAAGAATAGGAAAAAAGGCTTGTTCCTTTCATTAAGCTAATGATCGCCTTTTCATGAAAGGGCTTGAGTTATGTCAAAATCTAAGTGATTAGAATATAGAACTTTCTTCAACATGTAAGTTTTGGTCTATACCCATTGGCTAGTTCGTTATTTGTAAACTTTAAACTATTAGGTAGCAAAAATTATTCATCCATCCTGGACTGGTTTCGATTACATTAGCAAGTTCTAGCATATTCTTTTTTAACTTTAGTACTTACCAAAATATCATTGTGCACAGTATCCAAAGGTCATATTGCTTTGACATTTAACAAACAATATGATGATTAAGTTTACAAAATAGGGACAAGCAAATTTACTCTGCCACACTAAGTTAAAGATATTTGGAAAATTGTGTTCTCACCCCAAAATTGGTGAAGCATCCACACTTTTGATGACAGAATAATTAACAAATAACTTTGCACATTCAAGAACAAACCTGCAAATACAGCACAATCAAGATGGGCATGGCTGTTTAAAAAAGAAAATAAAAAACAAAACATATGCTTACACTTAATTTGGATCTAAGCTATAAATAAACAGATTTATGTATTTTCTTTATGTCGTATTGTCGTATTTACATGCTGTAATGTAATTATTATAATCTTGTGACTGCTTGTAAAACAAACTAATGATTGCAAAACATATAAAATATCTTTACTTTCAGGATGGGTACGTTTTATTGATATCTGTTAGTGTGCTAACACTTTATAGTTTATTGGTGATTTGGAGCATGACATTCCTTGCATAAATTTATGTTACACTAGCACAACCAAAAATTGTATCCTTAAAGGACTTGTTGCTTGATTTTGACACGACCTCACACATTTTCATCACCGCAGGAAAGCACTCTCACAACTTCAGGATGTCATTTTGTTTTGTGGCACTGAATCCAGTAGTGAGTTGAGTGGCAAGTTCATGAAAATCAAGATGAGAAAAATGTTTGCATCAGTGGACTACAGTTGAAGTCTGATCATAAAGTATGATTATGAAAGCATTTATGATAGCAGAATTTTTGAAACCAAAAAATTGTATTTCATTCTCTTCTGGCCATGAATGTCTACTGCATTCATGTGAGCATTGTAGTCAAGGACTGAAAGAGGACTTGTGGCTAGAGAACAGGTTGACGAACACCATTGAGTCCAATGCATCCGTAAGCTTGTTGCACGGAGATTGGGTCACTGAAGTTTGATGGGACAGATACTTGTTTTTTTATCCTTCCACACCACTGCAGTCAGATTTCCATTTCCATTTCTCAGAATTTTGCTTTCATCTCTTGTGGAAAACCTTTTCTCTGCCATCTTAGTAAGTAGACCCAATGTCGCTGTTTTGTAGGAATAAGTAGCGTTTAGTGCACACGTGTTGATTTTCTGATACTTTAATGCAAGTATTTGTTGACGCAACTTGGCTAAAATTAAAGATAATTTCTTCATCTAACACACTGTTGTATGTGACTTGAATCATGTTTGAAAGAAAAATAATTACACTTACTGTTGGGCGAGTTTTTGCTAAAAATGTGGCCTTTCAGACATATGTTGACTTGATTGAAAAACTTACTTTGGTCTGGATTTCTTTTTTGTGTGCGACCGCATTTGACTTTTTCTTATAAGAACAAGAAATAAAGGTACAATCCTAAGCTTTCTCCTGATCCATTTTTATTAGTATAACTTTAAAACTCAGGCTTTGGTAATTAATTGAAAACTGACTATTTTGAAATCACCGCTGTTAATTCATTTAAAAATCTCCCCCAACCCTCCCCGAAACCCCTGATTGGCATTCATTCCACTATGAAACTAGTATTTAAAATTTCATATAATTTTAGATGCACTTTAAACAGATTTCAAAGATACGTACACAACATATATATATTCCCATAGATATTTTAGTAACTTTATAGTTTATTGTGAAACTGTGTTCCTCATTATTTTCACTTTGACAAGGTGATGACATATCTATATAACTTCACACTGCATGAAATGGCCAATCTTTTCTGTTGTTTAAGGTATGATGCATGGACATAGGGCATTGTAGATAATAACCTGCTTTGGAAAATGTTATGTAGCTGTGATGTGGGCCATTTTCAGGCTACTTCAGGCATTGTCTAAAGGAAGTCAGTAATGAAGAGGAAATAAATTAATAAAACTTGTTATTACTTTGTATGCCTTAAATCCAATATAATTCAGAAATGTTACTCAAGAATAAAAAATAGAATGGTGTCAATTCTAATAAAAGACTCATGCATGACAAATTATGACTGATCATGGAAAGTTATGTTTCGTGTAAATTTCATTTCATGTAAAGGTTTACATTTAGTCTCTGTCTTTCTTGGCAGTTTTGTCCACCTTTGAGAGCATTTGATTTGTGTTAGATTTTCAATAATAAAATTAGTATTCCTACTGTACAGTGACTTTGAAGAAATGTTTGAAAATATATTTATAGGGTATTTTTAAAAATAAATTTAAAACATTGATATATCTAGATATAACTGAGCATGCAGTTCAGGCATGCTGTTGTTAACTAACTTTTGCAACTAAGCCTTTGACCCACATATATTGTGTATCTCAGTGTTTTTCCTGTGCACATTTACATTAATATTAAATAAAATAAAAATGTAAAGCACTTGCACATTCTTTGATTTCTTATTACTAATATTAGTATTATTTTATTTGTTTACAGAAAATAGTCCCACCGGTGCCAATTTGCAGTTTTTGCCTAGGCCCAGCAGAGAAGAATAGAGATGGACACTATGAAGACTTGATATCATGTGCTGACTGTGGCAGTAGTGGTACGTTATCGTCACCTATCCTCACTTCTCAAGTGAATTTTTCCTACTATGCTTAAATTTCTTAACACTAACTTTTATTTCATTTTCCTGCCTGTGTAGTTTAAAGGTTTTTTCATTCATTCTGTTCTGCTGAATCAGTTAATGACCAGCTTTTACTTTTATATTTTAAAAATAATTTTCACATTAATGTAGGTAAGCCCACTCACTATATGGTCACATTGTGACTGATTTCACTCTTTTTCAAAACTGTCCATATCGGTAATTAGAAGAAAGAAATGGGTGAAAATTGTTTTAATAAATAAAGGAATCTTCCAATGTTAAATATATGTTTCGTTTATACATTTGAATGACTTATTTATTATGTTTTGATCGATAAACGCACAGCCGGTAAAGCGTACTGAAGTGCCTGTGGCGAGATTTGAAAATGGCTGACCTCCGACATCGTTTTTGGGTATGCTCACATAATGCACTATCAGCTTTGCAGGATTCAACCAATAAAAATAAATCTTATATCAACGGAAAGCTAAGATAATGACCTTTAACATAAGCATTTGTTCATTTAAATTTTTACTATAGAAAATGAGAGTCCAAATTATGTGTTATGTTTGACGCATTATAACTTCGGAACCCATTATCATCTATCAGCCTCCTTTATATTGTCGAAACGGTCATTTTATGCCCTTTAAAATTGGAAGTCTCTATCCCAGAAAGTTGATTGGCAAAGAACGCGGGTAACCCTAATAGTTTGTTCTCTCCCATGCCGAAGAGAGATCTCCATCTTGGACAAGATGTGTTTTAAAATGGATCGACTAGACAACATTTTTGCATTAAGTTTTAACAAAACTATTAAATTTCATCGAAATATTGCATCAGTAAAATGATCATTCATTATTTTTAGGTTACGATTTGTTAGAAAGTTTTATTTTGATCACTAAACAAGGTTAGCTAAATATCGGCCATTTAAAATATGATCGCAAGATGGTGATGATTTGTTATGACAAACTGCTTATATTAAAAACAGTCTTATACACGAAATACAGAGTGGAAATGATTAAATGATGATTCATGATGAGATTAATTATTTTTGAAAATATATTAACTAATTGGCGATATTTTAAATTAATTTTATAAAGCACCAATCCAAAATAAAGAACAACAACTCTTAATACTGAAGGATTTTTGTCCGTGTTTGCCTGTAGCTGACCAATATTTTTCGTTATTTTATTATAAATCAGACCTTAAGAAACAATCTAGTAAATGATAATTAGAATTTGTCATTGAATGACTGATCAGGGTTAAGATATATATATATAATAATAAGTGTATGAGTCAGTGAGTGAATCGATGTATGGTAAAAATTGAGATCAGGACAACGATGAGGAGTAACATTCTACTCACACTACAGACATACAATATACACTGATATAGTAGGCATATATATAAAAAGTAAAACTATAAAAGACTTAGCTTTCAATTTTCAAGATATTTTTAGAATGTTAATGTCTTATATTATGAAACAAATAGACACCTATTAAAAATAAAGAGACTAATAATTATAATTGCTGTTGAACTACAAAAAAGTAAACTGTAAATAGTAACAACTAACACTAATAGTATTTTAATTTTTATTAAATTAAAGAGCATCAGTTTTGCTAGTTTTGAACTGTTTTTTTAAATTGTTAAAGTACATGCAATTATTGTGAAAATATAATTTATGACTTTATTTAGTTAAAATGATCATGCTGTCAGTTACAGAAATTAGAAACACTGCATTATAATAAATGTTTCATTTTACCTTTTTTCCTCCTCAACAAGTGTGAGGATGTATTGCATGAAACTACATTTTTGAGATGTTATATTTCTAAATCTTTACAAAAAGATTGTCTAAAACTTCACATTGTAAATGTCTATATTCTAAAGAGCATGCCAAATTTGGATGACGTACATGAAGTAGTTTTTATTTTACAAGATTCCAAAAGAGACGTTTTATTCAGTTTTTGACCACTTGCTCTTTGAAAATTTAAACAAAGTGCTATTTTGAGAGGATTGTATTTCATTTTCTATGCATCTGTGATCCTTAAAAAAAAATCAGCAATATATTTTGTGTTACAGAGAGTTGAAATAGCAAAGATGAGCTGTGTATGTTTCATAGTTTTTGTTGTGTGGTCATTTCAAAAGGGGGGTTTGTGAAATCTGTGTTTTTCTGCAATTTACGCCAAACTTTGAACTGTCATAACTTAAAGCTAGAGCTCCAAAATTTTGTTTGAAGCCAGCATATGTTTTCTCAGCATAGCTGTTTTCTCATCATTAGCCTGTGTATACCTGCAAATCACTCCACTTTTAGAGTTCTTCCAGTGTTAATATGTGATAAAATATTTTAATACAGGCATATGACATAAATCAATGATATTAAATTTTAAGAAGTCATTAAAGCTGTATTTTCATCAATTCTCTTTGACAAAAAGTAATAAATAAAAATGAAATAAATGATGATACATTGCTTTTGGTAATTAAATAATAATGAATACTTATAAAGTAACATTAGTGACATGTTTTGAAAATACATTTATGATAAAATTATGTACAATTGTATTAGATTCCTCTAGTAATATTGCCATATTAATCACAGAGAGAGAAAGAGATTCATTTTAAGGATAAATTCATTATTTTTAACTACATTGAACTTCTGTTCTTCTTGTCATTGATATTAGATGATATCACTAAGGACTAGTTCCAGTGATTTTGTGTGATCTGAAATGCATCATATGTTTAAATTAGCTTGCCTCATAAAATTATTCACTCGTTAATCTACTAAACTGTTTTAAAAGTATTTTTTAATTTTGCTGTTGAAAGGTTTTCTGGTTGAATTTTGTTTTTTAAATGGTAACTTTGTGATTCCATTTTTTATTTTGATATTACAAGACTTCTTGGTTGAATTTTGTTTTTTAATTAGAAACTTTATAATGTTTGATTAAATGTTTGTTAGGTTTATGTAGTATTTTAAAATTTTAAATATTGAAAAACAGGTCATCCTACTTGTCTTAAGTTCTCTGAGGAACTTGCAAAGAAAGTCAGAAATCTGCGATGGCAGTGCATCGAATGCAAAAAGTGTTCTTTCTGTGGAAAATCTGGCAAAGAGGTATTTTTATTAAATATTATAGTGGGTTTTATTGACAGTAGTAAAATCATGCAAGTTCATTTGAAATATGTGGGTTTTTAAAAGAAATTGTTGTTTAGACATTAATAATAATTTTTGGGAAATTTATTATATTATGTATAAATGTTTATCAGAACCCAAACCCTGTATAGTCATCTTTTTTTTTTTTTTTTTTTTTTTGTAACAGAATACCGAGTCTTTTTGTATTTCTGCCGTTTTTATACTGATTCTGATTCTTTAGGTCATAAACAATTTATGATGATAAGAAAATAATGAGAAGCATCAAATGGAAATGGATCAGTATTTTGCTTTTTTGTAGTAAAGCATGTTTTCTAGTATTATATAAATTCATTTTAAAATGTCATCTTTAAGTATAAACATGTAATGCATAGCATTGTGTGTGTGTACATTTGTTTTACAATGCTTGTTTGTAGAATATATGTCCCTCTGGCACAGTTTTTAGACTTCAATATTTTCTTGTAGGATGATATGCTTTTCTGTGATGCCTGTGATCGTGGTTTTCATATGCCATGCTGTGATCCACCTCTTACCAAAGCACCAAAAGGTATTTACTTTTTCTTTTTTGTGTCCAATTTATAAAATGTAATAATTTCAGCTTTATTTTTTTTCACCATATCAGAATTCTAGAAATCAGTTATTTCCTTTTTCTCTTATATTTTTTTTTTTAATTCAGAATTCTAGAACATAATTAATTTTGCTTGTTCAATTTCATAATTGTCAACTGTAATTATTTCTGCCCTTTTTCTTTCAGAATTCTTGAGTGCAACTATTTCTACTTTATTTTTTCATACTCTTTGCAGAATTCCTGTTAACATTTTGACACTGCATTCTAATTAATGGTTTCTGTCTGTTTTAATAATTATTTTATGAATTTGGTTAAAAAATATTTTAAAAATTTATTTTATTTTTTATTCCAAGGGAGATGGATTTGTAATATTTGTGATCCCAACAGAGGGAATATGAAGGGAAAGCATTTCCTAGAGATGGCAGCAAAATATACCGCTCGATATCGGAACCAATTGCATGCAACTTCACGGCAGAAATTGAAAAATGCAAAGTTAGTGCCAGTTTGCATGTTTCTAGCAACAGTGCTTTCTCTTCTTAATGTTTCTTAAGTTGATTTAGTATCATGTATGACATGACACAGTAAAGCATTAGGTAGTGTATTTATTTTAAAGACTTGGTGATAATATAAGTCTGAAATTAATTATACTCAAATAATTTAGACTGTTGCCAGCCCATTTGCCAGAAGCCTTCTGAATTAATTTTAGTCTTATAACATATAATGATATACCATTTAAAAATAATTGTAACCATGTTTAACAATAAATGTAACTTTAATTGGCTTTTAGATTTGATTAAAAATAATAGGTTATGCACTGGTGTTTCTTGTCGCACAACGTGCATACATTTGCACACAAACACAACAGAAATAAAACTGAAATCGGAGTTTGAACTAATATAAATATTACTTGCTTGGATCAAGAGAGATAATCTACTTTTGATACCTTTTCTTTTTACTTTTTACTCAAAATTACACTAAATACATTTAATATTGTTCACACCTCTATAATTATGTTTGGTCTTAAATATTTGAAAGTGGTTGCACTGCTGATGTTTTTATATTGTGAAGTTAATTTATTTATAAAATAAATTTGATGAAAACTAATGTGTGCATGCAGGGTTCATAGCAACATTGAAACATAAGAAATGTCTTCAACAGTACTGGAATTTTATTATCCTTGAGAAACCCTTGAAATTTTTTTCTAAATTGCCTATGAGCCCTGCTGTGTGTGTTTGTGTGTGTGTGTGTGTGTGTGTGTGTGTGTGTGAATTCAGTCAGCATTCATCATTTCAGTACTAAAAAAGAAACTTTAAATTAAAAAAAAATTACTGGTGGTAGTGATTTTTGAAAAATGAAATTCTGAGTATTATACGTAAGCTAAATTATACTTAAATTGAGGGTTTTCCTTACAGACTTATTTCTCCCAGTGCTGTGTAAGTATATTATACAGGATAAAATGTCTTGACTACCTTTTAGTTCACTTAGACGTTTGGTAACTTGAAATAAATGGCTAACATCACAAGAGTTCTTCAAGTTTGTAACATTGTTTTAATTTTATTTTATTTTAAAGAAAAGAACATTTTCATGAAATAACATTGATATTCAGCATTTTCTAAAATTTTAATATTTGCATTAGTTATTGCACTAGTTGATAATTGTAGAAGGATTTGTTTTATTTGAGAACCAGGCATATTGTTTTTATCCATCCAGATTGATTCAGGCAAACAAGCAGAAGAAAGCAATACTAGCAAGAATGGATAAGAAGAAAGAAGTAGGGAAAAAAATGAACGGAGACAAGACCTTAGAAGATGAGGATGATAAAGAAGTGGTAGAAGATGCTACCATTACTTCAAGTGAGTCGGACCGTGAGGCGGATATGGGCCACTTTGACTCTATCTTGAACATGAGCAAACCAAGGGGCTTAGTAGATGGTCTCTCGCGATTCTTCACTCCATCAAATAAACGAAAATCAAGAGTTTCACTTAGTTCTGTTGATAATTTTACTGCAGTTGTGAAAGCTCATATAAAACCTAAAAAGTTTGATGGTTCTCAAAGTACAGCTAATTCTTCACAACAGTCTGTGACTCCTTCAGTGAAGCAATCTGATAACTCTTTAGCTCATCGAGGCCGGAAAAAAACTGATGGCCCACCTGGCAGTGGGCAGCTTAAAGGCTTGTTTGATGGCCTATCACATATATTTGTAGCTCAAGGAGAAAGAAAACGATCATTTCCGGTGTATAACCCATTGATGCTAAAACGAAAAGCCAAATATTTAAAACAGAAAAGTAGCAGTGATGGTACTTCTATAAGTAGTAGGGTTCCTAACGGTGTGTGTTCATCATCTGGTGATGAGACAAGGACGTCCAGACAGATGTTCAGTAGTGTTTTAGTGGAGAGTGACTGTGATGCAGATGGAGAGGATGAAGGAGAGGATGAAGATGAGAGAAATTACAGTGCTGTGAAAGTTAGACCAAGTAGGGGGCAAGGTAGCGAAGACAAGGAAAGCCTGGACGATTTGGAAAGTGATGACCAGGATAAAGATGACGCTGATAATGGGCTGGCTGGGACTGCAGGCAGGCTGGCCGAGGGCAGAGGGTGCAGCCAAAGCAGGGTTCAAGATGAGGGTAAGATAATCCTGTCATGAGCATCGCTCTTGTGGACATGCACACAGTTATCCTTCCAGCATGCTTTGAACTCTGTATTTATATATTAAAAAATATATATATATATATCAAACCGATGAAAGACAGCTCGGCTCTCCGTGGAATATCAAGTTCATGTACTGCTTTTGAACCAGGTGCCTTACCTTCAAGACATTTTACAAATCCCTGATGATTGATTGACCTTTGCATATGAAGATGACCCCAATAGAGAAGAAATTCTGCCTGTCCTGAGTCCAGCCAAGAACTGTTTCATTTATCAGGACCTAAGCTGTCAGCAAAGCTGTATCCTATAGCAGAGTGATTTGCCCAGCTTTCTCCCTTTCGGCCTTGTCATTTCAAGTTGTGCCCTGAAATGCCCAAGAGAAGAGGCTTAATGAGAAAATGATTTATTTTCATCAGAACAAATTCAGGCTCATGAGTTTGAAATAGTACAGAACTTGAACAGTACATGGAGAGCTGATTTTTTTTTTTTAAAAAGCAACAACAAAAATTTCCCCAATTACCATCAACAACTGTCTCATCAACTACAAAACAAAAAATAATAAGACAAATTAATGACCTTTGAGGTCTGATAGCATTAACATTTCACCTGCACCACTTGCTTAAGTTATACCTCAGACTTTACATAGGTCTTATTTGTCAGGCTTTCACAAAAGCAGACCACTAAATTTTCATTTCAGTCAGTGAAACTGTGTATTTTGACCCCATTGTTGTTTGTCAGTGTTCAAGGTTTTGTCAAGGTCGGTTTATATCTGCATTCTGCATAGGTAGATTTTATTTAGTTTGTAAAGAATGGTAAGTCTCTCAAAGTTTTTTTTTTAAAATGCGAAAAATTCGAAAGTGTGATTGATGAATTAGTCATTTACAAAATAATTTTTTAAGATAATATAGAGCTCTGTTGTTTGTTAATAAAAAAACTAAAATAAATGTTATGTTGATAATAGATTTATTTATTTATATTTTAAAGTAAGCAAAATATGATATTAACAAGTGTTACCCGTGAAATAAAATTAAAAGAAAAAAGAAGGCGAGACAGCTCAGCACTACACTAACGTATGCTGTATTCCAGCTTGGCTGTTGGACAGATTTCTTTGTATCTGGTCAGTATGATTAAGGTTCTCTTGTTCATTCTATACTTATATTTGATGCAGCCAAACTGCTATGCTACCTGATTATTTTTCTTTGTTACTGCAGCGCTTCACACTTTACATTTCATATTAACTTAGAACCGCTTTGTGAAAAGGGTTCTTTGGATTGTTTAACATAATTTGAAATTAAACATAATATTTCATAGTTTTTCATCCCAGAGGATCATTTTTAATTTTGTTTTAAAAAATATTATTAGTCTCTCCTCAAGAATATTAATGATCACAACAGCAAGTTAACTGTTTACTGAACCTCTGAACTTACTAATTTGTGCCTGTAATAAGTGTGCATACACTGTGTTATTTCATTTTAAGTGTGAGTACTATTCTTGCCATTTGCTCTTTTGCTTGCTTTATAAATAAATGTGCGTACAGTACATTTGATAATTTGTAATAATCTCGTGCTGTTCTTACTAGTCAATAAGTGTGTATATAGTAGGCTTGATTCTCTTGGTAGGAATGACTAATATTTTTGTCACGTGTTGTGTGCTCACTGGTGACACCTGACTTACAAACATCTGACTTATCTCCAACAGTTGCAATCATTTGTTTCCCACTCAAAATAAAAACACCAAAATGTATAATCATCCAATTCATCATATCTGGATTTTACATACTTAACTGCATATGTCACAATGTTTAAATCTTTTTTACAGTCCTTTTATTTTCATGTTGAATGACTTTATATCCAGTTAATAAATCTTGGCAGAGGTATATGAATGGTTTATTTACATTCTCCCACCTCATTAGTATTGAATTTACAATTTTAAGATACGTGAACTCTTGTGATAGTGTTCATTATATTAGTGCTACGGTACTTGGTGTTGGACGGTGCTTGACAATTACAGTGCTCAGTGTTGGGACAGTGATATATGGTCTGTACACTGTGTAGGATAGTGTTTGACAACTACAGTGCTCACTATTGGACAGTGTTTGATGTATGACATTATTTGGTGTACAATAGTGCTTGACATTTATAGTGCTTGTTGTTGTTGGACACAGTTTGATGTATGACATTACTCGGTGTACAATAGTGCTTGACATTTATAGTGCTTGTTGTTGTTGGACACAGTTTGATGTATGACACTGCTTGACAACTACAATGCTTACTATTGGACAGTGTTTGATGTATGACAGTACTCAGTGTACAATAGTGCTTGTTGTTGGACACAGTTTGATGTACGACTGTACTCAATGTAAGACAGTGCTTGACAACTACTTACTATTGGACTGTTTGATGTATGACGGTACTCAGTGTAGGATAGTGCTTGACAGTTATAGTGCTCGGTGTTTGAGAACAATGTATGATGGTACTCAGTTGTAGGATAGTGCTTGACAGTTACAGTGCTCACTGTTGGACAACAGTATTTGACAGAGTTTTCAGCTTAGGACAGGGTTTGAGGTATAACAGTTCTTATTGTAGAATAATGCTTGATAATTATCACTGTGTTTGATGAGTGCAACCCACAGTACTCAATGTTGGACATTGCTTGACAAGTATGGTGCTCATTGTAGGACATTTGTTTGACAATTACATTGCTCAGTGTTGGACATTGTTTATTGTAAGACAGGATTGTATCCAGTGTAGGACAGTGCTTGAGTTGGGATAGTATTCAGTGTAGGAATGTGTTTGAGTTGGGATAGTATTCAGTGTAGGGCATTGCTCGACTTATTAACGACAGTGCTTGACTTGGACAATGCTTGACTTTTTGTGATTGCTCACCATGGGACAATGTTTGACTTAAATGATAGTACTCAGTGCAGAACAGTTTTTCCCCAAAAGTGTATGCTGCAGCATCCCAGGGCATCACAGCTCACTCACAAGGGTGCTGTATGATATTCCAAATTTACAGGGGAAACAGAACTGTCCCCTCCCATACTTTGGGTGTCATGGAAAATATTTTTGAAACACAATACCATTAAAACTTCTCCATTCATATCTGCAATTTGCATTAATGATCACATATCTTATTAGTTTCATATGCCTTCTTTAATTTCATAATTAATTTGGTTTTAGTTGATAATTTTTACAGGTATATTTTAGTGTTCTATTTAATTTTCATCATCATTGTTGATATTTTTAGGGTTTGAAATGGGTTTCCACAAAAATGGTTCACTCCTCTCTCCTCTGGCTTATAATGGCTCCCCCAGGAGCTACTTAGGTTGAGGGTGTGGGGGTAGACACCTGTAAAGGTGCTGTGCAGAATACGTGTATTCAAGCTAGTATGTAATCACATATATTTGAGTCTACTTGAAATTGGAATTATCACTCTGATATAATGTTCAAAACAATTTAATGTATCCTAAATGCTATTTTAAAGAAAAATTGCTATAGCTCTACATCATTCTTATTCAGACGTTTTTATTTGAATTTTTGATTAGTCATTTTTCACTCATTAAATAATCATAAATTGTCCGTTAGTTGTGCTGAATACACTATAATTGTTTTCATTTTTATACTCTCCAAAAGTTTGGTTTCTATCCCTCCCTAGTCCCATTAATTCGAACAATCAGGCGTTTGCAGTAAGTTCATTATACTGAGAATTCATACCACAGATAAAACATTGTATTTGTTTTTTAATTGTAAAATGTGGAATATTGTGAAAGAGTTGGAAAGTAGGTTTTTATACCAGGTCCCTTCTGTAAAAGGGAGTTTATAGTGTCAAAATTGCAACAGCATGTTCTTAAGAAAGACATTTCATAGTTTTAAACAAGTTTTTTAATTTACATAGTTTCAAGCAAAGAGATTCTAAGAAATAGATATATTTACATATGAACATCTCTGTTAAATAAATGGACATATCAGGATAGCACATCTAAAACATTATAATGTCACCTTTATAAAACAAAAATTGTATAATTGGTATGGTTAGATATGGTTGCGTCTGTTTCATAAAATCATCATTTAGCAGACACTTAAAATATAACATTGAAAATATTATCTCTCTTTTTCACAAACGTACAGGCACATACACATAAATTGATTTGAAAGTATTTATGTTGGGCTAATCCACGAAGATCTAAGCATCTGTAAATGTTTGAATAGTTTATACCAATTTGATTCCCACCTCCCAATTTTTAGTGAAATTTGCAAATAAAATTTTACTGAATGGAACCCTTTTTTTAAAAAAAGCTCATTATTTATATCAGGGGTGCACAAACCGTGGACCGCATGTGGCCCGAGACAATGCTCAATGCGGCCCCCGGAAGACTTTATTTAATTATTTTTGTTGTGTATTTTCTACTGAGCCATCCATGTGCAATTAGACTTGCGGCCCTCTGGCCTAAAAAGTTTGTACACCCCTGATTTATATATTTAGTCAATCATAAAAAGAATTTTACCTCATATGTGAAGATTTGTAATGTCTAATTTTAATCGATGCTTACTTTTCCAAAAAATTGGATCTGCTTTCCTGACAACTGAGATTTGTTTCACAGATGATCCTTTGAGGCCAGGAGGCAAGTTGCTTCCTAATGTGACAGAAGAGGACTATGAGTTATTCAAACTTGTCCAGGCTAAAGCACAACAGACTGTTGCAGAGGTCAGTCTTTAATTTCTTTTCATTATGTGGCCAAAGTAGCATACGTTAAATGGCACCTCATTCTTGGTACTCTGCTTTTCCTATTTCCAGTTTGATTTAAATTGCTATACTAAATTTTATATTGCTTGTTCGTGTCGCCTGTTTGAGGTCCTGGTTGTAATTTTTTTATTTTAATGTTCTTTGAAGTTGTAATAATATAATGAAACTTGAGTGATATATACTTTTCACTGGATTCACAAACATAACTATTTGTATTACTTTTAAAAACACCCTATGAGCAGTCATTGCTTAAAGTGGCTGACCAGATGATGACAGTCAAAATTAATGATTTATGTCTGCTGTTTATAATTTGATAAAAGATGCACGAAGGGTGACTGTAAATAATTTGATCTGTTCTAGATTTAATGGCTATGCTAGTTCTTTTACTTGCATTTACTTCCATCTTGAATTTATGCCCCTTGAAGTTTTTATTGTTGGAGCCAAACTTTGTTTTACGCATTTATGCATAAAATACACTTGATGGGCTTGGAGTTGAATGCATCAAAGTTTACACAGGCTTTCTAATCCAAATTAATTGAGAAAAACTTACTTATGAATTTATGATTGAGCTGTCTGATACAAGCTAGTGTATTTGCCAAGTACCACTACAAGCCAACATTGAGTTATTTGATCTATTCCCCATCCCAATCCCACCCCCTGAGAGAAAAACCAAGCCTAAAGTGCTGATCTATCAGGTACTGTCTTGTTCTCAGCATCTTTTTGCTTCATATTTAATTGAACACACTGTTAAACTAGTTGCACTTTACAGTTAGCTGTTCAGATCTGTTTTGTCTTCCTGTAAAGCACATTTTCTTTCTCATTGGTTAGCTGTCACTTGAGAGCTGTTCTGTTCTTTGACCTTTGTAGGATTATAGCCAATTGTGCTAATTTGCCTGAGTATTTTGGTCCCTACCACTCTTATGTAGTATGTATTTAGGTCATGTTTTGTGAATGTTAATCAA
The DNA here is from genome assembly GCA_028829895.1 of Sinotaia quadrata. Lineage (NCBI taxonomy): Eukaryota > Metazoa > Mollusca > Gastropoda > Architaenioglossa > Viviparidae > Sinotaia > Sinotaia quadrata. The sequence goes on from CM054182.1 coordinate 29,611,386, forward strand.
ACAATTGTTGGGGGAGAATCACAAATGCCAGAGTAAGTTCGATAGACAAACAATTCAACTTTGATATGACAGTCAGATATTTGCCTTTATTCATGTGCCAGAGTTGAAAATTTTCACTGTAAATAACAAGTGGTGTGCAAGTCCATTCAGGATTTATTGCACTCATTGTATTTTGATGAAGGGGTGCGAAAGAACATTATCTATGGCTGATGGGTGTTGATATTTTACATTGTATTGGCTCTGGCACTAATCCGATTTAAATCATGAAACTGAAGCAATAGCATTTGACAGCTCTAGTCAAATACTGTGCACATTCACATAAGATTGAATGATTTAAGAAATATAGTGCCTCTAGAAGTCTGGTTTTGTTGTTGCATTCTGAGAAATAGAGGAGACAAGTTATCCATGGAAAAAAGCTGCAGTATAACTCCGCTTACTGGTACATGTAAGTACTTGGTGTTTAGGATGGTAGTAACTTGACCAGACGAGCCCAAAAGAGATATGGAGGAGCCCATTGTCTGCATGCTTAATAATGTGAGACACCAAACCCACTTCCAAATCACCGCAAAAATACTGTGTATTTAGGTTAGTGAAGAAAGGTGTCATCATGATACAGTGCAAATTGTTATTTTATGTGGTGAATGACATGGGCACAGTACTGCTTCTACATGAATGGTCTTTCTGTATGGAAAACCCCTCAGAATGACTGTCTATATGCCGTGTGCACTTTTCAAAAGATGTTTAAAATTTTCCTTTTTGATGAGGATAGGAGAAGGAGATTCTCACCTGACCTGTGTATTTCCACCTAATCTCTGGAAATGCCATGCTACTCCTTTCTACTTGGGCACATGACATGATGTCATCAGTCCCTAAGCCAACTCTCATATAAGTCCAGATTTATTATGGACTCTCAACTATCTGACTGGTCATGGTGAATATACGTCAGAGGCAACACATTGGACAGGAACAAAAATTAGGTCAGAAATTTAATTTGTTCTAGTAGAGAATGTGTATGTATCCTGGACAAACATCTGTCGTTAACAAACAGAGCTAAAATTTTGGCATCAATAGATAGAATGGTACAGAATACACTAGCTTGCTAATTACCATTTTTGCTGCCTGAGGCATTGGCTGTTGGTGGTTACATTTTGCCATGTCTTTCACTGCATTCACCCCTTGTAGACAGACAACCAAATTTTCCTCTTAAATTCACTCACTCTGCTTCTATCCCATGAACTCTTATGAGTTTAAAAGGTTGCTTTCTTCCTTGATCTTCCTGATAATGCACAGCCTTTCAAGTTTGACGTTGAGGCAGCTGCACACATCAAACTTTTGCATACCACACATGACATTGATATATACTCTATATTGGTCTATCCTTGTGGAAGATGTTTGGCAAGTGATGCTAGTGCCCTGTACAAGAATGATGCTCAGGACATGCTTTGCTAGTGGGACTCCTGAACAGAGCAGCACACTAAATGCAGATTCAATAGCTATTGCTAGAGGTTTGATGATAGCACAAGAACTGCAATATATGCCATCTTTTATCAAGACAGTAATGGTTGATGCCTCCATCAACTTTGACAAGTTATTCATGAGGTATTGATGGCAGCAGAACAGGTATTTCCTCTGTGCATTATACACACACACCTGCATTGAGATTATAGTCTATAGGAAACCAAGCACCATATACCTTGTTTGTTCGAAAGGAAGTGATGAATCATGTTAGAAAGAACAGTTTGGGATTTGTTTGGGTTTTTTTTTTTTTTTTTTTGTTGTTGTTTGTGTGTGGTGATTGCAGATACAAAGTGGGGAGGGGATCAGATAGGCTACACCTAGTGGCTTGACCCAACCCCAAAAGTTGACTGGTTGAACTACAGTGGCACTATAGAGATGATGAGGTCGAGCTGACATAACAGTGATGATGCCTTAAACAAATGTTGTTGTTTTTTCCATGTCATGATGAACAGGAAAATCCACAAATCTATTTTTATTCCAGGAAAAAATGTCTCAGCCTGGGATGATTATTTTAGTCTCTCCTCTATCCTTGGATGTTGATCTACAGCATGAATACTGCTCTGGAAGTGCTCAAGTCATTCACAAGAGCAGCCATTTATAATTTTCAAGACAATCTTTTGCTCACATACTTTCTGTCATCAAACTTAGAAAACTTTAAAAGATTTAGAATTCTGGCCTGCAAATTAATAGGGGAAACAACAAAAAATTCTTGATTTAATTTTAGACATTGTATTCATGTAGGCATGCTGTCAGCAGATTAGATTACAAGGTTTCAGTTAAGGATGCTCACATTTAGAAAATAATATAGTAACATCAGATGTGCAATGTTAGGTCTTGGTGAGCTGGCCTCTTTTAGATAAAACAAACCCTTTAGGTCCCAATTGAAATAGTTATATGCTCCATGGATGTATGGAAACACTGATTCAAGAGACAAGTTCTTCAGACACACAGTAGTTAATTGGAAGTGGGAAAACCTTCCTTCCTCTCCATCTTCTCCCTGCCATTGTGTTCAAAGACGACAATCACAATGAAGGTTGATATGCTTCTCGACTTTTATGAATAACAAAATCTACAAATTTGAATGGCTTGATCTAGAGTACCATCATTTGTTTTGTGCATATTTATTTTTCATAAACAATTACTAATCATGTTATCAATACTGAAAGCCATGAATTATTATTATTTATTTAAAAGCAGCACAGACACCAGCATGATTAAGTTGGTTTATATATATTTGTTCTTATAGTAAAATAAATTATGATTTTTTTATTTTGGTACTTTAGGCCAGTGGACAAGGAAGTTTGCCTCTACCTGATTCTCAGGGACCTCATCCACCTTGTATTGAGATGGGAAAATTTGAGGTTCAAACCTGGTACTCTTCCCCATATCCTCAGGAATATGCCAGGTGTGCACATATTACTCTCTCATTCAGAATTGATGCTTGCTGAAGTATTGGCCTAAATGAAAAACATTTAATGCTTTTCATGACACATGCTTCTACAGATATTTTTTTATTTTTACTAATAAAGTATTTTAATTTACACAACTTATTTCTTATAGTCTGGTTTTTTCTTTCATGTTGAGTACTATTTAAGGCCAAATTAATTACACACAAGGGATACAATTATTTATGAGCCCACATTCTTCAAATTCTATATATAAGTAAAATATCAATATCAATAATTGGTTTTAGAATATTTTGTTTAGTTTTATTTTATTAATTTTTATATGCATGAAAATTATACTCTTGAAAATTTATCACAAATTTTACAAAGTTTTATATAGGTATGATAAAATTTTGCATTGAGTTTTCATCTTGAATATCTGTTTGTAAAATATGTACATTCACATTAAAATGTTTTATTTTTGCTTTAAAGTTATGATTTTTATTTTAGCAAACCCATTAAATTCTGCACAATGCATGTTTGGTTCAGTAATTAAATTCATTCTAATACGGCACACTGGCCATCCTGACAAGAAATACTGTTTTGAAAATTTGTGGTGTAAATATAACTAAAAACCATAAAATGTACCTTTTTTAATTTAGTGCAACTTTACATTTAAAATGCTAATAATAATGTAGGGGAGATAATGTTCTTTCTTTCTTTGTTCACTATTCCTTTGTAACTAATAAGATTGGCAGTAATAATGAAGCAAATGTGCTTTAGCCATTTTCTTGTATGGGAAATGCATTTTTAAAGTTTTTTTTTTTTTTATTTGAAAAATAACTTTTTACTTAGAAAATTAACATTTTTTTTAAAAAAAATTATTTTTTTTTTGGTATAAAAATACTTCCAAGCACCCCCACTCCACCCCCACCCCCCAAAAAAAAGTCATAAAAATTCCAGGGAAAATAAAGAAATGGAATTTCTAGTACTATATAATGCTTTAATTACTTATGAGAAGACATCTCTGTACAGTGACAGAATTATTTTTTAAATAACTTTTATTTTTAAATTTTAATTCAAATGATACACTCAGTAAGCAACAGATTGTAACTGGAAATTGTTCCATTATCAAATTAAACACTTCTAAAGCACAAAATTAAAATGTCATGACAGCTACAAGATTTTTTTACATTTGGTTAGTTACAGCTAGAATGCTGTTTGCTGGTTACTAACATTATTGAAAAATATTGTCACATTAATATTTTAATCTAGTTTAAAGTAATAAAGCCATTTTTACTACAAAACATTTAAAAATAATCTCCAAGCAATTAAAAGAGGAGGATTTGATGCATTTGTTATAATACAGGATAGAATTTGAAATATTTTTACCCTGATCAGGTGACTGAAGGTTATTTGTAGAATTTGGTGTATTGAGTAAACTGGATGTAGGCCTGTGTGGAATTGTTACTTTGTCAATAATATTAGTTCATCTTAGTACATAGGTGCTTTTAGCTGTGTTACTTTTTAGAATATAGTTACATTCTTGCTTTGGTGTTTCTGAATTGAATAATTATTGATTATCTCATTTTTGTGTATGTCTCTGTTTTGGAATTTAGTTAGTTTTGAATTATTTTACAATATTAGTTAACTTTTTTTTTTCCAAAAATTTCTTTCTAGGTTACCCAAATTGTACATATGTGAATTTTGCCTCAAATACATGAAAAGCAGAGCCAGTCTCAGAAGACATATGGTACGTAGCATTAAAGCAGCATAGTGAAAGGACATTTTTTCCTACTAAATCCAAACTTGAAGCAAGCACCCAATCAAAGCCAGTTCACTACACACAGAAAAAAATTTTCTTATGGCTCACAGTCTTCACACTTGGTATATAAGCTGTTTTTGATGCACACTGACAATTTCAGCTTTAGTTTTAGAATATCTTATTATAGTTTTTATTTGTATTGATTTTTGTATGCATAATAATAGACTATTCTAAAATTTGTAAAGAACATTTTTATTAAAAATTAAATTTTGAAATTAGTGTTATTTTTAACCTAGAACATTTTTTTAAAATGTGCTTTTAAATTTTTTTTTTTTTTAATGAAGTTACATTTTTTTCTGATTTAAAACATATTAATTTCTTGCAAAATAGAGCAGAAGTGAAATTGAAAAATAGTTGAGAAATGCTTCTAAAGTATTAAATTTAACTATAAACCTGAAATGTGTTCTGTTTTCTTTACTTTTATATTTAGCAAGTCAAATCATGTATAGAATCAATAGTTAATATCATATCATCATCATTGAAAATATTTTTGTTCTGTGTTCAGTGTTCTTTATTTTTATATTTAGCATACCTTTTTGTTTAGAATCAATAATTAGTATTATATCATAATCATTAAAAATATTTTTTTCCTTTGTTTATGTATGTGTGTGTGTGTGTGTGTGTGTGTGTGTATGTGTGTGTGTTATTGTATTATCTGTTATCTCATACATAAATTTTTTAATATTGTTTAAAGATTTATGTATTGTATCATGTTCACCAATAAAAGATTGTATTGATTAATCTCTTAATTTTAAAATTTAGATTATATATATTGATTATTGATTTTATGCTTATGTCAAATGTATACACAGTGATGAGAATCAGAAAATGAAGATTAAAATTTCTGTATTGTAATACTGCACAAAATAGTTATTTGAATCAACAGGATGTATTTTCAAACATTGCATCCTACTGACTGTTTTAGTTGCACTTTTTCTGTTAGTCAGATTGTTCTTGCATTACAATATATTTTATCACAAAAGTATAATTATCCTTAAAAGTATCATTTGGGGACAATAATTCGAGAAAGGTATCATATTATATTTAGCATTATTTACCCAGAGAAATTATATTTTTTTAAATAAGTTTTGAAAGTTGCCTCATAATCTAATATTTTAGCTAGATGTAAATTTCAATTTGAGATGTAATATAATTCATGTCATAGTTATAATTTGGCTACAATAATTTGATAAAATGATTCCTTGCAGTGTATTAAATGCAGGCTGAATATGATTTAAACTAGAGGTTATTTTATTTGGTCAAAATAATTTCATATATGTATATTGCTGTTCAACAAATTTTAGCAAATTTTTATCTTTCCTTCTTAGTACTGACAGTGCCAGTAAAAATGTCCCATGCCAAACTTTGCTTTTCCCATCGAGAATTAACTTTCAAGTACAGGCATATTTATACAGAAATAGTCTGTTTCAAAACGGAATTTCCTACTAGATTACATTTTTTCAAAAGAAAAGAACTTCTGAGAAACATGTATGAGCAGGTGCCATAGCTACCAACTTTTTCTTCAAGCAGTGAAGTTGTGTTTTTGAAGGTGTTGCACACTCTCTGAGTTTGAAAACAGTTTTGGTTTTGTAGAGGTCAAGATTTCTTAAGTGACAGTGAAAGAGCAGCAATGAAATCATTTGAAATGTTATAGTGTGTGTGTGTGTGTTATTTGTTTACTTATTCTATATTCCCATGTACTCTTCAAAGAATGGCAGTAATTGTGAACAAAACATGCATTTTTGACTTGAGAAATATATATTTAAACAGGTTCGTTGGAAAAATAACTATTTGTGCACACACATGTAGGGCTCCGATCGCTGTCAGTTTTACTGATCAATTCTCGTGGTCATGAGTTGCCACGATTTCTTGTTGAAGTTGGCCCACTGTGATCTGGTCAGTCCTATCCCCATTCCCTACCCACAACGGTACATGTATATGCATCTTGACCAGCAGCGACAATACGCAGTATATGCCAGCTGATCAACGTCGTAATAAACTACACCCTGAAATAGCTCATTGAATATTGACAAAAGTGAGACTCTTTGATACTTATGTAAATCACTTACTGTCAGAAATGGAATGAATTAATTAACTACAGAATAAAAAATGTTGAACCACATGAAAATGTAAAGTTTGAAATAATTAAAAGTACGTTTACTAAACTAATACGCAGTGGCTTTGGATTTCAATGACAACAATCAACCGCCAGTAATAGAGCGCGCTTGGCGTATTTGGCGGGGGGTGTTTTATATTTTTGTTAAGTTCAACCATATTAGTGCATGATCGCGAGATTGCACTGCACATGCAATCTTTTACGAGAATTAACACTGACGACGATTCTCGCGAGATTGACTGATCGATCAGAGCCCTATGCATGTGCACTTAACACACACACACACACACACAAATTAATTTTAAAATAAGATGTAATTTTCTGCAAAAGAATATATCTAGTATGCAGAAGTATAAAAATATGAAAATTGAAAGAAGAAAATTAGTTTTCTTAAGAAATGCTTCTTTATGACATATCCTGCCTCAATAAAATAACCAAAGGAGCTGATATATTTGTATGTTTGTTTTATGCAGGAGAAATGCAACCTGACACATCCACCAGCAAATGAAATTTATCGGAAAGGGTCACTGTCTGTTTTTGAAGTTGATGGGAATGTGAGCAAACTCTACTGTCAAAACCTGTGCCTACTGGCAAAACTTTTCTTGGACCACAAAACGCTCTACTATGATGTTGAACCATTTCTCTTTTATGTCCTGACTGTCAATGATTCACTGGGGTCTCATATTGTTGGTTATTTCTCAAAGGTGAGTAGTAAAAGAATTTGGTCTGTGTCTATTTCTTTCTCTCCCCCCCTCCCCCCCCCCCACACACACACAGGTGAAATTTTCATACATATTCAATATTTTTGTGTGCGTATTATTATTTGGAAATTCTATCTTAGTCATAATTTTCCCCTATGCACATCTGGTTGTCATGCAAAATAAAGCAGTTTTTTTTCTGAACCAGATTTGCAAACATAATCCTTCAAATATAAACAAATCAGTACATATTCCTACTTCCATGCTTACTGCTATTTTTAAAGGTTTTACTTTACTTGTTGATATTAAAGGCACACATATAGGGTTCAGTAACTCATTGAGAACTCATTATTTTGTCTCTATAAGTGGTTTATATGGATCCCATTTGGGTTATAAGCATATATAAAGACACAAGCATGTGTATACTCTTTTTCTATGCACATCTAGTAAATATTTAGGAAAATTTTATTTTAGACAAATATCTTCTGTCTGCAGGAAAAACATTGTCAGCAAAAATACAATGTCTCGTGCATCATGACTCTGCCTCAACACCAGCGGAAGGGCTATGGCAGATTTCTTATTGACTTCAGTAAGTTTTTTTTAAAATGCAAATTCTAATTAAAGGAAAAAATATATTCATATTTTGATGCTTTCTTTGATTATTTTCTGCCTCATATCCACTTGCTGCAGATATTGATTTTGCATATTTTGGAAATGTCAGAGAAAGGGTCTGTGACTTAAAGAGATGTGATGATTCTAAGCCTGTTTTTACTTTTCACAATTTACACTTCTATCCATCATATCTTCCACTCACATTTTTGGTGGGTTCTATTTCCCTTAGTTTGGACTATTTTGTGTGTGTACGTTCAATACCAGATAGGTAGTGATTGTTGATTATAACACATTAATCAGCTTTAATACTGTTTTGCTAATTTTATATGGGTGCATTGTATCTGTATTAACAACATCCATTATCTTTTCAACACTTTCATTGATTGCATTATTTTCTTCATTTAAGTGTGGATAATTACAACAAATGTTAGTTTGCTAAACTTTTATATCCTGCAGGTTACATGCTTTCACGCATTGAAGGCGTGGCTGGTTCTCCTGAGAAACCTTTGTCCGAGCTTGGGCGTGTGAGCTACTTGGCTTACTGGCGGAGTGTGGTTCTTGATTATTTGCATGCTCATGCTAGTGAACTTGTCTCAGTTAAAGGTATTTTATCACCAGACATCATACTTGAGTGAATTCTTGACAATGATGCACACGAGTTAAATTTTCTTTAATGAAACCTATCTGATTTCTGTCTAAAATTAGAAGAGGAATTTATTGTAATGATCCTGTTTGGTTCCTGTCTAAAGTTAGAATTTTTTTAAATTGAACTTTTTATTTAGATTGATTATATATAGAAAGTTTGTTTCTGAATTGAATAGATTAAATGAACATTGCTATTTTGTGCTACTTTTTAAAATTTTTGTTATTTAGTAACTTAGAGAAAAAATAACATTTCATTTTGTCATTTTGCTTTTAACTCTTTTAAAAATGTTACTTAGGGTGTGTACTTGTGTTATATATATTTTTTTGTATTTTCAGCAATCAGTAGGACAACGGGGATGTGTGCACAGGATGTTGTTGATACTTTGCATAATTTGGGAATAATTGTTTGGCATGAAGATAGGTGAGTGTTGCTGCAAGCATTTTACTGACTTGTACATTTGTTTTCACTAAGTGTGAAATGATTAGAAAAGAATGAAAATTTTACAACAAACATTATAATCTTTCTTTTTCTTTACAGTAATATTGACTTGTACTTTAATTTTTACAGTTTTAATTGGATGATTTTCAGGTTAGTGATGTTACACTGGCACAAAATTGTGTCTGAATATGCAGAGAAGCACAAAGGCCGTGGACCAACGCGCTTGGCATTGGACCCAGAATGTCTGCGATGGACTCCTCTTATTTCACTTCAGGCATTGGAAGAAGAGGAGGAACTTGCTGAGAAAGAAGTAAGGCTGAAAAGTTATCAGTGCATGATTGAAAGATGTAGTAAGCTGTTGTTTCTGTGTTTATAAACATTTTTCATTTATTTCTTGGGGCATGGGAAGATGCACATTCATTTTTTTCCCTCCTTTTAAAAAAAGATTTTCACATAAATAAAACAAAATTGCCTTCAAAAGTACACTAAACAAGTATAATTTAAAATAGAGACAATGAAAACAGTATTATGCAAAAAAGATATTAAGAAATGTAAATTAGTCTTGATGTAGAAATGTTTACTGTGTTTTGTCTGGTGATGTTACCAAGATGCTTATTCCCATGTTTTCTTTAGAATTTAGGAATTTGTGGCATACCACGAAGTTAAGTAATTAGGAATGTGAGACTGTGATAAATGGGACGTGAATTTTAAAGGAATATAAGGAAATAACTTCTTGGTAGTATCTAACATTAAACATTTTTCCCTTTTATGTCTAAGGCCTTGCTCACATGAAACACTTCAGTAGGACTTGAGAGAAACTTTTGAGTTTTGTTTGTAAACTGTTCATAAGTTTAGCATGAGCTTCACATGCATTTGTTTTACAACAAATAGAATGAATTGAGATCCATTTACAGTTTATCTTATCTTTGAGTTTGTCTCCTTTTTTGGATGTTGTAAATACACTTGCAAATACAAGAGAGGGGGAAAAAGGTTTTCCTGTTGGCCATTTGTTATATCAATTAAAGAAATCTAAAGAATTTTTTTTCTTTAAGGAGCATGACCTATTAATCATTCTGGTCTCCAACCATACAAAATCTGAGAAAGTGTGAAATTTTAAAAACTTTGGATGGCCACTGGATGAGGGAATATGCTTAACTTGGCATTCAGCCCTCGAACCCAGAAAGGTTGCATGTCTGGTATATGACAATGTCTATTCATTGTCTATGACAATGTAAATGCAGGAGCATGCATCTGGCCTTGAGGCACACATAATATAATGCTTCTTTGTGCTAGAATGTGCATCTAAATTTTTTATGTGCTGCTGCTGCATTCTTTTTTCCTGAATGGGATCCGCTCCAAAAATAAACGTGAATAGTCTTGCACTCTTGCAGCATACACTTTACACAAGCGAATTTAAAGACAAATATAAACATAACAAAATGATACTTGGGGAGACTTTTCTGACACGGATAGAGAATTTAGTGAATTCTTTTCATCTGTCATCTCTTTCTAAGGAAGTCCTTCAGCCTTGTAAATTTGTGTTATGGTAAGTGCAAACCTTAACTTCTATTCATATACACATAGAGAGATATCTGATGGAAAGACCTGATTTTTTAATATAAGACTGGCTGGCATTAAGTATAAATATAAAGAGAGTAAAATGACATTTCGGCCCACAAATTTTAAATTTTCTGCCATTAACATTCCTGACATACCTACTTAAATATTAAATATTTTTAGACTAAACTTAGGAAGAAGAAAAAAGTGTTAAAAGTCAACTTAAATTATTATTGTTTATTTTAGCTATTATTACAATTCAGGCAATGCGAAAACTTGAATTACCTCCATTAAAACTTCTTTATGAGGTTGGGTGGGTGGAAACTTCTGTAAGCAACAAGTCATTCTTGGTTGAATATGGTATGAGTTTCTGTTTTTTTTAAATTGCCTTGCATAAAACCTTCTTTAAAAAATACCAAGTAGATTAAAAAGTTTATATGATTTGATTTTGTGGCCTTTAGCATAGACATTTTGTATTCAAACTTACACAAGGGTAAATAAGGATCCTTTTGTCATTGTCGTGTACAATTTTGAATTGGTTTTAATAGATTTTTCAAAAATATTGTATGGCTTTGCTTTTGCAAATTTATTGTTATTTATTTAGGGTTTTTTCCCCCAATACATGTAAGAGCATGTGTTGAATATTGATGTTGGTTGTGTTGGTTACTACCTGGTTTAAGTATACACATACATACATACATGTATATGTGTTGTGTATATTGTGATGTTTTTGGCTTCAGGCACTACAGTTGTGTAAATGTTGCCTTTTTGTGTTGTCATATTTTATACCTCACAGCTAGAAGCTTCTTCTCCATTCCATAAAAAATGTTTGCTTTTGGTTGTGTTAATCATTCACATGGCTAATGAAATGTGCATGAAACAGTTTACCTGTAGTAAGCACATATAGGCATAATATATTTGAATGGAGGACTATCTGTCAGGCAGCCAGCTTTTGGTTTGGTTGAGTAAGGTAATTCTGTTGGCTAATGTCAGATCTTTCCATGACATCTTGAAAAATGTCTGGCATTTTTCAGGTAAATTGTGTTACTGATTGAAACAGTGATGACACATTACTGACTGTGCTGTGCTAGCTATTGATTACTGTCCCAAAAGGGCATAGCACCCCATATAAGCTAAGAAATTGTGCTTTGTTTTTTGTTTTTTTTTGTTTTTTATGATTTATTCAAAATAAATGGCTGCCCTAATTAACTGATGGCCCAGTTAACCGGATTTTCTACTGAATGCCCAAGATTTGTAACCTATATAACTGACTAAAGTGATTTTTCTCGCAGAAAAGAATTACAATCTATCTGACAAAGAGGTATATCTCTTTTGTCTTTATTATTGAAAAAGAAAATAATATCCCTTAAAAGGAATTTTTAAAAATCTGACTAGTACATGAAAATTTACTTTAGCATTTTTCACTAGGTAAATATTTTTTTGTATGCTTGAGTTGCATGTTTTCTAGTCTTCAGGTAGACAGATTCATTTTAATATTAGCAAGAAAACTTTTAAACTTTTCCAAGAGATGTTTGTTTCAAAGGTTAGTGTGTTAAGATTTTTTTTAAAATTTCTTTTGAGTAATGTTAAGTCCAAAATTCAGTCTGCTATTTAAAAATAAATATAGATTTTGTTATATTGAAGTGCAATTGTAAGGGCGAATGAGTTCAGTATGCTAATTTTTAGATTTGATTGTATTGCAGTCAAGTTTCTATGTGCTATTCATATGCCTACCTGAGTGATTCTAATTTGATAAATACTTGTTGCATGCATACTTTTATGACTTAATGACCTAGTTCTAGAAGCTTGCTTTGAAGTATTATTAGTTAGAGTAGCTTATATTGACACTTGATTATTTTGTGAATTTGTGTTTATCTATATTTAGTTCTAGAAATTTGCTTGATGAATATTTTTGTACACATAAGCTTAAATAGACACCTGAATTATGTTGTGTGAGTATATCTATATTTTTATGTTATTTTTTGTGTTCAGAGTTTGCATTTTCTAGATTGGCTGTATTTTCTATTGGTTGTTTCCCTTTCCACCCCTCCCTCCACCTTGCCATTTTTTTTTTTTTTGTGTGTGGTCTAGTTGATGGAAATGAGTGAGGTTGTGAAGCGCATTGCGGCTGACAGGGAGGAAAATGAGCAGGTGAAGGAAGAGCTGAGCCAAGCCTCTAGTGAAACAGGAGACAACTCCCCAAGTCCCAAGCACAAGGTAGTAGGCATTCATTGATTATGATTCTTGCAGTGCCCAGTCAATCCATACACAAAAATTGTAAAAAAATAAAATAAAAGCTAGATTCTTAGGAAATGTAAGACTTGCATATTTCAGAGACATTTTTGATCCTGTTTGGATATTTTATTATGAAATATCCATCATCTTCATTTAGCCAGTATGAAACTCATTGCATATTGACAGTTATATAAGTGCATAAAATGCATGTTTGTTTATCAGTTTGGACTGGTGATGTATATATCTGCATTGATATGTTTTGCAATAGTTGTAAAAAAAAAAAGTACTTTGGAAATGACTTTCAGAATATATTGAATATCAGTAGAAGTTGTAAAAAAAAAAGTACTTTGGAAATGACTTTCAGAATATATTGAATATCAGTAGTAAGTTTACTAAGCTGTAGTATAGAGTTCATTACTTATGCAAAAATAAGTTTTGTGTATTGATAAATGGCATGTGAGCACTGGGATCTAACTCGTGAGATGTTTCTACAACATAAGTATAAAATGTAATTCTGTCAGCACTGTACGATGTAATCATTATTTCGTGACACTTTTGAAGCAAGCAATTCAGAAACAAAACTAAACAAAGTGAATTTGATATTTGTTCACATACTACAGTTTTAAGGTTACTGATTGGATTAGCTTTGTATAATTTACTTCTCTTAGCATTTGTATGATTGCAGTTTAGTAGTTTTAAGAATTGCTACTAAGACTCATGTGACTGCAGTTTAAAAAATATTAAATTGCTTATTTATTATTCGAAGAATAATGTGCTATGAAGCCATGTTCTTATAATGTACAAAACAAGGAGGTAATTGTGATCAGAGAGATTGGCAACTTTACTGTCATCATGCTAAAAAAAAAATTATGAAAAATGGAGAGAGAAAAATGCCATAAGATTGTTAGTATTTTGTGTGAATGACATTTACTGTTATGTCTACAGTGTTGTATGAATGGCATGGCATAAATGTGATTGTTGTGTTGCTGATTTTTTATTTTAACTTCTCGTATAACCTATTATATGGTCACTGGTTGTTTTGTGCATGCTTTCCTTTTTACAAGTATTATATATCATTTCATGTAATTAGCCTATGCATGGCCTAAGCTTGCTGTAACTTTGTCATCCTCTGTCTTAATAGATCTGATTTTCAGGATATTTATAAGCAGATAGTTCATTTAGAGAAAATAACTTGAATGCTGCATCCTTGTTTATAAAAATTGTCTTAATTTGATCTTTCATTTAACACCAGGACGTTGTGCACGCCTCATTTAATAATTCAATCCTGCTCACATTTTTTCTGTCATGTACTGTTTTTATTTGACTATAAGATATTTGCATCTAATATTCCCATGTTTATGGGGGTTTCAAAAACTTATTGGACTCCATTCCAATTCAATGATCATCTCGGATTTCAAAAGATGTTAGGCAAAGAACGTAGGAATTAACTCAGATATTAATTTGTATTAATTTATTAATTCATTGTTGAATTCCTTAAAACTATACTTCATGATCTCAAACATCAGCACCACTTGATTTTTACACTGTAACAGGAGGGAGTGCTTAGAAAACGACTATACCTAATTATTTCGTTCTTCTTGTAAATATCATTTATATCTGGTTTCAGTATAATTTTCAATTTATGTTATCATTTTATGTGTGGACATGAATCAGTTATCACTTATTTTCTAATATTTGAATGATGAATAAATTGTTTATTAATTAATTTGATGGTACTGTCATTTAGGTTAGGATAGATTTATAGACTCTTGAGCACAGTTATGGTAATGATGAATATTTAATATACCATCTGAATTCACACAAATAGATGTGACACTTTAACATTGTAAACCATTAAGTAGATTCACACAAATAGTTATGATACTTTAATATTTGCTAACTTTAAATTTTAAACACCACCACCCTGGTAGCATAAATAAAATAATAGTTAATTAAAATAAAGGAGTTACTGGACAAAATCAATATTGGAATAAAATATACAAATTATGTGTTGGATATAGACTTTTTTTTTGATAGTATTATAGGAATCGGCAATCTATATATGTATTCTGTTCTTAATAATATACTTGTGTTATTTTGAATGTTTTTTCTGATATTGGTCTCATCACCTAATCAATGCATAGCAAAAATATTTGTTGTTGAGACTTCCTCTTGTTCAGTTTTATATAATCTACTACCATATTAATCTCTACAGAAATATTCTAATTATTGGGGGATCTTCATTTTTAAATTTATGATACTTAGATACACATTAATTTAAATATTTTATTAGGCATATATATTTAAAGTTGAGTAAAAATGAAATAGAATTTAAGACAAGCTTTTGCTCTCCACAGTTTTCTATTTTTAATCATTTTAATCAGAGGTTAAAATTCTTCACCTTTCAACATTTGCAGATAAAAGTATGTTTGTTATTACAGAGCTCGCCAAGATATGGACGCAAACGCTTGTTCAGTGCAGGTTTGTGCTCTGACTCTGAACCCAAACGACCAAGAACAGAATTCAACAGTATTGCTGTTCGAGGTTTGTAGGATAAAAAGTTAATTTTTAACATTTTAATGTTTAATAAATAATTCTTATTCTTTGTTTTTCCTTTTTATAAATATTTTATAAAGTGAAACCAATTTCCAGGTTATTTTGCCAGTTTACTAAGATAGCTCTTGTTGACTGATTTCAAGTGGTAGTTTTACCATGCAAAATATTTTATTCTGGTTTCAAAAGATTGAAGAATTTTGGGTGCAAAGTACTATATTTTGTTTATAATGAAGAATAAATTTTATAATACACTTTTATATTTAATTTTGACTGAAGAAATACTAAGAGAATTTAGCCAAAAGATTATAGGGTCACAGATTAGATCTTATTAAATAGATTGTGGTTTGGTTTTATGTCATTTAATGCTTATTTTTCATTTTATTTATTACAGATGAATATTTTTTAAATTTTGAAATAATATATCTTATTAATTTAATCTTGCAAGCATAAGTTTGGCTATTATTCTCACTCCAATCCATGCTAGAGGAAGACAAAACCATCAGCAAGCATCTTAGATAAGAGAAATGGCAAACCAATACTTGATCAGGATTTTCTATAGTAATAAACAACAGTTAATTTTATAGTCTGTTCAGTCTTGTCTTAGAGCCATATACACTCTTATCAGTGATGCTTTATATTTTTTATTATAATTGCACAGTGTCGTGACTTTTGATTTGGTCTTGTAGTTAGAACTTTGCTTTACAACTTTCAGGCATGATGGTTCAACAACAGAGGCGTTCCTTTGAAGATCACAAGGATGCAGATGTTCCAGCTCCATTAGATTCAGAAATGCAATCTCCAATGGCTCTCTCACCACATCATTCATCACCGATGGACACTCGGCTACCTGTATCCTTCCCTAGCAAGCCAGTGCCAGCAAATCTGATCCCTCATCAGTCACCTGTAAACAAATCACTTAAAATAAATGATGATGCTACCATGAAAGTGCGAAAGCTCATGATGAAAAAGAAAAAATTACCAGCACGTTCTCCAGGGAGACCTCCAGGTTCAGGAAAAATGCTCAACAAGACAATACATGCAAAACATGAACAGGAAGATTTAGTTGAAGGGAAAAATGGACTTCCAAAGCGACCACGTGGAAGACCTCCCAAGAACCTCTCTCTTCTGATGTCTAGTGTAAGGAAGCCTGGTCGCAAAGCCTTGTCAAAGCCATTAAAGCCTGAAGATAAATCTTTATCCAAGCCAGAGGCTAAACCTCTGTCTAAGGTACCAAAGCCAGAGCACAGACCTTTCAGAAAGTTACTAAAGCCAGAGGACAAGCCTCTCAGAAAGCCTGGTCCTGGTCGTGGCCATAAGGGCAAAATGAATGGAAGGCCTGATACAGTACAGAATCCTAATCTTGGCAGGAAACATTTTGTAAAAAGAGGACGAACAGTTCCACCTGCAATAGTTGGTGAAACAGCAGAAAATGAGATGCCAGGATCTTACAAACGTCGTGGCAGACCACCCAAAAATAATGTAAGTTTATCAAATTTTCAACAATTATTCGCTCCTAAATATTAATTTACATCTAAAATTGAATTGCTTGTGTTGAAAACCTTTACCATCGTATTTTGTTTTTAAAAAATACACAAAAATAATAAAAATTAGGGTCTGGCAAAGTAATCATGCTTGCTTATCATTATAATACTGACACAGATAAGTTTTTACAAAGCATCTTATAAATGTGCACTTTTTATTTAAAAAATCAAAATTAATTTACTTATTTACAAATTTTTAGTTCTTTTTCATTTAAAGTATAACCATTATTCTGTATAAACAATTGTAATCAAAAAGTAAACATGGTAAATCATTGTCAAGCTATTTTGGAGATTATGTCAGCCTGTTCATGGTTATTATTCATTACTTCAGACTTTGTTGGTATTCAGCTCAGTAAGGTTATTTAAGGCCTTTGAAATTCGGGTTCCTTCATACTTTCTCTTTTTGCTTTATAGAATTAGGTGTCGTGCTTTTTCACAGGCTCTATTATTTCATTCTTTTGGCTGTATCAGATTATTTCAAATACAGTATATTGAATATTTAACAATTATTTCTAGCTTTTATGGGACTATTTAAAAAATTATGTCCCCACTCACTTAAAGCTTTTTTGTGAAAATATAATTTAGACATGATTTTTTATATCATAGTTTAGGGGATTATTATAAGCAGAAAAATGAAGGCAAAACATGTAGCAGAAAGTTATTATATTCATTTATTATATCATTTGCAGCTAATTTTTAATATGTTTAATAAGCATTTATTTTTGAATTGTTTGAATGACTTTAATAAGCATTTATTTTTGAATTGTTTGAATGACTTACATAGCAGTAAATAATTATTTATTAGATCAGATTGTATATTCCAAATTATTTCTCTTAGAAATGTTTTTCTCTAATTTATGTTTTTCAGCAGCAATCATTGTGGAATACTGAAGTATACCAAAGTTTAGAAAGTCTTATGTGATATTTGCTATCCACTTTCAGTTTTTGTATTTATTTTATTTATTTATTGTTTTTCTTATCTAGATGACTTTGGAGCATCAGATTAAAATGAATCCAATTACTGTTCAAGACTTTTCATCCAAAGAAGAAACAAGGGAGGCAACTGAAATTGTTGAGGCCAGCAGCAAGCCTGATGATGAAGTAATCTGTAATATAACAGAAGTGAATTCTGATGAACAACAAAGCACCGCACAAGACAAAATCTCTTCTCCAGCCACCTCAAGACCAGAAAAGACTTTAGAGAAAGATGATGAATCTCACAGTATAATGGATGTTGACAGAGATGTTCTTAATGATTTTGATAAGAAAGAGGAAGCCAGTGTTCCAGAAGAAAAGAATCAATATTCTCCTAAAGTAAGTTCCAGCACAACTGAGATCTTAGAAAATAAATCTGTTGATCAAGAACCAAAGGTATACAAAGATAGTGATAGTAGTAGTAGCAGTAGTGATGACAGTAGCTCAGATGATGATGATGACGATGATGAAGATGAGGAGGACTCATCCAGTGAAGAAGATGTCAAAAACTCTAAAAAGACTGAGAACAGTAATGGTAAAGTGGCAGAAGTGACAGAGCAGAGAGCAGAAGATCCAGAGACGATTGAAGCTTCACAGAATCTTGCAGACATTGTTGCTGACTTGGAAGAAGCCGACAGGGCAGCAGCCACCAACCTCAGTGATTCTTCCAATCCATCGAGTCCCCAAAGTCCTAATGCTACCAGCCCTCCAGAACAAGAGAGGGAGGCAGCCACTAGTCATGCTGCAGTATCTCATGATCCTTCTCCGGTGGATTTGCCTGACACGCATAGCACAGCCAGCAATGACTCCTCCTTGTCTTCAATGACATCATCATCAGGTGATGAGAGGCTAGCTCCACCATCACCACAAGCACCCAACACTCCACCACCAGCACCTCGTCCTGCAACTCCACAGAGTCCTTGCTCCTCCACTGACAGTCTGCAACCGCAGACCCTTGTAGATTCTGACCTTGAGCAGGAGGATGACACAATGGATTCACAGACATCACTAGCTGAGATGGACTTACCTGAACCTGAGGAGACAGGAGACAGTATGACTGGCGTTCAGTCTCCAGTGTCCAATGCACTCAGCAGTGAGGAGGAGTTCCATAGACTAACTACTGCTTCTGTTCAGGAGACATTGCGTGCTTCGGAACGGATGGAAGAAGTACTTGCTCAACAACTAGAGCAGGATTTGGAAGAGATTGATTCTCACTTGACACCCCCATCACAGTCTCATGTCCAGGTGCATACTCCTCAGCAGCAGGCTATGCGCACACCTGATCCAATGACACCTTGTGACAATAGACCAATGGGTAGTGTGGAACCACCAACTCCACCTCAGCCCCAATCGCAGGGTAATCAGAGCCAATCATCTTCAGATCCTATGCCACGTAGCCATCGCAATCCTAGTTGCAGTTCAACTGGCAGCAGGCCTGGTAGTGTCTACTCTCAGCAAGCAGGTAGTGTTGGAGTGCTCAGTCAAGCAGGCATGACCAATGCTAGTTATAGTGTGGAACTGGATCACCAACTTGGCTTAGGTTCACCAGCTTCTTTAAGTGCTGCAGACATGTCAGCCCTGTCTGCTCAGGGTTATTCAGATTGTGCTCAACAAGCACTTAATAATTATGTGCACAATTCAAGGGGTCGTTTCATGGACACGGTGTGCTTGCCCATGCAGGGTGGTGGGGTCAGCTATCTGGCTGTGGCCACTGGCAACTACCATCACAGTCCTACTGTGTCATCCTACAATTCCTCCATGATGCAGCAAACTCAGAACCAACCACAGCAACCACAATCACAAAATCAACCTCAAACCACAGCACAGAATTCACCCCGTCTTATTCATAACCACACACCTGTGCCTTGTGTGGTGGGTGGGGGTCAAGTTGGTGTTGCTGGAGTTGGTTATCCTACACCTGCATCTTGCTCTCTTGCCAAATTGCAGCAATTGACCAATGGCATCATGGAAATTCTTCCAGAAAATCAAATGACACCTCCTCCCAATCTCACACCACCACCTCCAGTGAACATGACTCCATCCCCTGGTATTATGCGTAGCATGACCACACCTCCAGTGGTAAGTCTTCAGCAGCAGTTAAGCCAGGCAGCCATGATGTCTGGTCAGGCTTGTAGTGCAACGTCTAGCCCTAAATACCCACGTCAACGTTCATCTTCTGCTGCAGCAAACACTGTGCGCAAGTCTCCCAGTGTGACTCCCAATGTTACTGTGAATCCCAACATGACTTTTACTCCCAATGTGACAATCCAACCCACTACTGGCATGCTTCAGAGGTATAATATGAACATGAATATGTTCAATGGTTACCGTGTGCAACAGACTATGGTAAATCCCAGTTACATTACAGCCAACCCAGGCTTTCTGACCCAGTTAAATCAACCCCAGCTTCCAATGCAGATGAGCATGATGAACATGAATATGCATCCACAGCAGCAATTTCCCCAACAGATGCAACACCCCCAGACCAATAATACCATGTACCCATACGGGTATAACATTATGAACATGAACATGCGACGCTAGTTGCTTTTGTTTTGCCCTTCCTCTGGTTGCAAAGTAATAATTTTTGTCACCACCACAAAACTTTTAAAGCTCATGTCATTAAGTCTAATTCATCCCTATCCCACCCTACCCCACCCCACCTCAAACTTTATAGTTGATGGCTTTTATTATATATTACCTCCATTACTCAAACTGCAGATAAGCCTTAGATTGTTGCCTAACTACTACAGTACTAGAACATTTTAATTAAATTGCCCAAGACCAATTTTGCATTGTTTAAGAAATACCCGATCATATTTTTGAGTGTCTCAAATCCTACACAAGTTAAAGGCACAATAGTTTGTTTACATTTTGTTATAATCTGATTTTATTTAAATAAGAAATTACAGTAAGCTGTTCTAAGTATTTTCTTTATTAAAATACAAAAGAATTCATTTAAAACAAATGATTGAAAATAGTGTGCTTCAAATACAAATTTAATAAAATGATAAAAGTTATGGCAGTGTATTGATGGTCTAAAGGTTATACTGTAATAACAGTTCTTGCATTAAAATGTAAACAAAATATCTACTGTGCCTTTAAATGGTGCATCTGGATCAGTGTTCTAATGATTTTGCTGTTCACATCTGGAACAATGTTCTAATGGTTTTGTGGTTCCTAATTTTTTTAAAAACTAAAATGTTGAGTGTTCCTCATTGTGCATTGTTGGCAGCAACGTACCCTGATGCACTGAACGCTTGTTTACTACTGCCAGTGCCACCATCATTTTTATTTTTTAAATGTATTGTTTTATCCAAAGTTGAATGAAAAGCTGCACAAGACAGTTTAGCTGTTTAACTGATGTGTGTGTGTGTGCGTGTTTATGAGATGCTATACTTGATGAAGGTTAATTACAAAATGGTGGTGTTTGCAAGCTAATAGTTTGTCCTGTATGAACTAATTTATAATTTTTATCCAGATGTATGGTGTGTCACAGGGTGGCATCTCTGATTATATTGTAGTTGTGTACATTGTGCAGTGTTTGATTCAAGTCTTTCTATCATTTTGCTAGAATTATATTTACCAGTGGAGCAAAAGCTTGTTGAGGTGTTCGTTCTCCCCCCTGCCCCCCAAATGTATTGCAATATAATGAGATATAATTATTTAATTATGGCTCTGATATTAAAACTGCCATATCAGACTACCTTCTCCCTCCTTTTCACATTTCCCATATTTGTAGATTTCCCTTCATATGTATATTCTTGTGTATAGATTCTAATAATATTTCCACATTGATGTATTTGCAGAGTGTAGATGATTGAAAGAAAGGGATATATATGAACTTTGAATACATGTGATGCAGAAAAGCTGTTATTTTGTGTTAGCGTCTTGATTTCACAATGTGACTGTCTAGGGAGAACGTTGGTTGTTTCAAGTGTGCTAGACATATATAAATATATATTTCATCTTGTGATTCCCTTCACACCCTACAATGATTGTTGCTTCTCTACCCATCTTTGTGATTGTTGTGTGAAGTCGTCTTCAATCATGCATCAGACTGTACAACAAATTTTCCTACAAAACCACTGTCAGTATCACATTTTCACAATGTTGTGAACAATTATTCATTATATTTTATTCAGAGTGTAAATATTGGCAAGAAAAATGTGAAAAAATGCATTTTGCAACAATAAATTATGGTTTAAAATTACAGAATCTTGATTTTGTTGATTCAAATAAACATTCTCATTCTCAGGGTTCAAACAAATTTATGTTTTGCAAATTCATTTAAACAAAAAAGATGGGAAAATGATTTTTATATTGTGAGAAGTGATTTTTGTTGTTAAAGAGTGTAAAAAGGAATGATGTGTTCTGATTTTGTGATGTCTTTTAATTTAATGAATATAGTTAGCATCAATTAAAAGTAATGAAAGTTTCAATGTCATCAAAACATAATGCAAAGGCAATTAATTTCATAGTTAGGAGGGGGAGGGGGGAAATTGATCATAGTATAGAGAAACTTTTCAAAAGTTTACTTTGCTGAAATATAGCTGTTTTGAAGCTAGTTGCAACAAAATAATAAGTATGAACAATATATATGACTGAAATATAGCTGTTTTGGTGCTAGATGCAACATATGCATATATATGTTATGAACAATATATGATTAATGAAAGTAGAAACAGTTGACATCATTTCTTTCTTTGTATTAGTAATTATTATTCATATGAATACCACACACCAAAATAACTTCCTTTAGATTCTTAGAACAATGTGAGTTATGCTTGATGTCTTGTAGGGTGGAGCCTGCTTCATTCATACAAAATGAAAAGTATATCTAAAAAGTCAAAACCAACATTTAACCGAAACAAAAAATGATGTTGTGATCTAGAAGGGCTTCGTAAAAACTAATAAGAAAACTGCTTGGAGCAATTGTTAGTATGAAACTTGATATAATGTATAATGTGAAAATGGGTGAGAAATAAGTGGTAATTTATGGAATTAGACACAAATATGATGCAAATATGCATAGTCATTATTCCAATGATTTTGTTTTTTTTATCACATTTGGTTATGTCCCCCCCAAAAAATATTCAAACAATTTCTCTGGTGCCAATTTCCATTTGTATGTGCAAATATATGTGTAAGGGGGGCTACCACAGTTGCAATCAAGAAGCAACTATGCCAAAATGTCGCTGTTCAGGTATTTATCTTGATTCTTCAATCATCTCACTGCAGTTTTAGGAAGATAGTGTTATGATATCAAACAAAGATATATGGGAAAGGCATTAAAAATGGTTTAAAAGTCTGGTGTTGGAAGAGGTTATGTCTTTGTTTAATTTTTTTTATTGCATAGATTATTAGGGGCATTACAGTCTTGCATCAAGAAGTCAAATGGATTGGACAATATTTGTAATTGTGCATTTGAAACTAATCATCTTTACAGAGTTCACACAGAAATGCTATAATCATATAAATGTGCACTCATTACTGGCTTTACACTGTAGAGGGGGAAGCTATCTGTCGAATAGCTGTCAAAATGTCAGAAACATTGGCATGATCTCCAAATTCCTTTTCTCTGTGCTCAAATAAAATGCCTTGATGAGCTGGACCCACAACAAAAACACCTGAAATACCACAATGAAAACTTCAATTAAAAAAAAAATGCCACAAAACTCTCTAATATACAGAAATTAGTTTTTTTTAAAATTACAACTGATAATGTATTAATAGGAGCAATGTCCTTATTGTAATTGTAGCAACTAAAAGAACAAAAGTGTTATGATACAGCCCACACAAAAAAGCAGCTCTCCAGATCCACAGGGAATAATGATCTGTTGACCAAAAAAAATAGCTCGCTTGATTTCATATAACTACTAAGTCAGGGTTAAAAATTCTTAAGTAAAAAAAATATGCATTTTGTTATCATTTGTCATTATGATACACATAAAATAAACATCTACAAAATATTTAATTGAATCATCTACAAAGTTTTAGAATACTGAAAGAACCTTTTCTGATTTGTTGATTCATTAAACAAAACCTCAAGTTTTGCATTTCAATATTTTATTTCATTCACAAAAGCCACATTTTATTTAAATAAAGCAGAAAAAATAATTTAAATGGCTGAAATACAATGCTAAGGGAGAAAACTATAAACTATTATTAATTTTAAATATTTTCTCTCATGATTGTCATAGTCTGTTAACTCAGTGACTTAGTTCTGTGAAAGGTCTCACGACACTCATACTCTTAGCAACATTGTGTTAACATGGTGACAAAATATTTTTTCCAACCAATGATTAGCAGTTTAAAGGAGATGATTATATAATATTATTCTTCAGCAATAATTTTCTACAATCTGAGATACCTCCAGCTGAAAAATTGTTATCCTGCCCACCACCAATAAGAAAATAACTTTTAGTAGTTAGTGAGGAGAAACCCTTGAGATAATATGTGCTACAAGTTGACAAGATTAACTTTACAAGAGAGGAATTAGTTTCATTATTAAAATAAAGATGTTATTGAGAAGGTAAATGCAAATTTCTTCATATTTCAATAATTTTGAATATAACTTTTTGCAAAGTAATGGATCTATAACAAGTGTTGTAAAGTGTGACTGTATTATAGTCAGATTTTTTCCAGGTTCTTATCCTGCTAATTTTCATACATAAGATCAGTTAACACTGTAAGTAACTCATCAGTCAAGTATATTCACATGATACTACATGTATTTTGAAATGGCTTGTTTGCATATGCACTCAGCTACATATATATAAACTGTTATTATAAATATTAAATGTAGGCAATATATGTCCCACATTTTATTTATGTATTCATTTCATTAATATCTGTAATGGTGAAACATAATACTGCAATCTGATTGTAAATTCTAACAAATAATATCAATATACATACCTAGGTAGTATATATTATTTTTTTAAAACAGCAGGTAGCTGATTGCCATGGTAGTGGTATGTTATTACATATTTAGCTTTAAACATCAAATATTCATTTAGGGCATGTTTATGTATATTACATGTTTTCAAAATAAATGTTGTTCTGTGCAGTTATTCATAGTTTGGTTGCGATTATTTTTTTTTAAATTGAGCAAAAATCATTATGATTTGAGTGAGTTTATTATTTTTGTAATACTGAATACCCAAAGAAAATAATCTTAAAATCTGAAAGATTCTGGACAGATCAAGAAAAACAAAAAGAAGTCAAGTATATTTGTACTGAGTTTAACATTTGTCAATAATTTATATAATAAAATAAATTGGTATGTCTTTACCTCCAAGAAGTCAAGTATATTTGTACTTAGTCAAACAGTTGTCAATAATTTATATAATAAAATAAATTGTTACATCTTTACCTCCAAGAAGTCTTCCTTCTCCTTCCAAATTTCCAGATATACCCTTTTTCCAGGCCCTCAGGATGTTGGACCAAACACCGGTCCTCAAGAAGCCAGACAGAAACATCCATCGCTCACGTGGGCCATAAAATCTCCGCTAAAATTTAAAACGTACAGCAGCAATTATATATTTATTGCTTATTAGATTACACCAATAATATATGTGTATAACCATAAATGACATTTTAGTCTTAAGGGTGTATTTCATCAGTAATTAACAGAATGCAACTATGATGTAAAAAAATAAAGATTGTATTTGTGACAAATATTTCCACCCTTTTATTTGTCACTTGTTTCTTTTATATTTAGTATCCATATCTGTACTTTTATTTATGAAATACTTTTTGTAATAAATTGTGGAGCACTTGCTCAAATTGCAGACCTTTTATATATGTTTTAAAGTAGATGTCGCACACTGCACATTGAGTAGACACACAATGTGAAAAATAACATGGCCCTCCTAAAAGTGATTATTAGACATAGTATCATAGCTAAATGACATTGCTAAGTCACTCCTAGTGGAATTCAATACTATAGATTCCAGTAGCCCACCTCACATCTTGTTATGGATAAATGGCTTAACTGCAGGATGCAAGCATTCCTGAGAAGCTAGTCAATCAAGGTCAGCCGATGGCTGCATACTGGCCAACTATAGTCAACCAATGGCCATCTACTGGTCAACTGTAATTGACCAATAGGCATTATAGGGAAACACTTTAGTAAAGAGAAACCCTTGTTTCTTCACTTGTTTTGAAGCGGTGGTTCCAAGTGCATCTTCGAAAGAGCCCCCACTTTTGGTGCATGTCTGGTTAAAGTTATCGTGAGTAAACGCAAGGTTATAAGTCCTAACTTGTAATTGTTTGTTCTTTTTTCAGCTAACTAGAGATGAATCCTTTATGTCTTTCAGCCTAATAATGATATATTTTAATTTCACTGTATAATACTGTACACTGTTTTATAATTCTAAGAGATCTTTTATGGTTATTTTAAACTGGCAGAAATGCCATGAGATCTAGTGCTGGCCAGTCTAATATTAATTAACATGGTAAGCACTTGTTGAGAAACTTGTAACAGTTAATGCAGCGGATCTAAATCCCTGTGAGACTTTTGTATTGATTTGGATGTTTTATATTGATTTGGAGATGTTCATAATGTGATGAAATACTGCTTGTTCGGTTATTTGTATGTACATTAATATGTAAGTAATTGGTAGAGAAACATACAGTACAGTTTCATGTTTGTTTAAAAGATGTAGTAAAAGAGTAATGCTAATCAGTAAGGGCAGAGAATAGATGAGTGAATTTTCTAACTACTAAATTAATTCTGATGAGTGTTAAAGAAAAATAGTTGAGCAGATGAGAAACTAGTCAGAACATTCATGCATAAGAACTGTATTTCCAGGAAAAATGGTTGGCAACAACTTATGTCTTTACCGTTGTAATTGTCTAATAAATTTAAATTTCTAGAGTATTAATATTAACTTCCAGAAGTTTTAGAACTCACCTCACGATCTAAATAAATATTTCCTTTGAAAAATGGTGAGAACTCTGGCACTCCTAATTGCTCATGGACCACTGCATAAAGAGGAATATTCCGTAGTTTGAGTTCTGAGTGAAGTTTTGATAGCTCCAAGGCCTCCTATTAATTTAATGACAAAGATAATACAACTAAAAAAAAAATTAATAAAAACTGCTTTATTCTGTGGAAAAAAAACACTCCCCAGAAAAACACCATATTAAAAAAAATTCTTACAAAGTAGTTAAATGTTCTTTACTTTGCACAACGTTGAAAAATATGACAATAAGAATATATATAATTTTTAAAATCTAGTTGAATAAAAAAAAGAAACTTATCTTTATGAACAACATAATCCAGATTCATTAATTTGATATATCATCTATCGTTTGAAGACTGACCATAAAAGGTGACAGAATTAGCTTTCTGAGAATCACATTGGATGAGGAAAGCTGTCAACATTCAAATTCAGTGGATTAGAAAACAAACTTGCCAATACAAACATATTAAATTATCTGGAAAAATAGAGCATCTTAGATGATAACTTATTATTTATATTCTGTAATTCCCTCCAGTTAGCATCTGACATTAATGAGAAAATATATTACTTGAAACTGATTACCTCACGACAAAGTAAACAGCCAGGACGACGCACAACCATTATAACAGCACCTGTGTTTTTCCATAGATCAACAGCCTGAAGGGAAAGGCAGTATAAGTCAACAAAGTAATGGAAATGTAAAGTGCTCTACATGAGGTCTTTTACAAAAACCTTACACAAGTGAAAACAGACTGTCAATGTTTTATGCATATACATCATATAATGTGTGTTCTGAGCATTATATATTATTTAATAATAATATTGATGTTAATGAAAGTTAATGAAGAACAATAAAAAATATGATTTACTTTAATGTCTCAGTCACTACATAGTACAAGTGAATATAAAAAAACAAGTACTGGGTGTAAATCTGCTAATTATTTTCCCAAACAAATGAAATTAAAATATACCAGTTAAATGTCTGCTAAAATATATATAGAAATTAGTCTCCTAACCTGTGTGGGAGGGGTGGGTGCAGTATTATGTGATTATTGTACATAATAGTCTATAATCAACTAAAACATTTATATCTTTATTCTTAGTTAAAAAGGACTCCATTAAAACTGCATTATTTCAAAGATAAGAAAATAAGTAATTTTATACAGAATGTATTCGTCAACTCCATTTCCTTCTATGGCCAACATATAAAACTGAGTCTTATGATGTAAGTGAAACAAAGCATGTCAATACCTGATAAGAATGCTAAGGGAGATAGATAACAATATTCCTGCTCCATTTTATATATAAAATAAAGTGTTTTTATAACACATCCAACTAAGCTATACAGAAACCATAAAATAGTTCTACTAACTTTGAATTTATGAGAATGTAAATCTTCCAGCTCTGTGTCAGCTAGGTGTTGAAGAGTGGCTGGCAGTGGAGTAGGAATAAAAATGTCGAAGGGAGAATTACACAAGATTGCTGTAATCACAACTACACCTGCCATCCATAATAAGGTTTTGGACAATCCCATTTTTAAGATCTTCTTAACTCATTAACTTTCTAGATAAACAAGAAAAACAAATACAAGCTATTAATAAACAGAATGTATAGATTTATTAATGTCCACTTTAATGCATTCAACACAGGTATACTATTTTATTAAATTATTTTTTCTATAGTAATATTTTAATACTAACTTTCTAGATAAACAGGAAAAAATAATACAAGATATTAATAAACTGAATCTATGGATTTATGTATGTTCATGTCAATGCACTCAGTACCGATTTTATGTAATTTTTCTATAATAAAATTCATTTTAGAAAGTGATGTGTGCATTAATGATTCTGCAAGTCTGCTAAAATTCAAACTGCTGGTAACATTTCAGAGCACTTTTAAAAATTCTTGTCATCTTACTGTGGATGTCTTAGTATTATATAATACTCAATGAACAGTCACTTGACATATATTCATACGTTCTAAATGTGCATATGGCATTTGGTTGGAACCAAAGTACACTATAAATGGTAGAACATGAACCCATTCATCCAATTTCTTGCAATATAGAAGCATCCTAAATCATGTTTAAACAAGATTGGCCATAACAAAAAGTGATACTCTTACGAATCACAGAGACAATGTTGGCTTGTTTTACTTAAAAAGTAATCTTGTAATTAATAATAATAATTAAAAGGTTGACGAAGATATTGCAGTTAAATTATAAAAAATCACTTATCACAGTTATACTTATATACACAGCAAAAAATATAAAACCCAATTTAATAGCAACTGATCAAAAAGATAGTGGCTGTATAACAAATTCAGGAAATGTACAGTTTATATACATTAATTAATGCTGTTTGTGAATAACAAGTATAGCCACTAGTTGAAGTGAACTGAGTTTGACACTAAAACATCGGGTAAACTATATGGTTCCTTTACTTCTATTCTATAGTAATGGATTCAAATTATATAAGAAGAAAATGTGCAATTTATTTCTACTTAACATTGATTTATAATGTCCGTAGATATATATCCGCAGAATGAAAGCAGATGAAAAAAACAAATTTTAACTTTTACTATCATAAGATCGCTGAATGACCAACAGATGATACATTCCAACTTATATGCAGGAATATGGAAAACGATGATCAAATTTCAACCTACATGCAAAACTAATGACTGATCGACTAATGCTGAGAATGCTCTGATCGGGCAAATAGTTCAGTAGGGAGTATAACTTAACCTAGAAGTGAACGCATGTATAATCTAGATCTAGTGAAATTCGTAATACCATACTCAAAAAATAATCAATAATCTATAATTTTCATACCGATTCAGTCCCTTAATTTAAAGTAATTTTAAATATAACATATAGTATAATGAGGGGAAGGAGAAAACAATGGTGATTTAGTGAGGAAAATACTTAAACAAGCTAAAGGCCCACTTAATATACACAGCGCTGAATATAAAACATTCACAGCTTCGTGTGAAATGCCAGAACATCTTAAATGCATAGCTTTTTAAACCTACCACTGGAAACTTCATGTAGGTGTGCGCGCACAAACCCTATGATTATGACTATAAATGCGCACTGTATACTAATTCCAAGCAGCCGACACAAAGGTTAATAAGAACAGGTAACTCTGTATTAATCAACTTTGGTGTTAACATTTCGTGCGTCACGTCCCTTGTATTTGATTTGTAAACTAAAACAATGGGTCTTCCATCCGAAACACTTGAAAGTAAATTAAAACAAAACCTGGACACAACATATATGGTAACATTACAAAAATTGTTATAGATAATGTAAATGTTTTGATCACTAATGTTTAAAGTCTCTAGCGCTTTGCTGTGAACATTTCCAAATAAAATATTTTAACCACTTCTCTCTCAACACCAATTTTTATGTATAAATGGAACAACAATAATAGAATATTTATATATATATTACAAAATATTTATTATTACCTCAAGTAAAATTATTTTTTTTAAAATGTAGGCCTATTTTAAAGTAAATTAAAATGTAACATTATGCATTTAATTTTTTTGGATAATCTAATGAATTTATGCTTATTACTCATGAAAGGGTTTCTAGAATAACTATATGTGAATATCGGTGACAATTCGTGATAATCAGTCAGAAGTCTTGGTGCCATTTTTGATACCTTTCTCTCACCATACCATCATGTCTTCAGTACTTGTATTTGCACAGAAAAGAGTAGCCTACGTGGAGCTGAAAAGAATTAGCAATATTCACAGATATAGTTACTGCTAATGAAACTATGTGTGCTTGACTGATTGTAGCTTTTTCTCTCTGGTTTACCTTTGTATTTTCTGAAGAAACTTAAGAAGGTTAGAAACACTTGCAACACCAAGAATATGTTATTTCACTCCATCTCTGGCTATCTGTTCATAGCAGACCACAAATACAAGATCTCTTCTCTTTGTTTTGCTTCTCTGGTTCCCAACTGTATATCTGTCAGATACATACATATACATGTACCCTCTTGCTAGGAGCCTGCATTTGTCATCAGACACTTGCATTTTCAACATTCTGAAAGCAAAATATAAGTTGTACAGTCAACATTCATTTGCTTGCCAATGCCAGGTTTCTTTTGCCTGGTTTATGTTTCATTTTTGAGCTAAGACCATGGTCATTTAAAACTACTCATCCTTCCTGTCTGCAAGAACAGCACCATCTTCTGTGTTATTCATTATTCACTAATTCAGACTGTACTTTTGTGTATCCATTTTATATATGTTTCATTTAACTAAATACACAAATAAATACATTTATTTGCTTATGTTGTCATTTGTATATGGATTCATTATTTTGCTTTGTTATGTTATCTTTAATGTTTTTCTTTTGAGCAGTTTTTTATGAATATTTTTCTCGTGTACTCTAAATAAATATGGTGAAGTATTTAGAGCTTTTATAATGAGAATAAGCATTCTATTGAGTAATCTTAATTATTATTGTATTTATAATTATTTAGTGGGGAAAACTTTCAGCTTGGGTTTGGTGGGGTAGGGAAAGAGGCTAAGGTGTATGTTTTACATGTATATAGATGATTACTATTCACATACCCTAGTTTCATACTGTGCTAACTAAACTTTACTTGCATTCTGTATTTTAGATTTTTATTTTCAATTATTATTTAAATTTTGTTTTAATTAGTCTTATTATTAGGATTATTGTTATATTGGGATGTGGTGGAACTTAGGGGTTCTTTCAGAGGTCCAGTGAAGATCTTATTTACCTAATTAATTTTACCCAGTTTAGTCCGGGGTTTTACATTTTTCAGTTTCTGCTAAGACTTTTAGTTCCAACCATGTATAAATATTTTTTTTTAAAGAATGTTTGCTTATTTGGAAATGATAGTTCATAATTTTCATAGTATAAATGAAATGATTTCAACAGATTGTGAAAAATAGTACTATTTTAAAAAAATTATTTTACAGAAAGTTGAAGATATGTCTGATGGTTGTGGTGCAAAGTTCAATGTTCTTATTGTTTCACCAAAATTTGAGGGTGTCACACCCACTATCAAAAGGCACAGGTTAGTTTATATATTTTTTTTTATAATTTGACATCAGTAAGACTTATTTTATTCCATTGAAGAATGCAGATATATAGCTCATTCTCTGTAATGAAAAGGCAAATGTTTAATATATTGCATTAAACTAAAATTGAACATGAATATTTCATTTATTACAAAGCTGTCAGAGTTTGGGTCTGATTCCTTACACATTTCTCCTTCAAAAGTTTTTTTCCCTCCTACAATTTTATTCATTGTACTGTGAAGCGACTCCTGAATTATTTTAAGCAATTATACTTCAACAAAACACTTCAATACAAATACACGAGATCGGTTGGAATAAAGTGTGAATTGAATTAACTTGCTTTTAGGGTTATTGAGAATAATTTAGACAAGGCACCATCAAAGGGATATAAATGTTGTGTAATTCTAATTGTGTAATTGTGCATTTATATTCTCTATTCAGACATAACTCTAATCACATACAGCACTGTTTCATTACAGTTTATGTCATTGATAGCCCTTTCATTCAGCAAATAGAATTTTACATATTTTAAGCATTTAAGAATTTAAAATTACATTCATCACTGCAGTAACCAGAACAAATTAATATTTACATTTTAAAGTAAAGGCTGGATTTTGCTACTATATCCAATGCATATTTTAATTTTATTGTTTTACTTTTCTTATATATTTTGTGTAAGAGTGTATATATATTTATTTTAAAAAATCATGCATAAATAAACTTTGATACTAATATACCGCACACCAGCACTCTCGAACACAGATGGTTATATTCTGTTGGCAGTATTCATGCTTCCTAGTTTATATTCATGCTCATACACATGCCAGTATGTAATATTCTTCTTGACAACTCTCTTTCCCTACAATAACTAACCTTCACTACCTATAACACTGTTAACAGTGCATCTGGGAGGAGACAGATCAACACTATCCACAAGTTTTCCACACTATAGCCTACTATGATAACTCTTCCATTTGGTTGGAAATCTCAGAGGGCTCAATACCCTGATATATGATTATTTCTGGCACATGAAGAATTCATCATATCAGGCCTTTTCTTCGCAGTCTTTACTGGCTACCTTTTCACAGTAGAATACAAGATTTCTTTGTTTTGCTTTACTGCTGGTTCTTGTTGTAAATACCTGTCTCCTCTCCACATGTACACTCTTGCTTCAGACTTAGGCATTTTCAACATCCTGAAAGCCATTTTATTTATGTTTCATTTTGTAAATACATTTATTTGTTATTTATTGTCAGTTTTGAGTGAAGGGTCATAATCTTGTTTTGCCTATATTTATTTTTCTTAATTGTCTGAAGTAGCTTGTAGTTGTACAAAGACCTTGTTTTGTGTATTTGTGTATAGAAATATTGTAAAGTTTTTAAAACTTTGATTAGAAACAGCACTCTGTTAGGTGAACATCATTATTACTATTATATACTTTGATGTTTTAAAATTTTTTACAGATACATTAATTTAAAAGTGTACCTACTATCAATAGCTTTTTGGAACATGAATTGCCTTGAAGTGGTCAGTGTATATGGTGTCATGCTATAGTTCTCTGTATACTTATGATTTACTTTGCTCATTGAATATGTACTTTAAAAAAAAAAAAAGAGTTTAGTACTTTACACAACAACGAACAATTAGTCCCATGCCATAGCTAACTTTATGCTAATGATCAACAATGCTCATGTCTACACTAAAAATGTATTTTAGTGTTTGATATGTTTAGCACTATAAAAAATAATGTACTTACAATCTTATTGAAACATATTGAAAAGCAGTGCTTAAATAAATTACTCTGAACTTTATCAACAAAAGGAACATCTAATAGCAAACATTTTTTTTCATGCGTTTTGGGGAGTTTGGATTAACATGGGTTGGATTACTGGGACTGTGAATTAGCATTGTTTGGATAACTTGGAGTGTGGATTAACATGGATTTATATTACTGGGAGTGTAGATTAACATGGGTTTGGATTACTGGGAGTGTAGATTAACATGGATTTGTATTACTATGAGATGTAGATTAACATGGGTTTGTATTACTGTGAGATGTAGATTAACATGGGTTTGTATTACTGTGAGTGTAGATTAACATGCATTTGGATTACTGGGAGTGTAGATTAACATGCATTTGGATTACTGGGAGTGTAGATTAACATGGGTTTGGATTACTGGGAGTGTAGATTAACATGGGTTTGGATTACTGTGAGTGTAGATTAACATGGGTTTGGATTACTGGGAGTGTAGATTAACATGGGTTTGGATTACTGGGAGTGTAGATTAACATGGGTTTGTATTGCTGGAGATGTAGATTAACATGGGTTTGGATTAATGAGAGTGTAGATTAACATAAGTTTGGATTACTGGGAGTGTAGATTAACATGCATTAGGATTACCGGGAGTGTAGATTAACATGGGTTTGTATCACCAAGGCTGTATTACAGAACTTTGCCAGCAGTCAGACATCTTGTTAGATAGTTTTTGGCTACATGTAGTTCACAACTTTGTAAATAAATTTCCTATGTTTTTGTTGATTCAATCATTCTTTAAAGTAAAATTCCTTCTGACAGTCATTTCCCAATATTAAGGAATATAATATATAGTATTAACAGCCTTATACAAAGTAGTTGTTACAAGTTATTTAAATTTAAACAAAGTGATTACAGGTTTAAATAATTTTTTAAAAACTGTTTATTTATTTATCATACAATGATTATATAACAAAACATTTATTTATTATTGAATAGGAATATAATTCAGCATTTTAAAAAACTTTGAAACTATTAGAATCTTAAATGTTTCATACCTTTTATGTTTAGGCTTGTGCATGCAATAATTGCAGAAGAGATGAAAGTTATCCATGCTATTCAACTCAAGACACTGACACCAGAGGAATGGGAAAAACAGTGTCAGTCATGAGA
This sequence comes from Sinotaia quadrata, assembly GCA_028829895.1. Taxonomy (NCBI): domain Eukaryota; kingdom Metazoa; phylum Mollusca; class Gastropoda; order Architaenioglossa; family Viviparidae; genus Sinotaia; species Sinotaia quadrata. The sequence goes on from CM054182.1 coordinate 29,646,457, forward strand.
GTCTTCGAACCAGAAAACAATATTATCATTGCAATGGTTTTTAAAAATTCAAATAAAATGCTTGTAAATTAGTGTATTTATTTTAAGTCTCACTTGTGAAATAAATACTTTTAAATGTCCATGTTGCAATAGTATATTAATTCATTATTTTGATCTGTTGTGAACATCATCATTACTTGTACATACGTTTGAACACAGAGATTCATTCCCAATCAAAACAATGATAGGCTAATACATATTACTGTATTGTAAAAGGAAGGTATAAAAATAAAGCATTTTCTTTTGTCCTGATCCACACAAGCTGGCACTAATTACAACAGAGCCTTCTTAATCACACTTTAATTAGATTCTGTTATTTTTTTTATTCACGCTTGTTAATAGTACACATCATCCAATCAAAGAAGAATATAATAATATGCAAGTCTAGAAGACATCATATTTTATAAGACAAGTCAGAAAAGGCTGGCCATTTTTACATGAAATAATGAAGTTATATGCAGCTTGCATCACAGCGCTCCAAATCTTACAAATGTACACATTCTTCCAAGCACAAAAACATTTTGATCATCCAGCTACACACTCCTAATGATTTAATACAAAACAAACATAATGCCTGTAAAAAATATCCCTTCACAATATTTTAACTAATAATTTGTTTAGAATGTGTATCTCTGATGTGGATAAATATATCTTTAGGTGCCCAAATCAACACATTTCTAAATAGTTAAGTGCATGCATATATGTGATGAATATGTAACACTTTAAAATCTTCAGTTATTCAGACTCTCTTGATTAAGTGGATCACACATTCTTATAAAATTGGTTTAATAATAAATATACTTTTTTAGTTCTATTTCTATATATTTCATTACCAGCTAGGACTTTCACTACAAACAGATGGCACATTATTAAAAAAATGCATTAAAAAAGGGGTCTGGAATGTAAACCTAGATCCAACCACATATTCCTACTCTCTAGTGCATCTACACTTTAAACAGTGAAAGCATGGATATAAAAAAAATGTTTTATTCGCTCAAAGAGCTTTTAAAAACTTTTTTTTTCTATGCATCCTCTATGCCTAAATCTGCTAAAGCAGGTTAATTAAATGATTCTTATTTTCAGTCAGTCTTGACTCTTTCATCTACCCATCATTTAACCATTTTTCATTCTCTCTTTACCTCAACCCAAGAAACTCTTCAAGTATTCCATTATAAAATGGCATCCACATTGATCACCATATACAATCACTTCTCCACCCCTACCCCCAAAATAAAAAAAAATCCCTTGTTAAAATAATGTTTATAAATCCTCAGCAGATACTTTGGTCTAACACAAAAAAAAAAAAAAAAAAAAAAAGAAGAGAAAAGAAAAAGTTATAATACAAACTCTATATAAATATATTGTAAAATGTGTTGTTTTTTTTAAAAAAAAAGGAAAGATCAGTCAGAAACAGGTTCAGTAGTAACAAACAACAAGCATCACCCCTTTGGTGATTAAGAAACGAAAGAAGACATATGCTATATAGTACAGCAATCCACGCTTCAATAACGTCCAGGTAGAAAATCCTGGCAATAATAAACTCTGTGCACCTAAACAACAATATCACAAACCCACTATTTTCTTGAAACAGAAAACATGCATATCTAAATATCACAATGATCCACTACTTTGCTGTGGCCTGAGAGAGAGGTTCAACCAAAGCAGCCTGGTCAATAAAAATGTCACCTTGTGAGATGCTTGTGGTCATGCTAAACCTTTGCAGAGAGATTCTGTAGATTGTAATGAACATGTTGAATTTAGTATGCATGTACAAGTCTCTCCTTTGGCACAGCACATAAGTGAAAACCTCTGAATTTAAAGAAGAGATTTATTATCACAAATCTGCAAGAGGCACACATTTTATAGAACACACTTTTTCTTCATTTTTTTGTGTTGTTTTTTGGTTTTTTTTGCATTCATTCCAATGGCATGCACTTATATTTCTGAAAAAAATGTTACCACGCCAAGCAGTCTTTAGTAACATTATGGGATCAACAATGATAAGAAGAGGAAGAGACAAACAAATTCTCAGCATACCAATCAAGCTATAAGTATCAAGATAAAAAACCCAAAGCAAATCTCAGGAAGATGTATGTTTAGAGGCATAAAATAGCAAGTCAACTATCTTCTCCTTGTTTAAAATTAGTAATGCCATTAAGATGACCAGAACATGGAATAATTCAAGAGAAACAAAATGATGGAAAATATTTCTAAACAGATGTGATCAAATTAATTAATCAAAGAGTTTAGATTGCAAACATACTTTGTGATATGGTGCTTTATATGTTTAGAAAAATCATTCACATAAACTTACTCCACACTGTCATAAAAAAATGTTCATGAGTTTTAAACCCTTCATTTAGCAGCAACACATATTTTAGCTATTGTTAACAAAATATAGGATTAATTAGGTAATTAATTTCTCAAGTGTTAAATAAATGTATAAGAAGTTATTTTGGGTATGAAAATTCAATGTTATTTTATAATGAAAATATTTAGAGGCATAAAACAATTCCACTCATGCTATATGTGAAAATCTCAAGAAATATCTGTATAACCAGTCTAGAAAAAAAGCATTGATCTCTCCTGCAGAAACAAGATGGAGATAGCAATGAACTTTACATATATATATTTATATATATATGTATACATGCTTGTTATGTTTCTTTGGTCCCAAAGGGAAACTGAGAAGACTTTATTTGAGATAATAATAAAAAATACTAGTGTTATATCATGCAGAATAAAATTACCGGTTTTCAATAAACAAGCAATCTTATATACTTTCAATCTACATGCCAGAGTTGTAACAGTTTCACATTTACATCTAGGAAGTTTGAGGGCACTGACAACAAGGTTGCTTTGTTCAAGAAGCTTGCAACCTTCAGATCTGTAGTCAAAAGTACAGTGTCACATTTAGATTTTAGGAAGCTTAGGGGCACTGACAACAGGGTTGCTCTGTTCCAGCAGCTTGCGACCTTCTGACTTGTAGTCAAAAGTACACTCATGGGATTCCGCATACCGATGTGAAGCACAAAAATTGTTTCCACACCTGTTAAATAAAAGATGGGGAAAAAAAACATAAGCAAAAAAATAATTCAACATGTATATGTCACATGTACAGATAAAATAACAGTAATTGAAATTCTACTGTTCTCTGAAATAAAATGACAATAAACAAGTCTTTGGTACTTATTATTCTCACCAATATCACTTGTCTGTATTGCATTTGTAACTAAGGCAGCCCCATGTCTGTCCACACCCTGCTGATTATTGCATGATCCAGACTGCAGCTTTGAGTTGCCCCGCCAGAGTAAATTGTTTACTGGCAGAAAAGTGTTAGGATCATTGCAGTCTTGTTCAAATTTTTCAATTACTGTCCTTCCATTAGAGATATTTATCAACTATGCTGAACTTTTCATGTTTATGAGCTTGTGTGAATGGAGCATGCACAAACTCTCTTTAATGCTTTATAGTAAACCCAAATTCAAACATATGTGGATTAAACATCACAGAAATATATTTTTGCCAATTCAAAAGTGTTAGCTGGGCAGGTGCAGAGAACATGCATTAAAACAGAGTGATAGTGTTTGTTGACACTGATTGGAACCAATGTTTCACTTCAACCTGAGTTTGGCAAGAATTGGCTCCATTGCGTACCAAATCAGTACACAATTTGAAATAGATCTTGGATTCATAACAACATATAAAATGTTACAAATAAACTTTTAAAAGAAATATCAATTATTTAGGACTTAACAGTTCTTTTAAATTAAAAATAATGAAAGCTTGTTTAATAAGATTTTAATTATCACTTCTGATAAAATCTGTATTTATAGGCCTTGAATTTATTTGTGACATCTTGCAGCACAGAGAGATCATATACCTGCATTGATAACTTGTTGCAAGTCCTGTCTTCTTTGCACAAACAAAACAACGCTTCGTTGCCTTCTTTTTGGCCTTGACAGGTGGCAGACGATGGGATGGGGATACAATTCTCCCATCTCGACTTGCTGATACTCGCTGAAGTCTAGAGGACTACAAACAAGTGAATAACTGTCAGCAATGCTACTAGTATCAATAAAAGTTCTCTGCATCAGTGAATAAAGTTCCTCTAAAGAACAGAATAATTCACAATCAAATCATAAAATCTATAAAAAAAAATATACTGATAAAAAGTATTACTGAAGCTAATGAGATATAAAGTAGAAGCTAAAGTAAAGAGACATGATAAAGTGACACATTAACTCTGCAGGTCAAATATTGCAGAAGTCTCATAGAAATCTTAAGACTAGATATTTGATAATTTCTGTCAACAATGGTAATTTAAAACCATTCTAGTACTGAGGAGTTTCTAATTTTAATATGACAAGAAACATCTATATCTATCAATGGTTGGGATCTAATAAATAAATAATGCATTAAAAGCTGAAAAGATTTAGTGGGAAATATGAACAAAAATTCTAAGAGTATTAGCAGCCTACATTTTAAATTAAATTGCTGGAGCAAAGACAATTTTTTTTTCTTAAAAACAGTAGGTGACTAGAATTTACAGTATAAGCTAATAATTATGCCAGCTTCAAAACAACAAAATAGTTATACATGTAATGTAAATTATCTATTTATATGAAATTGATACATCCAAGATGTCTTATGAATCTTGGTTACTGTGTGAAATATGGTATTTATATACACATGAATGCATTTTAACTGAACTGTCAAGTAATTATGTTTGCACACTTACTGTTTTGCATGTCTCATTGTCTGTACACTTTTCCATCTTAAGACTCAGTACAAGAACTGCTTGCCCCACTTCTATTATTATTCTTAGTCGTACTTTAATTATCTTAGTTTTACTTTTTAATGGGAAAAATGGCTGAGACAGATTAAAAAAAGAGATGGGAGAGGATATTACTAGTGATAGAAATTTTGGATTTAGGAAGGTTATATCAATCTAAAAACACAGTTTAAAAAAAAACAACACTAATGCCGTAATGAACTAGGGTATTTTATGAATAGATTACAAAGTAAAATGTACCAAAATTAAGTTCTGAGTGTTTACAGACTTTCAAAGCAGTAACAATGATGCATTTAATACTAATACTTTTGTAAATAAATATTATGTATATTTTTATCAAAATGTAATCTTCTTGTCATTTTCGATCTGAATGTTAGTGATATGCCCCACAATGAATTTGAGAATTTTTCCCAAATCAAGACATCAATGTCTTCTGATGCAACCTCTTCTAATTATTTTATTCTTATTATCTTTCAGGATTTACAATTAATAATACACCTTTTTTTTAATTAGTGGCAAGATTATACGATACAAATGAATACAATTTTTATCTGACAATAAAAATTATCAATGGACTCCATAATACAAAATTATTCTCCTTGTTTTGTTTAGATATTTCACCTCTTACAACTGACACAGACTTAAGGGAGGTAAGTGCTTTGATCATTTACAATACTTTTAAGAAGAACTATTTACTAGAACATTCATTTTGGCTTGGATGTTTCAGTTATCAACATAATATCCTTATGTAAAATGAAGAATTGAAACAAAAATAGAAAAAAGTAACAATTGTAAGAATTAAAGTTTGTAGAGTATTCAATGCATTTTCAAACTTCACATAATGTGCAATGATTATGCTAACCTTTCAATCTATGTCAGACTTTATCAATCAGCAATTTTCCTCACATTTAACCTGAATAATCATTTTAATATAAAAATATAAAGCTAGGTTTCATCTTTAAAGTGGGTTGTTGTTTTCTTTTGAACTTTATTAATGTATCTGTAAACTCTGACAAAAGTACCTTAGGGTTATATCGAAAATTTATCATCGGAAGCGTCATGGCTGAAAAAGTCAAATTTGCATTTTCGGGTACCATTTTTTAAGAATTTTTCAAGACCTGCATGGATTTGTAACATAAATTATGATTGGTCCATTAAAATGAAGAAAGATAACTCTCTACACTCAATTTTTTTTCATATTTGTGTGTGAAGATTAACGGGGAAAAATTTAAAGTGAAAAGTTCATGACAATTTTTGGGGCTGAAATATTTAACACAAAATCATGGAAAAAATATCTTTTATTCAGCATTTCAACACTTCCAAATATATGACACAATGTGAGATCATTAGTCAATGCAGTTTTTGCTAAATTGAAAATCTGTAGCACCCTTCCTGCCACTCTCATTTCTGAGACCTGATAAACACTACCCAGGCACTAATGCTGATTTTTCTGCTACTTACAATCAAATGAAACCTCATTGTGGAAAGATCTATTTGTAAGCATTTATTAATGTTAATTCTCATTTTTAATCTCTTTTTTTAAAAAAAATATATATTTATTTTTTAAAGTAGAATTATTGTTTTCTTTGAGCTACCACTTTGCTAGTTTGAATATGTCAGACTTTGCATAACTTTCACAAAAGTTGGGAGTGTGTTTTTTCTTCAAATAATTAGTTTTAAAGATGCAGATTATATTTGTTGATATTATTTTATTTACTGCTTATATTTTATTTTTAGTTATGTATAATAATTTATATTTTTACAAATAAATAGTTTTCAAACATTGTTAATTTAAACAAACTCATGATGTTAAAAAATGCAAATATTTGTAATGTTAAGCATGTGAAATGTTTCAATTCTTTCGAACATTGCATTTACCATAGCACACAGATATTATTTATTTTACTGTTTGTGTTCTTGCATGCATGTTTTTACAAAATGATTTTTGTCATATTGTGTTTTTAAATCGAACATAATTTTTTCCCCTTTCCTTTTCCCCCTTTTTTTCCCCAATTTTAAAATTAATTTTTGTTGGTTCTTGTTTGTTGTGCTTGTCTAATTTATCGATCTTTTATTTCTTTAGCATTACATAAATGAAGAATAAGCTTAAATATACATGCAATTGATTATTTAAGTTGTAAGTTAATCTTATTGAACATTCTGAACAAACTTAATATATCCTGCATGATATTTTACTTTATTTTGAAGAGTTAAAATTATGAGGGCTCAGTATTATTTGGTCCTTTTAGTTTTATTTTTAAGCAACCTTATACCTTTGTCTTCACATTATTACCGTATTTAGTAGTAGTAGTAGTAGTAGTAACTGGTGAGCAGTATACTCTTTATCTTTACATTTCTTGTTAGAAAAATAGGAATATTTTAATAATGAGTGATAGCATGGACCGAGATGATATAGATGCTAAGTCTGTTTTTAAATGGGGCATAACAGCTAAGAGCTTCAACATTATGAACTTTAGATCTTTACAAGAAGAATTTTATATTTATAAAAGTATATTCTGTGACTATTATAATAGTGGAATTAACCAGTATACTTGTTTTGTTTTTTTTAATCAATATCATATTATTGAATATGAAGCTACTGGGATTAAGTATACTACCTCTGTCTTGACTTATTATTTTTTATACACATATCGTTGTTACTATATGCTAACTGTATATGTGTATTAACTTATTGTGCATAATCATGATTTGAAATAAAACAGAAATGAAACGATCTTTTATTCATAGTCTATAATGTAATTATATAAATTAATAAATATGTCAATACTGTTTCTTTAAATCATGTACACATAGGCAGAGGTATTGTCTTGATTTTTGGGGGGATATAATTAATAATATGTCTTGATGTGTGTATGTAGAAGTGTTGATTTGGTTTTAGGATTTTAAATATTAAATTTTGTATTATAAAATATTAAAATAAATAAAATGTTTGCACAAATATGTTGTTTAGTCATAATGTATAACACCCTGCTGATCATTTAAATAGTATTAGTAAACCATAAGTGTGTTATGTATAGTTTCGGAGATGTGACAATTTATCCATTTTCACTTTCTTTATAAATGGAAATTGTAAAAAGTAAAATAAAATTAAAAATGTAAATTAAATAAATGATTAACATAAATTATCTTTATATATTTAGATAGAGCACAGTTTACTGATCATTTGGATATGTGAACCAACTCTGTTGTTGTATAGTTTTAGAGATATGATAATTTGTTTTTGTATATTTTCTGTATACTACTTGGTTACTGCATTCTCTTTGGGTTAAATTTTTTTGAAATGGTCATTTTCATCTTCAAATAATATTAATATCTTCAATGTTGTTGCTATGCCTTTGAAAAAAAATAGGCATTAACTACACAGCAAATGACTTAATAATATGCATTCTAGATATACTTTGTTCATCATTTGCATTTACTATGATGCCATGAATATTCCTGTTTGTTGCATTTTGTAAGCAATTTTATGAAACAAAAGCATGTTTTCAATTGCAATTTATTATAAACTGAAATTTCAATTCTGCATTAAGCCTGTTTTTACTTGTTGTCTTTGAGTATGTTAATTTAAAATGGTGGACTGTGTTGATCAGTGTGGTTTATATTTTACTTGTACTGAACTTGATAAATTGTGCATTCGTTATGTCTAAAAAAAACATTGATCGCCAATTACAAAACTAAATTAATGATATCTTAAAAAGTATTAGTGCTATGGTCATATCTTTTTCTACACAACCTTATTTTATCAGAACACATTTCCAGCAATAAAGATTTGTATAATATCAAGTAGAAAAAAATGGGTGGGTCTACCTAGTATTAGTGTACATATAGAATTATAATAATAATGAAATTGTCAGGCATAAAAGTAGAGATGTAACTTGCTGCAATGAAATAGTATAGAAGTTTGAATGGATGCCAGAAACAAACAAACTACCAATTACAGAATATTAAAACCATGTAAAGAGCATGAAATTATTAATCTTTAATTATAATACATATTCAATATCAGTATATGTGTAGGTTATTTTTATTATAAAAATACCTTCACAGATGTTCATTTTAAAGCTACATCCATAAAACAATGCATACTCACAAAATCTACTTATTTACAGTTACCTAAGGCTAAAAGTCACTCCCCCCACCCCCCGAAATTATTAATCTTTTGGAAGAGCGACTTGAGGATGTCCATAAGTTTAAGAATAAATCAACCCAAGAAAATGTATCACAATTATCTATTACTTCAGAAATAAATTATGTGCTAAGTTAATAATAATAAAACTATATTTAAAGGAATTACCAAATAAATATGATATATGAATAAACACAGCCATCTGATTAAAACATACAGTTGTATGTTTCACTTACCATAAGGCGATTTTCAGGGGTATGGCTGCGAGCTTCCTGGATACAGTAACTTCCAAGTCTTGATTTACTTGCACTTGATACCAGGCTACCAATATGAGAAGTACCTAGTTTCTCTATAGATGCCTGGCGAAGTAGGCCAGACACTGCACGGGCCTGGCCCGTTGACAAACTCTCAAGTGCATACTCTTTGCGGAGATCCATTCCTGGAAATCTTGTGGAGGTGGTGGGTCGAGAGAAGCTATCTCCTCGCAAACTGCTTGTGGTAAGTTCTTTGTGGGCAGTTACAGGTGACTGCTTCAGCAACTCCCCAAATGTTTCAAGCCCCCCCGACTCACCCTTGCTAGCCCTTTTTGCCTGTGGCAACAAGGCCGTTGGCAACATTTCTAGTCCAGAACTAGGATTAGAGGTCATGGTATACAAGTCCTTCCTGGGAAGTGAGGTTGAGGTACTGGGTATGAAGTCAGGGTCCTCCGAGTCTGGCTCTGAGATGGTGCTCATCTTTGGTAAGTTTGTTACTTCAGCATGGTCCTCCTTTATTGAGGGACTAAGGTGAAGGGTGGCTGCAGTGGATAAAAGGCTGGCTGCTGTAGCAGGCTCATCTAAGGAATCCACTGTAGACGCAGTTACTGCAGCCTCTGCCAGCTTCTCAACAGCCAGAGAGTAAGAGGCTGCAATGCCAGGAGTTGCAACTCCTGCAGCAGAAGAGGTACCAGTTCCTGTGATGGAAGGGAAGGTTTGTCCTACGGGAGGAAGGCATGAATTTTTGTTCAGTGTGCGGCTCACTGGTCGACCACTACTAGATAATTGACGAAGCCTCATGCGTGCTCCATTATGACTCCCTGAATGAGTGCCTTTGCCAGCGGATGGTGGCTTTGGTTTTTTCTGGAAAAAAGGAAGATATTTTACTGATATAAAACTTATAATGACACTAAGGCTCTTAACAGGTAATAATCTGATTGCATTTTATTATTGGTTTTTAAAGGATATGATGAAAAGCAAAACACAATGGTAGCTGCAACAAAACATTCATGCTCCTACTATGCTTAGTCAAAAACCTAGATAAAATACCATGCTATATCAGTATATGCCTATGTACAGCATCATGTGAAAAGCCCACATACAATTTTTTTTTTTTGACTTAATAAATGTTATATACCTACACAGCAGAGTAATAATAAAAATAATAAAAGAAGACTTAATCACTTAACACATCACTTATTCTTATAAAAGCTCTAAGTACTAGAAAATAATTACAAATAATAATCAAAAGGTCTTCGTACAAATTGCTTAAACACATAATAGAACTAAAGATAACAGAACAAAAATTCATATGCAAATGAAAGACAATATATAACAAATGACTATTCACAAAAAAGAAACATAAATAAAATGAATTTGCAAATATACAAGTTTGAACAAACAGGAAACAGCACTATTCTTGCTGAGAAGCATGTTGAGCACCTTTTGCAAATGATCATGGTTTTTGTATCGCAGCTTGAAGAGAATATAAAGAGAATTTCTGAAAGAAAAAACCCAATAAACAAATAATTTCTGACTGCACGACTTCACATTTGCTGTTGGAATCCTGAAAATGCATTTCTGATTATAAGTGCAAACTTTTAGCAAGAGATCCAACATATATATATATATATATATGACTGAAAGCAGAGTGAAGCACAACAAAAAGAAGAGATCTTGTGTTTTGCTGTGAGCAATTAGCCAGCAAAGGCGTGGAGAAAGAGTAACAAGAGTAGTTCTTGAAACTCTGAACGATAATCTTACCTGTAGTGTTTTGAACCTTCTTAACTTTCTAAACAAGACACATTGGTAAACCAGAGAGAAGAGAGTTATAATAATCAAACCAAGATAGTACTAGTGAACACACAAAGATTTTTTTTTTTTAGTACCAAAGTGCAAAATTTGAGAGCAGATTTGTCTCAGCTTGAGAAATGTTCTACAGATATTGGAGATGTCTACAATATTTTACGTACTTTTTCCTGTCTGGTGAAGAGCAGTGATGGGAATAGGACTGTAGCTAGTTATCCCAATTTAAAATGTATTCTGAGCACTCCAGAATAATTTATATTTGAAAATAATTTCATGTGAGTGGAATTAAAAGATCATGAGAAAATGATTCAAAAGTTTAATCACTCAATTTTCATATTAATTCTAACAAAAGTATATTTCCAATTAAATTTGGATTATTTGGCAAATAATTTATTTAATTACATTCTTAAATAAAAGTGAGCTATACTGATAAGCAGTGCACTTATAATAAATTAGTAGCTGTAATTAGCATCCTATACTGATCAGCATTATACCTTTAACAGTCTAAGTTGATGTAATATGGATCCTGATTGTATTAAACCCTTAGAAGTTTTATTAGATATAATAAGCATTCTATGTTAATGTTGGTAAGCATGATACCTTTAAGGGTTCCATTAGATGTAAGCACCCTTTATTGCTAAGCACTGCACACTTAATAGTTTTATCAACTATTACAGACTTTCTATTAGAAGTTTTGACAGATGTATTTGGTATCCTATATTGGAAAGCACTGTACCTTTAACAGTTTTGAAGATACAATAGAAAGGAGAAAAAGAAATTAATGGTTGTTGAGATGTACTACACACCTTTCTAGTAAGGTTCATTTTCTCCATATTAATGCGTAGCTGGTCCAGCTTTTCTTTCATCTTGCTATTTTCTTCAAGCTTCTCTTTGCTGGGCACCTCTTCATCTTCTTCCTCCTCATTAAGATTATATACTGATGTACTATTAAAATAAAGAGAGAGAAGCACATGAACGTATATATATATATAAAACTAAAAGGAACTGTTTAGAACATAATCTGATTTGATGCTACTCTGTTATTACATGAAACAATTTGTGATCTATCAATTTACTTACCAGTGTTCTATTTTATGTCATAAAATATACCTAACTTTCAGTTATTCTGTTTCTGGCATGATGCAGCCATTAGAGAGACATTATTAATACAATGCAACTGTTATGGCCATTAAAACGAGATAATAGAAAAGAAAAGAATATTATCTTTTACTATGACAGAGTAAATCTGATTTTATAACTAATATAGTAAGATGTTTGCTGAAAAAATTTAAAAATAAATTTAAATAAAACTATGTATTTCATTATCCATATGATATTGCTAGTATTATTGTCCTAAAAAGATTCCTTAGCCAAAAAGTCAACATTTCTATTGTAAGTAATTTGAATTTAATTCTACATTCATTAAAATACAATGGAATGAATATTACTGGCTTGTACATTAAACAAATCTGATAATATAAAAATGGCAGTTATTTTCATTCTAAATGTTTTAGGGTGAAAAATATGATAATATGTCAATGAATGGACAGAAATACATACAGTATAAATGAGTAAAGAAGGATATGAGAATAAATATATGTACAGAAAATGGAAAATTATGATACAAATGAATGGGGGAATAAAGAAAATGTATCTCGAAACATGTTTATAAACTAATGATGATAAGTTGTATGTGCAATACAAAAGGATGAAGCAATGAAAGATATATAGTTAAGTATAACTGATTGAAGTAACGAAAGTTATAGGTCAAGTACATATGACTGAAATAATGAAAGAAAAATGTATGTTAAGTACAAATGACTTAAGCAAGGAAAGATGTAGCTTAAGTATAACTGACTTAAGTAATGAAATTGACATAGGTTAAATATAACTGTCTGAAGAATGAAAGATGTAATTTAAGTACAACTGACTAAGTAATAAAAGATATAAGTTAAATTGACTTAAGTAATGAAAGCTGTAGGTTAAGTACAATTGATTTAATTAATGAAAAAATTTGCAATACAACCAAGTGGAGAAATGAGGATAAGTGTGCAGTACAACTGAGTGAGGAAACGTAGAATAACAGAGCAGTACAAATAGAAGCAAAACATGGAAAATAAATGTGCAGTACAAATGAGTGAGGAAATATGGGGGATAGGTAATCAGTACAGAAGAGTGGAGAAATAGGAGATAAGTATGCAGTACAACTAGTGAAGAAATGGAGGAAAAGTATGCATTACAAATGAGTGAGGAAATGAGGGTTAAGCAAGCAACACAAATTAGTAAAGAAATGGGGGATAAGTGAGCAGCACAAAACAGTAAAGAAATGGGGAATAAGTAAGCAGCACAAAACATTTTTAAAATGGGGGATAAGTATGCAATACAAATGAGTGAAGAAATGGGAACTAAGTATATATATATACACAGAATAAATGAGTGAAGAAATGGAAGAAAACTGTACAGTGCATATGAAGTGAGAAATAGAAGAAATGTACAGCACATATGAATGCATACAATAAATATATACATCTGTACCTATAAGTATAATGAAGTCCCTTCATCATGAGAACATATTCATTACAAAAGATTGACACAAATTTGTTAGAAATTACTTGTGTCCCCAGTTTTAGTTTTTTATAACTATAACTTCTGAATGTCAATAATATATCCATTTCCCTACTGTTCAATCTCAGAGATATCTGAATAATGAAATCTACACTGGGCAAATCCTGAAGATGATATTTTATTTGTATGTGTGGCCCACAGTTCACACAAAATTAACGACAATAAATGGTCAAACCTATAGAGAAAGTTCAAAATAAGTAACTCAAGATCATTCTTTACCCTACATGTTCTGATTTGAGTCATGTAGTAAAGAATGCAGCTTTGTTGGAATGCTGTTGCCTAGTGATAATTTTTAGAATCTTGATTTTTTTTAAAGAAAATTAAAAAACAAACAGAAACAACAACACTAGAACAGATTTTTACATGAGTGAGACAAGAGCTATATAATATGAAAGCTCACATTTTAATTTTATATAGAATTTTATATATTCAAAAAAGAGTAAATGGCATTACCTCATTGATTCTGAAAGAGGAGTAAGAGTGCCATCTCCTCGATCAACAACACGGAAAAAGTTTAACTGATCGCCTTCTCGAAAGACAAGGAGGGTTACATTGCGATTATCTGGTAGCTTGTCAAGGATTTCATCTTTATTTGCCTCCATGTACTCTGCCATCTCACGAAGAGCTGAATCTTCAACAGGAACTGAATCAACAATTTCATTTTTTTTAAAAATGGCTTGAAAATATGCACGATTTTAGAAAGAAAAAATATTTAAAAAGCATTTTGAACACATTTTATTTATCTGCAGTTTCATTTTACTTTGAATTTTACTTGACTTTTAAATATTATAATAAAAGTTTAGGCTGCTTTGAAAATGGTAGTCTACTTTGCTCACTAAATACATGGTTATCCAGGTATGTATGCATACAACACATTTTGAGAAGTGAGTGAATTTTTAAACATTTGATTTCTTTTTAAATAGAATCAGTCAAATTTATCAGTTGTTTATAAAGCTCAAAAATAAATTTTCATACTCTATAAGTTCAGTGAATAACACAGATCTAACTGATTAAATGCTTTGATCAGTTTAAATAAAATGCAATAAAATGTAAACTTACCTAGAATCAAAAATGTCTAAATAACTTGCTTGAATGTAATTATTCTATTTGACAAATGAAAGTCTAACAACAATTAAAAAAAAAAAATCAATGACTTGATACCAAATTTAAAAATCAATGACTATAATCTTCTTTAGCAATATGTGAGATTTGTTTTAAATCTTAAGTTGTTTCTGTCTCGATCAGATAACTTTAATTTAAAAATTAAAGTTTGAGCATTTATTGTTAGGCTGAAGTCCACTGTATTACATGCCATGCTTTGAAAATAATGAAATGTCAAAAATAATCTAACAAATTTTATTACTCAACAACTGTATGGTCTACACCTCTTGAAAATGCCTGATGTCAATGATTAATGAGTAAGCCTATATCAATTACTTACTCTGTAATTCATTAGCTTTGGATAACATTTAAAAACCATTAATATTTATTTGAATGACCTTTCTTACACTTACACTATCCTGCTTAGTAGTAGCCAAAAAAGGAAAGATTACTGCATGACTTGTATTATGAAACACAATATCAAGTCACCTATTTGGTCAAACATACCTTCACATGGGGTGAAATATTTGCATAAAGTTCATTATACATACATATTAAGTTAAATCCATTAATTACAACAAATTAGGAAGTTTAATAGAAGATAGTGTTTTTAAATTAAACTTAAATGGAAAATAAAAATTCATAAACAACCAACAGATTTAGCTACAAATTTACTTTTCTATTCCTTTCAACAACAAAAAAGAAGAACAAAGGTTCCTTTTAAATCAAATCTATTTAAATTTTAAACTGTGTATTATCATGCCTTCTTTTACATTTAGGCGAACTATAGTTTTAAGTAGATAGTCCCAACCAATTTTATAAATTTGATTCAGAGTAAAACAAATGTGCATTCATAATAGTATTAGATGATATAAGGTTGCTTGCAAAATTTTAAGAGAAAACCCCAAGTAATTTATAAAATATTGTCATTTGAATATACAAGTTAGTCGCCATCAATTTGATGAATAAATGCTCACTTTTTATAAGCTGTAAAAAGTAAAAATCTTCAGTTATGAACTGGCAAAGTTAAAATTACAACAGAAAGGTATATTCTAGATTAAAAGAAGTTCTTTTCAGAGAATGTATTATGTTTTACAAAGTGTGTGCAAACATAGCTCTTCATTACGTATTTAACATGCTTGTAATATATTATAAAGTGCACATTCAGAGATAATATTCAATAAGTGGTTTAAAATGTACTTTTTCTGTATTTAAAACAATAAAGTGCCAAAGGAGCTTTAGCCCAATTTTTTTTCAAAGACACTGATCTATGTGAGGTCTCAAACATCACCAAACAAGCAAATTTAACACATTTGAACTAAAAATGAAAACGTTAAGATACAAATTGTAAAATGTCATATCTCTGGAACTATGTAACTTTCAGACATGATTCAAGTGTTAAAAGAAAGAGGAATCAGTATACAATATATGTGATACAATTATTTTATGCTACTGTATGTGTTTTAATTATTGCATACTGTTATAATACATAATGTTTACAGAATTATCTAAATATTTTGAAAGTGGTAAAACTTGTAGCACTGCAATTTGCTTTCTTTATTTTTGAATGTATGCATATTTTATATAATAATTACACATATATCACAAATACAATTTAGAAACAGTTTAAAAGTTATTTTTATATTTTGTTGTGAATAAAATATATAATTTATAACTTAACACATAGAGCATTTACAATTGTAATTGTACTGTATGCTTAAGAATATATTATTATAATTAAGGTAATATGCTTTAAGAAAATTAACATATGGAAAGTTATGAAAGTTTGTACAACTAATTACATCAGCATTCATAACTGTACTTCCATTAAAAATACAAAGATTTTTACTGTGTATATGATTGCCATATTTATCAAATCTATATACAGTCCACATTATAAATATTCCATGCAAAATAAAGTTAAGAGTCAGTATCATTATAATCAATACTCTCTCCGACCCACCCCAAATGTTTTAGTGACCAAATTATTTAATTATATTTGCCATGTTAGTACAACAAACCTTGAATACCTTTCCCCCCAAAAAAAAAAACAAAACAAAAAACAAACAAACAACTTGTTACAATACATTGCAACATGTTGTGCCTGTCTTTAAATTAAAATTTTAATTTTTAAAGAGAGCAGTTGTAAATTTATGTACCTAGATTCTTTAAATTTTATCATGTACAAGTTAATTATAACACAGACACTAATATTATGCTTATAATAATTAATATATATTAAGTGTAGTATTTGTAAAGCCAAACCCTGAAAATATAATTGATTGATTAAGTTTTATCACTAAAAGTAAATGAAATGTGTGTGCAAAATATATTTTTACTATTTTAGCGAAAATAAACTACAGGAAACTTCAGCTCAATTGTCAGTTTGTTGAAAGCATAACATTATTCTTTTCTAGCAAGACTCTACAATCAAACAAACCAACGAAAATCACATTAAAAAAAAAAGTCATAATCTCAGTAAAGTTTAACTTTAAAGAACTAAGATATACTCATATAGTTACTAATCAAATAATATTAATAACAGTCTAAAAAAGTATGAGCATAAATAAAGTTTTATTTTTACCAAAGCAGGCTTCCTATATGTTTAAATATGGTATGAAATAAAGTAGGGTTGTCACAAAGAAATAATAGAAACTATAGAACTGAGGATCAGAAGATAACAATCAATCTTGCAATCATTCAGCTGCTAAAATTAACATGTAATTACTAAATAAATTCATATACAAACAAAGAACTATATTTATTGAAAGCAATTCTAACTGATATAAGCATAGCAAGCATCAAGATTAATCATTTTGAAGTTTGCAGGAACTCTAAAATTACTAATATCCGACGAACAGCCATTGTTAATGCTAGAATTTGAAGCAGATGCCTTTTCAGTTATCTAACAGAAACTCTTTGCACTAAGCTGCAGACAAATCTACATATTTTAAATACTAGTTCCATAGAGGAATGAACACATTTCTCTTCGCAATTTTCAGTGAGAAAATATTTATTCAAATGCAAGTATGGAAATGATTTCAAAATAGCCCAGTTTTTAAAGTTCTGCCAATAAAACTAAAAGTGGTATCAGGTGAAAGTTTATGGTTACACCTTTATTTTTAGTTCTCATTGATATAAGAAAAAGTCATGTGCGGTCAATTGCAAAAATGAAAACCAGACCAAAGCAAATTTTTTTATCACATCTCTATATGACTACGAGGCCCCATTTTTAGCAAAAATATATCCAACAATTACTTTTTTTCCAAACATGGTTTAAGTCACATTAAGTAAAATACAATAACATTTTAGATATAGAAATGATATTTAATTTTAGCCAAGATGCATCAAGAAATAATTGTATTAAAGTATAAATTTCACTACAGAAAATTACCATATTTATGCTCTAAACACTATTTATTCCTGCAAAACAGTGAAGTTGGGCCTACCTATTTTAAGATCAATGTAATTCACTGTAAAATAGCCTGCTTACAAATATGATTATACATAGAACTAGAAGAAAATGGAAACTTACTCCTTCGAGTGTTGATTGGGCCTCCTCTCATGGCCAGCACAAGCTTGAGAGTAGCACCACTGTGAATCTGGTAATCATGGAGACAGTAATCATCCTCAAGCTCGGTGGACTGCCATATCAGATGCTGATGAGAGATGGGAATTCCTGTAGAATACGGAAAACATCTGAGAAATAGTAATGCCCAAGTAATGCAAAGGACAATGGGTACATTGAGCCACCTAGATAACTCAGTGTATGTTTATTTACAAAATATACATTTACTGATTCAGATATATTTAACTGCCATTCTAACTCGAAGTCAAGCCATTTCCTCCTCTATCTAGCTTCTGCATCATCATTATTTAGTAAATCTTTCCATAATTATCTAGTAACAAACAAATCATGCATGAAAATTACCAGCAAAATTGGTTAATTATTTCTCTGCCTACTCAATGTGGTGTGTAACCATAAATTTTGTTGGAAATTTAGATGTATAAACTATAAGAAAAATAATTAGTGTGAGTAAGCAATAAGATATGTATTCTACTTTCTAGAAATGTGCTTGTAAAAATAAACAATAAATTAACAAAAACAGGGTAAATAGTTATATATCAATATTTCTCAGAAATACCTCAAATTATAATTTTCACAACCAAAGTATATATTTAACCAGATCAAAGATATAAAATTGTCAATAAAAAGAAAAAGGGTGACAAAAAGCATTATTAAAAATTTATTCTAAATCTAAAGGAAAAAAAGCATTTTAATAACCTAATCTGCCACACTTACTAACAGACTATTAATGTTTTTGATACTAGCATGAATATTTTTAATTTTAAATAATTACAGAAATATATATAATTCAAAAACTTAAAAAAAAATGCCATTCCATCACAGAATAAATAAAAATAGGTTTTAAAATTATTTATGACTGAATACAGAAAAAACACCCACAAAATTAAGGTATATAAACAACATAAAGAAGCAAAGATACTTTATTATTATTACTGTTGGATAATTTTGTTATAAAATTGTTCAAATTTTCAAGCCTAATAAAGTAATAATGCCTTAAATAATAATTCTTAAATTAAAATAAAATTCTCTGGAAAATGTACTCTTTAGTTTTACTGAATAAATACTAAAATAGTTACACAGAGTTAAACAGTGTGTACAGTTTATCTGTGACAATGTTGAGATTTTAGAATAAGAAAATATACACCTTAGCATACAATGTGATACATACTAATTATTCATTAGAAATTTCAATATTCATGCCCGATGTTGCCAAAGTTCTTCATTTTTGCAAAACTTGACTGTGATTCATTTTAGATTCAGTTAATACAGTAAATGTATAATGATTTCATCAATTCATGCAAATATTCAAAATAATTCATTTTTCAAAAAATAAATTTATTTGGAAAAATGATTTAACTTATATAGTTATAAGTTATATTGTTACATGTATAATGCTAGACTATTCAACATTAAGTGAAATAAAGTAAAATGTGTACATCAAGATACCAAAAATTTAAAAAAAAACCCACATAAGATTATGAAAATGTGTGTGTGAATAACTCTTGTGAAATGTACTTGATCAGTTGATATAGGGGGTTGTATTCCAATAGTCAATAATTATATAAAACTGGGTAAAACATATGCATATATTTATAATAGGAGTGGCAAGGTTTTGATTTTTTCAATTTTGAGATTTATCTAATTAATAATATACTTTAAAAAAAAATTAAGTAATTTTATAAATTTAGCAATTAAAATATATAATATAATAACATTTTATTATAAAACAAAAGTCAAAACTATACTTTCACTTTGATTTTACTTGTACTGATCTTTAGATGGCAAACTTGTTATACTAGTTCTAGTCACATCTGAACTGAAGGTTAGTTGTCATGAATATGATAGAAACCTGGCTTATAGCTATAACTTCTTCTTTAATGCAGACTTTCTACATGATAGGAATTGCAGTTCCCATGTATGTATAGGCCTAAATAATAATGGTGCAATCTTGCAATGTTTTTTGTTATACTGCTATTGTGCTAAAAAAAAAAAAAAAAAAAAATTCAGTAGCTATGCATAAACACCACCACTGGCTGTATACTATAAGTAATGCAAACATACTATCTCCAACTCTAGGAAAATATAAGCTAAAACAGGGGAAGAATAACACCTATTATGTTATTAAATTTCTGTGAAAAATAATCTCTAAATACCTTTTATTCATTAGGTTTTTAGGTAATTTAGATTATTTGTTTTGTTTGTTTGTATTTTTAAAAAGAAAAGAATCACTAAGGCTGTATATAAATGAGAGCGAGTGAGTGAGTGATATAATTGTAATATTACTAATAAAGTACTAATGTAAAGACAACACTAAGTGAAAGTAAGTTAATAAAGTGTAGCCTATTTTTCTAAATTATTAAAGAATGCAGCCAAAATATGTACGGTTTCCGGAATGCATCTGTAAATGATATGAAAACTATTAATTAATACTAAAATAAACTCTGACAGTTTAATGCGGAAATTAATAATACAGACTTGAGACTACGAAACACTTATCCAGAAAAGTAAAATATTTAATTGGACAGTTTCAAAAGTGGGAGCACGGAACAAAATAATAAGTACAATTTGAGTGAAAGATTAACAACATAAACGAACACAAGTAATATGTAAAATAATGATACAGTCTTTCTCTTCCAAAACATACACACAAAGAACGCAAAACTGCAGCAATTAATGTGGACGCCATTGCATACCTTCAAGCCTTTGAATTTTCGCTTTTACAGACATAATTGTCTCAAATGGTGAAACACGAAGTTCAAAGGCCGTCCCCGTCAATGTTTCGATGAATAACTCCATCCGTATAAGATTGTTGAGGCCAAGGCCTTGCTTCATTTTCATCAAATTACTCCGTCATTATTATAGTTATGCCAAGATTTACCCCTATATGTGTCCAGCCATGAAACGAGCAATCCGATCTTCCGCTAAAAATCGGTTGTAAAAACTGACAACTAAACATTTCAAGTGATAGCCATGCTTTGATTTGTCCTCTTCTGATCTTTCTTGTTATGCAATTATTGGAAAAGATGAGCAATAGCGGAGGTGTGGTATATGACAGGATGTTTACACCTCCAACCTACGTAAAATGATATGATGAAAACGGAGGAATTCGGGCAGACATTACGGTTGCCCGTATGTTGTAGTTACTGACAACAAGCACAAACCTGTGTAAGACTACACATGAAATTATGACGTCTTATTCGGTGTTTTTGGAATCAAATTCAGATGTAAATGTTCATTAAATAAAATGTATAAGTAATTCTTGGTCATATATGACTTCTTAAGAGTGTGTTATTTTTCTAAGAGCTGAAGAAAACACTGTGAATCTGAAATCCCCATGAGTTCTGCCTACTTATCACAAGTCCGTATGAAAAAAGTAGGCTACGCCATATTCATAGATAAGCCTGTAAATTTTGTAAAGCAGCAATTGATTTTTTCACACCCTAATAGGCTTATTGGATATTTTGTGTCTTTGTTTTTTTGGGTTTTTTTGTATTGTTTTGTCAGCTAAGAAATTAAATAGTGAATTTGGAATTAAGAATAGATCGCTTTGGTTTGTTGAAAACAAGATGTACTTTTGACTAGGATAAAGATATCCATGATGCTGCTATAGGCCTATTTATAATTATAGAGTATTTGTATTTATTTCGGGATGACTTTTAGAGTGCGTAAATTTGCCTTTCACACAATTGTTTGCAGAGTTCGATGCTGCGGGCCTATGACAGCACTTTAAGAAACAATAGGTTCTAAATTATAATTATGGAAAAATAATGTGACCAGATTATAACAGGTACAAAAATCCCAGAAATTAGTTTGTCCCTTTAATAGTTTTTTTAAAAAATGCAATATCTAGCTCAACAATAAACGGCAAAGTATAGGCCTAGGCTTTAATGCTGGCTTAAGAGTTTTCTTAGTCTTTGCTGTCAAAATCTTCTTTGCATTGTCCCCCCCCCCCTTTTTTTTAATTTTAATTTTACGTTGTTCCAAATGTCACATAAGCATTTTGACAGCATCATCCTTCAGTGCAATTTTTATATTTCCTTACTAACTTCCTTTTCAGCCAGTAGGGTGAGACATGACAGTGAGCCTTTATCCATGTAGCAATTATCTCATAGTCAGTGGAAAGTTTAACTTTTTAATTAACAAATGTATATTATTACTAGAAAGTGCTATTTGCTGTACAGTTCGATGACCTGTGAAATGAGATTATCGGAGATGAAAATTTGAGGTGGACAATGATAATTACCCACTACCGATTAATGTCTGGTGTCAAATGAAAGGCGGTCATCAGAGGCGGTCATCAGAGGCGGTCCTACGTATCACCCGCTAAGCTCTAGTTGGCCGCATCAAAACAAACTCAAAGGCAGAGTTCCGTAAACGTGGTTAATATAAATGGAAATAACTTCAGCACTTGGTAAAATCATGTTACCAACTTATACGATTGACATGCACTGTAGCCACAATCTAGCAGTCTAGCTGGTCCAATCTTGGGACCGCAAGCCACACATAAAGGCCGAAACAGAACGGACTTGTAATGTTGTATTACTTAAACATCTGAACCTTTCTGAATCAAAATATCAGCATTAAAAAAAAACTAAAAAAATGAGCGTTTCACCCAAAGAGGCAAATGGAGAAACGCTCCCAGAGGTGGAGTTTGAAATAAAGGATGAAGATATTGAGGAGTCTCCGACGAAACCATGCCACGCTTGTAGCAACAGGTGTCTGGAATGCTTAAAACCAGTGCTGGCCGAGTATCACCCCTTACCCAACAACCCCGACCTACTGCAACGCTTGCACTTTGCATTCTTGTGTCCACCACACGGTCGTTTAGGGGCCTGCATTTTTGTGGTGTTACTAGGGATGCTGATATGGGGAGTATTATGGTCTGTGACTGGTAAACAAGCCTTACCGGGCGGAAACATTTTCTCTCTCGTCGCCCTTTTCATCTTCAGTTGGTGTGGAGGCTATATCGTCAACTTGATTAAACTTCCACCTTTACTGGGTAAATAACTATTAAAGGAACATACTTCTTTATGTGTGTATTACACGATAGATTTAAATAAACTGATATTAATTATAAAATGTGCTGCAAAAAGCTACAAGCAGTACTAAATAACTCATCAGTGTTTCATTGAACTCTTCCTTATTTAAGTCATTTGATGTGCAAGTATATATTTTTATTTGTGAATTACCATTTAAATATATACATCTTTCACTTACTGTTTATTAGCAAGTCCACATTAACAATTGTTTGTCTCAGATGGCAAAAATCATTGTACAATTTTTATTTTGGAAACACAAGATAAAATAAATACACATTTAAAAAAAAATGTGCTAAAAATCATCACATTAGCCCTTTCTGTTTTCTCTCATTTCTGTTTAATTCTCCTGACTTTAAATTAATTAATAAATTATTAAACAAAAACTCATAACCATCTTCTCTTAAGTTAAAAGGTCACTTTAGAAAGGGAATATAAGTATAATATCAGAGTTATATCAGGAAATGTTAGTATAATAATATCATCATATCAGCAGTAAAGGAAATGTAAATATAATAATATCACATCAGAATTAAAGGAAATGTAAATATAACAATATCATCATATTAGAGGTAAAGGAAATGTAAGTAAAATAATATCATCATATCAAAGGTAGAGGAAATGTAATTATAATAATTTCATCATATGAGAGGTAAAGGAAATAAAGTATAACATTATCATTATATCACTGATATCGGACTCGGTAAAGAAAATGTAAGTATTATAATATCATATCAGAAGTAAAGGAAATGTAATTATAATAATATCATATCAGAAGTAAAGGAAATGTAAGTATAACAATATCATCATATCGGAGGTAAAGAAAATGTAAGTATAATTATTAATATCATATCAGAGCTATTAAATACGACTATAAATCATGCATGGAAAAGGGGCAAGAAATGTGTGCACATTGAGATATATATACTTCTTGTATATATTTTTACACATTTTTTTTTCATCCATCTGTATGCATGGTTCATTGGTTGTGTTTTCTGACTTAAAAAAATACAAAGAATATTCACTCCATTTTGTATCAAAAGGCAGGTGGTAGAGGTACTAGCCACTTGCTCCATGGATCTTGGTTTGATTATATAATTATCACTCAGGAAACTTTTTTTTTTTACTGCTCCCTACCTTAAAGTGTGGGAACTTAGTATCTAGTCAGTTTTGGATGAGATGAGTAATCAGGCTGCACACTTTAAAGGTTTCCTTGCATTTCAAAATGGGAAAGAGTAAGCAAATAGCATTAAAAAAAAAATCTACACTAAATCCTACAAACCTTCTCTCTCACTCTATCCTTGGCATTATATCTCTTCCTTTCAATTCCAGAACTAAAATCTCTCTCTGTCCCTGGATGCTTTGTAGCTATTTACAAACTCAGCAGTAAGTTGAGAGCAGGCAGTGCCTCAAAAAATATAAATATATTAAAATCTTGCTAAAATTTCCTCTCACTGTCTCCTGCATATTTTATATCTAGCATTAGATTTTGGGTAGTAAATTAAAAAATGTAAACAATCAAAACAAAAAATACTTTAAAATATAAAAGTAATTACAATGAAAATAAAGATAACTTAATTTTGATTGGAAAAAAAAATATATATAAATATTTTTCAGGAATGCTTATAGTGGGAGGGATACTGGGAAATGTGTCTGGAATAGATATTGCCAATGACATCACACCATCATGGGCATCAACAGCCAGGTAATTCTGGAACACTGAATATGAAATTAAGGTTTTTTAACTTTATGGTCCAATTATCTTTACTGTAATAAGCCTCAGTATTTAAACTATTGCAAAGACTACTTCATACTTGTGAATTCACAAACAATGCAATTCTTGAACATCTTTGTAGTTCAAAAGCTTATAAAAAAAAACATGACTTTCTTAGTTAAGTCACTAAATGACAGTTTTGGTCAGTTATTTCACTCACCTTTCTAGTTTCAGGAAATAATTTCCATTTTAGCAGTGAAAGCAATTAAATCAAAATAGACAGTGCCAACTAATTATGATATTACTGCTCTTACCAGCAGGTAATGTGCTGAAAATATGAGCAATGATGATGAATAGATATATTCCATTTTTTATACATTTTTAGTGAAAGGCACTGCCACCTCAAAATGAATGTGTGAATTTAGCAGTTATTATGACAAGTGTTTTCATTGATATGTTAATTATTGCATACTTACATTAAAATACTGTAATATATTATATATCCATACATCTAAATGTAAAATTCAAACATTTCAAAATTGTAATTTTTTTACAGGGATTCCCTGAGACCTGAAAATTATTTCAAGGGTTCCTCTAGTGTATAAATGTTGAGAAAAGCTGCTATAGTCTAAATCTTATGTGTTGCAAATGAACAAATTATGAGGTTTACATACATATGCTTTGTGGAATATTGCAAAAGTCTACATTAGTCTAAATCTTATGTGCTGCAAAAGAACAAGTTATGTGGTTTTCATACAACTTTTACAAGTGTTTTGCAGAGTTGCAAAAGCTACACCACTCTAGTCAACATGTTATATGTTGCAAATGAACAACTTATGCAGTTTACATGCAAGTGCATGTTTATAGATAATCTTTAGTATATTATATATGTATATATCAATATTTTAGTAAACAATGAATGAGTATTTGGTGGACAATTGCAGGCTTTTCCCTACTAGTACTAATCTATGCGTATAATAAAATTATTACATCTATGGGTTTGGTCTGGCTTAAGTAAAAAAAAGTACTGAACATATTCTGATCAGATTTTTATTGTTGTATACTTTAGTAAATATATATATATAGAATCAAGATAGGCTGTATAGCATTATATTATCCATAAGGGAGCTTGCCAGTAGCCCTATGACTATGAAAATAGTATAGTGCATAAGGGAGCTCACCATTACAAGTAAAGTGTACATGCAAGCTGTGGCTTATACACCACTGTGGCCTCTGTGCACAGCACACATTTCGTGTTTCACTCTGACTGCATTTCTTATTCAGGTATTAGATTTTAGGCTGAAGTAAATATTATATTTGGGATATTGGTGGGTTGCATTACACTGGTTAGATCTTATTTTTGCAATGCCTCCCCAATAGAGGTCAAGCCTTAATTCAGTCTCAGCAAATGCAAAGAGAAACCAACCTACATGGTTGACAGAACCTTAAATGGTAAGGAAAAAATACTGTAAAATAATTTTATTTTAAGCAACATATTCTGAAAACTGCCATGTATGCTAGTAAACCATGGGCAGATATCTACCTGTAGTTGCTTAATAATTTATATGCCTAGTTAGTGCAATATTTAATTAATTTTATTTCACATTATTTTGATATGTTGCTGTAAATTTTAACTTTATCTGAGTAAACTGTATTTGACAAAACTGCTATATGAAACTGATGTGTATTTATTTGCCACTCAATCTTTCTCTAAATGACATACACAGTTTGGTTTCTACTTGAGGTTATACATCAACTCACAACAGCACATATTTATTAGTAAAATGTTTTTTATATAATCACTCTTGCACTTCTTTTGCAACAAATAATATTTTTCATTTAGTGTATTTTTAAATCCTTTTCACTTGTTACTCTATGTTGCTGCAAATTTAAATTTAATTGTATTTGACAAACTGCTATTGCACCTATTGTGATCTCTGTGTTGTGAAAATATTTATATTTTCAATGTTTAGACAGATAGCCCTGACAATTATTTTAATTCGAGCTGGATTGGGGCTGGATCCTATAGCCCTGAGACGCCTTTCCTTTGTGGTACTGCGTCTGGCATTCTGTCCATGTCTGGCTGAAACTGTTGCTGATGGAATTGCTGCTCATCTCATCTTGGGTTTCCCATGGCAATGGAGTTTTATGCTAGGGTTTGTTTTATAAATCAAAATAGCATCAGTCATACTAGTGTCTGAGTAATGGCTGCCTAGATAATACTGACAAATTTCTTTAATTTTGTTTGTGCTTTTTATGCCATGTTGGATCTCAGTCAAGAACTAGATCATCATCATTATTTAATTTAATCTGATATTGAAGACCGATTTAACAGTAACACAAATGATTTATGTATTTATAACACTTTCCTTTTAAATAATGAGCCTGAATTAATATTCATTTTCATATAAACTCCTTAAAATAATCAATAAATGTTATTTTTAGCTCTCATTTTGCTGTTATTGCAGAGGCGACACTATTTCATTTCTTGCATATGTTCATCTCATTTGTTTCTGAATATGTTCAGATAGAATTTATTTAGGCAACAGAGTCATCTTATCTAAATCTCAATTCCACTTTAATATAGTAAAGTTAACTTTAAGAAAAATCAGTTAAAATTAATTACAGTACTTAACCATCTAAGTTTGCCATTTTTTTTTTCTTTTACTGAAACATTTTGAGGTTTTCGCTTGTTTAAGCCATTTTGATGTTTACTTTTGTCTTCATTAAACAAATGTTTCAGTTTAATAGTATTCAACATTTGAAGTGATAACTAATTTATTAAATTTCATAACGTCCACGAAACCGTATCCAATATGCAGGACTAACAAGTTACATATTTGTAGTTTTTTTTAATAGAATAAGATCATAATAAATAAGCATAACTTGTAGCTTATATGGTAGCAATAAGTCATAGTACAATGATGCCTATGTTGAAAAAATGTTGCATTGGAATCCTTTGTCTTTTAAATTTAAATGTGGTTGTAAAGTGTGTAAAGTGAATGCTTTGCTTGACTTCATCTGTTTTGTTATGTTTTCGACAGGTTTATTATTTCTGCAGTTTCCCCAGCAGTTGTTGTTCCTTCCCTCCTCAGTTTAGCAGAGCGGGGTTATGGGATGGACAAGGGCATTCCTACTCTGGTCATTGCAGCTGCTAGTCTTGATGATGTTTTGGCTATCACAGGCTTTGGAGTACTTCTTGGAATTTCTTTTTCAACAGGTAAATGTTGTTGGAATTTAAAAACAGGTAGTTATTTGCAAATCTGTAACAAGAGCTAACCATATTTTAATACTTTATCCATGAATAGACATTAAATTGCTGATAAGATCAGCCAGGTGACTTTACAAGACAGTCTAATGTATGGAAAATATTTAAGCTTTGATAGCTAGTCTGAACAGGCTGGGTGAACCTTCCACCCCAGTGAATTAATAATTAATTATCTTTATTAATTTAGTAATTCACTCCTTCTCTCCTTGTCTTTGTCTTTTGCAGTCTGGTAGATTAGTCAAGCCCAGGAATCTATTCTGTTGCTGTCTTTCTCATAATGTTAACAGATATCTTTATATTCAATTACAATTATCAAACAAAGATATACAATTGCCTCTTTAACTTAATAGGCTTAAACGTTACAGAAATGTGTTTACAAATCATTTCATCAGCAAGACGATGTGAAAATACAAAATGAATTTGTAATATTTACTTAACAAATAAGTTGAGGTAAAAATTACACGAATATTCTATCAACAAGAGTTTCGCTTCACGTAATCTCATAACTATTCCAGACGTACCTCTTTAGCTCTTTCACCGATCAAACCAGTTGAAAATCAGGACAATAGTAGCAACGCGATAGAGCGCTATATGGTATATATACTATTTGTCCAACATGTTCGAGAGAATTCCAGAACTTAGGGGTATTAGCAGTGACGTCAATAGCGTCAGCCCTCTGGCAGGATTAGTTATTTTAGTTCAACTCGAGTTGCAGAATCTCCTGCATACTAAAGAGTTCAAGTCATTTAAAAAAAAAATTGGTTAACATTAGCTTTGTTAGACTAGCTCTACTGTATACAGTCACCATGGTTTGTCTAGAGCACCAATTCTAGACTAGCTCTACTGTATACAGTCACCATGGTTTGTCTAAAGCACCAATTCTAGACTAGGACTATTGTATACATTTACCATGGTTTGTCTAGAGCACCAATTCTTGGCAGCTTAAGTTTGCTTCTGTGCATATTAATTATTACCATGGTTTCGTGTGGTTGTGATCTGTTCTTGTTTGCTATAGTTCTTTAGCAATAAGTTATTAAAATCAAAATGAGATAAAGACTGGCTAAACATTCTGTAATACTTAACAACTGTTTTTATTTACAAACATATTTGTCAGGAAACATTGTTTGGACTCTCTTCAAGGGACCATTAGAAGCACTTGCAGGAATTGCCTATGGCATAGTTTGGGGTATTATTCTATGGTACATTCCTCAAAAAAAGAGTGTAAGTTACTCCAGCTTTGCATTTTTTTCATTAGTTTATGTTGTTGATGCTACAATTTCCCTTGAATATCAATGGGATGTGAAGTTGGGGTGGTGGGGGTATGTATGTGTGTGTTATGTGCCATGTATATATACTCTCAATGTCTAAATATTTCAGGTGTTTATTATCAGAGTAAAAATTGTATTAATATCAGTGGGGTATAAAGTGTTGTGTGCATATGCATGCGTGCAGTGTCTAAATATTATTAGTGTTTATTACCAGAGTAAACTAGTGTATTCATCAAAGTAAATAATTTTTGTTGATGGTTTTTAATAAGTAAATTATTTTATCTTTCTCTGTTTTAAGTATTGTTTGATTATTTTTCTCCAAAAACATTTTTTGGAGTTTTAAAAAATGTTTTAGAAATTTCTATTTATTATTTATAATTTTCTTTGATTATCTTGCCTAATGATGCTTTGAGTGTGCTCTCTTCTAGTAAAGTCTTGATTATTCAAATACATTAATATACTAATTTATATTATCTAGATATGTAATTTATCCAGATGTTTTTGAAGCATTTTCCAATTTGCTGTACATACATAGAAGTTTAGTTATTTGCCCAACATTCATTTTCAATAAATATTTTTTTTTGCACAGAAGCACTTGTTGCTATTCCGTTGCACATTGCTAGTGGGAGGTGGGGTGTTTGCCATTTGTGGTAGTGCCGCTTTTGACTGGTCAGGAGCAGGACCACTGGGCTGTCTCACACTACCTTTTGTTGTTGCCTTTCGCTGGCGTAAGGAACTGCCCAAAGGACAGAGGGTATGACATTTGGGCTCTTACACCTATTGCACTTAGTGTTTTGACTTTTTTTGTTAGTAATCTTTTCATGTTTCCATGATGCATTGTTTATCTCTGGTCTAATGCATTAGTTTTTTTTTAAATTTTTATTCAGATCCTGATTTTCCAGATTTCTGGCTTATCTGGAATCAAAACATTTAACCCTATCAGCCCTAGAGGTTGTTGTCTCATAATCTGATATTGTGTAGATCTGCAAGTGCAGGGCACCCTACCATTCAAGACATAAGGGAAAGTGCTTCTCTCCAGTCCAACTTTATAAAAGTAGTTAATTTATAGTTTAAAAACTTTTTTATTTTATTTGTTTATTTTAACAGATATGCATTTTGTATATAAAGAAAGGAGTGTGAGAAATCATGTAGAGTGCCCAAAAGTTACAAATGTCTTCTGCTGGTTGCTTGGTACAGTATTATGAGTATATTAGCATGTGCTGATATATAGTAATTGGTCCAGTGTTGCTGCCTTTATTTTAAAGTTAGAGGAATAATGTATACAAAGGATGGTTTCCATTGGGTATTGAAACCTAATTGTGGAAAGTATGGCTTTTATAGTTTAATTTTCATAGCATGTAGAAGTTCAGCTATAAGCACAGTGCCTTTAAACCTTTAA